>OESE01000197.1:0-475849 GCA_900240875.1 Crithidia expoeki
GTGCGTGTGCTGTTGAGACAGCGTCGTAGCCACGAAAGGTGACAGTGTGTCTGGGTAATGACGCCGCCGTTAACATCAGCATCACCACTTCCCCACAACAACACCGCACGGCACACCAAACAAAAATTACCAGATCCACCGTGTAAATTCCCAGTTATATTTCTGTTCCTCCAAGCGATGAAACCGCAGTGCAAAATGATTCGTGCATTTTGACTACACCGCACGGCCGCACTTGCCCTGCTGCTGGCAACACCGCGCTGTTCCCGAATGGTGAGCATGTGTCTCTAAAGCTTCACATTGACAACGGAATAACAGGTGCCGGGCACACTGTCCTGCCGTATGCAGCACACACTTCACGACCTTCTCGACGGTTACGTATTTCGCTTTGGCGCCTAGGTGATCGATGCCGAGTCGTTGTAAGTTTGTGAAAGTCGACGTGTCGCAATGAAAAGTGTTACACGGCCCGTCGCATGCCGGCGCATCCTGTTACGTGCAGGTATTCCTTTCACGTGTAGCGCACAAACCTCTATCTCGAGTTCGTAGCTGGCTCAAGAGGAGCAGTGGCGCGGCAATGCAGGCGTTGTTGACGCCGATGATCAACGGCAGTACACAGCGGCCGTTTCACCAGAGCAAGAAGAACAGTTCCTTCGACCACCTTGAGCCCCACCCCACCTCCGGGTGTGCTGTCATTCTTTGCCTCCAGTTATTGACGACTATTCGCACGCAGGAACCGCCCGTGTGAGTCTCGTGTAATTCCCAGACGTCCCCGTACCCCAGCAGATCTGCTGATTTCCCGCAGAGTGTTTTGACCGTAAAACTGACTTGGTTAGGAATGGCTCACCACTTGCACAACACCTATGGTACTCAAGCACGTTAATAACGTGCTTATGTATTCGCAAATTTTCGAGTCACTGGAAAGGTGGTAATGTGCCCGCCTTGGCAGAGAGGACGCGCGGTGTCTGCCGCGCATGACGCCAAAATCCGATCTTTGATATAACGTGGTTGTAGGTCGAAAGACGAGTGTTCGTGTACGGCGTGCGACATGTTGCACTACTGCATTGAAGTGACTCACGTTTCCCTACAACGATTCGGAATGCTCAGCTCCGGTAACAAGTAAAGCTCTATCGCAGCGTCAATGTATTGAACCAATATGTAAGCGCGCAATCGAAAAAGAAAGGAGTCGAATAAGAAGCGAAGTTGAATGGAAGTTGAAACGCGGTAAGCGGCTCTCTTGTTGGAGATGTGTGTGGCTCGTGTCAGTGCGTTCATCTTGGGGCAATGCCATGATTCTTGTTTTCTTGTCTTTTTTTTGCCATAAACCACGCACAAAAGATGGAAAGAGCTCATAGCTGTTTTCTCCGTGTAGTCACCCTTCAGGTTTCAACAGGTCACAAAATCCTGTCTGTAGAGTTACCGTGTGTTACGGTTGCACTACCTTGCGTAGACGAGGGGCAAGTGAGTCCTGCATGTCATCACCACATGTACGCTTTTTCCTAAGCAACAATACCCATACACCTCTAATTCGCCCAATTAAAGCGTACGTGCCCACTAGAGAAGCGAGAGGAGGAAAAAGCAAATGGTGAAGAAAGCGAAACCGGGACGTTGCGTCTGCGTAACCAGGAATAAGGTGTGTACGCCTCATATTCGAGAAGGTCATCTAAGTTGCCTCTGTTGTTCAGTTTGAAGGTCACTACCACCATCTGATTCTCTCTCTTCACGAATGCTATTTGACTACAAAGTAGTAGAAAAAAAAAAGAGCGATCATGATGATGTGTCGGTGAAGGGCTTTCCAACGAGAGTGGATGCATTCATGATGGCTTGTAACAGGAAGAGCAAAAGCGTCTTCGTGCTTGATTTCCACGCTAAAAAAGAGATGGAGTGTTGATCTGAATAATACATTCTTTCAATTTTGTCTTTGCCATTGCAGTGTGTGTGTCGAATCACCAAAACGCAAAGACAGAGAAAATGAGGACCAAGTCAACCCGAGCGAAAAAAGAGAATGTCAGAAACGCAGGACGCGGCCCACTGCAACCACTTAAAGACGGGGGCAGGGGTTTTGGAAAAGAAACGAGTGACGTCGATAAACAAAAGAGAAAGAGAAGCGTGACGGAAGAGTAGACAAATAAAATACCATGACACCAAGCAGGATGCACCAGCAAAACAACCAATCAACAGAAATCAAAGAAGTAAAACAACGAAAACAAAGCTGTGGACATGGAGAAAGAAAGGACTATGAGAAAACGCGATCTTCGATTTGAGAAGGGTCGCGCCAAAATAACAAAACAAAAACGGGAAGCGGGATAAGTACGATCTTCAAACTGAAAAGAAAAGCGAGAAAGGCAATTGTTTTTTTTGTTTTGTTTTTTGTCGAAGGGGAGAAAAGGGAAGCGTAGTTTACTGCGGAGCACACGGATGTGCCTCTGCTTATTCTAGCAATGAGAACACCAACAATTTTTCAAATTACAGCGACGTACTATACTTGTTGAGTGGTTCTGTTAACTTTCTTGTGCCTCTTGGGCTGCCTCAGTTCTCTCTTATCTCGCTGTCTGTCTTTTACTCGCGGTGACGGCCAACGCCATTGGATTCGGGGTTTTCGTCGCCGCTGAAAATGTCCTCGCCCTCGTTCCCCTCCAAGAAGGAGTGGCTGCGACTTAGCCCGAGCTCCGACTGGTTCGGAATGCGGCCCTTGTTGTCAACCTCCGTAGCGATGACCTTGCGGCGGTGCCTCTCCTCCTTTTTGCTCCGTGACATGCAGCAGCAGCACCAGATGATGATAATGATGGCGACGAGGATGACGTAGCACACCACCGCGATCACCAGACCGGCCCACCACGGAAACTTGTCCCCGCACTTTGGGAGAACCCAGCGGCCCTGCGAGTCTTTGTTCACCTTATGGCCGCAGAACGAGTACACGTGACCGGAGCTGCTGACCAGTGTGATGGGGCTACCATTCGGGAAGGTCGGCGTGATGCCGTTCACACCGTCGGAGTTCTGATAGACGTAGTGTTCGCAGACGAACGCCGTGTACTTGATTGCGACCTCTGCGTTGCGCCACTTGCCGCTGCTCGGCTGCATCACGACGACGCGCTTGCCCCAGTAGCTGAGGTTTGACCACGACACGGGGTAATTTGTGTCCCAGTTCGTGTACGAGCCAGGTACCGCCTGCGTGTTGTCTTTCGGGCTTGCGGTGGCCGAGCTCTTCGGCCCGTTATAGTACACGCCTTTGTAAAAGGTAGGCCAGACGTAGAAATAAAAGCCGCGCCACCACTTCCACTCGCACAGCTGCGACGTGCAGGTCGCCTGCATGGTGCCGCCACCCATGGGGATATTGGTTGTCAGGGCGTCGTTGTGAGCCGCCTCGAGAATCTTCTGCTGAATGGTGGCTGAAGTTGCCATGGAAATGTGCGAGCCTGGGTCTTGCGAGGTGCACACATCCGTTGCAGTGTAGTCCATTTGATAGGCCATAAGACCCTCAGCATTTCTGCGGACCACCTCGGTTGTCGTGTAGGCGTGCGTAAGGGGGACGGCGCTGAAGGTAAGCGCTGCTAGGAGAAACGCAAACAGAACGCAGCGCATTTTTCGAGCTGTGTCAACGAAAGGAACAAAAAAAAGAGAGTGAAAAGCAAGTGTTGTATATGAATGAGTAATCTTGTGCAAAACAAAGAACAACTACGATGATGAGTAGTTGGGAGGGAAGAGGGAACAAAGAAGACCACTGCGTTCTGCCCTTTCCTTCGTTTTTCGATATCAGCTAGCGCAGATAATGAAAACGAAACAGAGGGAGTGAGATATACCTTCACTTTCGTGGTTTACGATGAAGTGCAAAGCAGTTTGTGGGAAATAATAATTGCGAGTTAGGATTAAATAGATGGAGATGTTTAAACTGCAAAAGTCAAGCTGCTGGGAAGGGAGAAAAGACAAAATGAAAATGGAAACAGAAGGACAAGGCTACTAAAAAAATACGAAAGGGAGAATACACACGCTCAATGTCAAGCACGTTCAACTATGGAGACAGCGCAGTTGAACCCATCCATCAAAGAAGTAAGAATGACAATTGATTAATGGCATCACAAGTCACGTCTTACACCACTCTTCTATTGCGGTGTTTCTTCAGAATTTGTCTGCTGGACTGTAGACCTGTAAAGATGGCATCGTTCAGCTGACAATAGACAGAAAAAGGTAGGAAACAGAACCGGTTTGACTTTTTTCATCAGTAAGCGCAGCAGCTGCAACTCATGAATATCTCCCGCCGTCTACCTCACACGCAGTTAACGGAGTCTGATGTAATGTGCTCCGCAGCCCATACGCACGCATGCACGCTTTTCACTCCTTCAGCGAAGTCGTCAGGACGTCGGGGAACGTGTCATTCCACGATACATCAATCACAAGCGGGAGGTGGTGCGAGGGCAGCTTGTGATTTGGAAATAGCTGCGCCTCTTCCACCTCGGCATCCTCCGGCACGTCGAGCACCTGATGCAGCGCCAGGAAGTTGGGGTCGTAAAAGATGAAGTCCTGCGTATTGTACGTGATGCCTTTTGCGTTGCGCATTTCCTTCACCAGTGCAAGCTGATCGTTGGAAGCGGAGACAGCAGATAGTACAGACGCGGAAGGCAGACAGGAAGTAGGGACGTCGCTCGCCAAAGCGGACGGCGTTGCGATTTTTGTGCTAGTTCCGCTCACAGCACTTCTTGTAGAAACCGTTGGTGATACTACATCAGCCGCAGCAACAGCATCAGCAGAAGCAGCCTTGCCCTTTTTGTAACGAATTTCATCCCGAACTAGTTGGACCTTCGAAGACTTGCCGTGGAAGCCCGTGTCGGGCCGCTGAAAACGGTGGATTTCCTCCTCAGCAGTGTAGGCGCCGTCAAAGCTATGCATCTCCTTCAAATTCTTCTGAAAGTACTTCTCGTAATCCCCCGCGCGTTTCGTATCGCGGTGGTGCCACGCCGTCCAACGCGGGCCACCAATCAGATCGTGTGCTGAAAAGAATTTGTTGCGCATTAACTCCACGCAGGGCTCCTCGTCACTTTGGTTGTTCAAGTCACCGCAGACGATACTCGTTAGATGGGCTCGATCTGCGTCGTTGCGGGTCATCGCTTCCAGCAGTGTTATCACTTGTTTCGCTTCGTGTTCACGGACGCTAACCGCCTCTGCAGAGCTACCGGCCGTCAGCTGCACGCATGCCACGTAGACGGTCATGTTTGTTACTTTATCCCGCATCCCAACGAAGTGCGCAAAATGAAAGTGGCGGCCAATGTCACGGCCTGGCATCATCAGAGGAAAGAAGCGCCCCTTGTGGAAGAAGAGAACGTTTCCGATGTCCTCCTCCTCTCGGATCTTGCCTCTATTCGATTTCGTGGTGGCGATGTCGCCTTTACGTAGGGCGCGGATGCGGGCACCACGGCTAGACTGATAGAGCATGCCGTAACCCAGGAAGCGGACATATCTCCACATCTCCGTGTTAAAGAACGTGCGGTTCACTTCATTCAAGCAGACAATGTCTGGGTCGTAGCATCGCAATAGGGTTATGAGGTGTTTACGGCGAAACTCCGGCGTAAGAAACGGCGGCAGCTCTGCGTTTGGGTCTGCAGGGTCGTAATCATAAAAACCCCCCTCACTGCTACTGCTACAATTGTTTTCGTCGCTATCGCTCTTGCTGTCGTCGTGAGCTCGCGTGAAGTCCGGCACGCGCACCCGCACCGCCTCTACCGGGGTTGTCTTTGCGGGGCCCCAGGCGTCTACCATTATGTTGAAACTCATCAGCCGAAACCAGTCACGCCGCGACACACTCGTCGAGAGCTGCGAGATGGGCGCGCGCACCCACGCGCGTTTCAGCGGCGGTGTGATCTTCTCATCCACCTGCTCCGACGGTGACATCTCCCGCGCTAGTAGACTCGACATTTTTAGCTCCAGCGCTGTCTGATCGATTTCAGCGTCCACGACACTCGACTGAATTAAACCGGGCTGCCTTTAAAGCCGCCGCGAAGACCCCGGACGGGGCCACCGCCTACGAGAGACATGCCGTTGAGGAGAAGCGAAATGCGTCGTAACATGACGTGCGAGTCGTGGTGCAGGAAAAAGTAGGGTATTGCCGGTCAATCGGAGTAACAATGACAGTACGTACACTGTTTTACAACAGGCCGTGTGAAGCCTGCGTTGCCCACCCAAAGCACAAAAGAGACGTGGTTTACGGTGTTGCTGATTAATAGAAGAAGTAGAGCAGAGATGTCGCGGAAGCACTAAACAGAGATGAGTATAGCGTAGGCGAAGGAGATTTTCACCAACAAATTTTCGATGAACGACTAACGCGAAAATGTGCATAAAGCCGCATGTTAGACAACAACTTCTCAATAAAGTGCCGCTTTGCCCATTCGCACCAGTGAGCCGCGAATACACGATGTCTGCAACCGAATTTTACGTTCAGCACGCGTTGTGACGGCAATTACGTGTGTCATTGGCTCATTTGTTGTGTACAAGGGAACCCACCAAAGCGAGAGAGAGCATAACAAAAAACGTGATAGTAGTGAAGTAGGAATTGTGGTAGCATTGACACTGTAATGTTTGCCACACCAGCTATGCTCAGTGAAGCTGTGTGGTGCTCGTGTTTATTTCGGTTGGCGGACGCATGTGCATACTGCTTGTAAAGCGAGCAAAAAGGAAAAGAAGAAGCTCCTGTCAACAATAATGAACCGACACGGCGTTCTCCTATCTATTCTAATAATGTGGACATAAAAACAGCACTGTTCAGAAGCTGGCAGAAAAGCAAACGAGGAAGCTGTAATATGGAAAGCGTCTAAATCAAGGAGTAATGGGACAAACAATCTAATCAAAGAATGTGCAAGGGTTGTTTTGGAAAATGGGGAGGCAAACCCGAAACAGACAAAACGACAGTAGGTAATGAATGCACGAACGGCAGCAGTGTTAACCAGATTACTGCGGCACAGATGTAATATTAGCCACCTGCTGAGCGATCTTCTCCAACTCGTCCAGTTGCGCCGTAAACGAGTCCATCGCACGCCGCTTCTCACTAACCAGGTTGCGCGCCCGGTGCACAAAGTCCTTTGTGTTCGCGTTCATCTGCTCTGCGTCGTACTTCACCTGGTACTCTTCCTTAATGCAGTTCATGTCAGCCTCTAAGTACGTGTTGTAATGGTCAATCGCACGGGCGCGCTGCGCCGCCACGAGCTCCGCGCCGCTCTCAAACCGCTTAAAACTTGGCCGGCCGCTGGGTCGCGTGGACGGCGCAGCACTCTCCCATTCATCATCGCCGCCGTCGAAGTTGCGGTGACTCGTCTCGCGTGGGCGTTTGGTGCAGACAGTGTCGGGTGACGTCTCACGCGAGGACGACTTTGGAGTGACTAAGCCGCCCTTCGATGACGCTGCGAGCATATTGATGGAGCGGCTGCTGAGGAGCGTGCTCCGGCGTGGTGGTGGTGGAGGCGGCAGTGGAAGTGCAGCAGCCGTGAACAAACGGCCTGTGGTACTCCGCGGACGTGCACGCTCTGGAGCAGGCGGTGCTGGTTGCGCCGTCACAAAGGGAGACGGAATCTCCTCCGTTTGCTCGTTGGTCAGACACACCGTGCGACGCTCACCTGAGAGCTTTTTTAATTCCTTCACCCGATCAGCGTAGCGCAGAGTGTTCAACGTGTGCTCGGCGTTGTTGTTCGATGGTGAAACGGCGCCGATCATCACCGTGCGGCAATTTCCAATGAAAGAGTCTCGCAGCACCTCCGTCAGCTTCGAACCGCGGAAGGGGACGTGCTTTTTGTTTTGGTCCAAGAAGCGAATGCACTCCTTCAACGCAAGAAGAGACTTATTGATCTCTGCCCCCTCCATCCGTGTTTGCCGGGCGCAGTCCACAGTGTCGGCACCGCGCTCGCTGCCGGCCAGGTCGATAAAGGTGAACTTGCCGCACTGTCGTAACGTCTTTCGGTGCTTCAGTTTAATCTCTAAAATGGCGTGGGATCGAGAGCTCGTGTCATTCGCCCCTGTAGAGCCGCAGCTGCGGACCCCGCTGCCCTGCTCAATGATATTCATCAAGTCATCCACGCAGTTGGACGCGTGCTCCGTGAGGCCGCGAATGTTCACCTTGCCTTTGTCGTCCTCGAGCGCACGGAGCGGGCGGCGGTTGTTTAGCAGGTCAAAGAGCTTCCCGCTGTAGATCTCATAGAAAGACACAACGATATGGATCTCGTCTGTCAGTCGGTCGAACATATCACGGGCCGCCAGTGCATAGAGACCGGGTTCTGTGGGGTTCTTGCCCAGCATTGTGTGCGTCTTCCCGCTGCCAGTCTGGCCATAGGCAAAGCACGTCGCACTGCCGCCGTCGAAGACGGTATCAATGAGGGCATGCGCAGTGCGCCGGTAAACCTCCACGTTGCTGCACGTTTCGTCCAGCACCTCATCGAAGAAGAAGCGGTGAACGTGGGTGTACTTGCGCAGGTCGACCTTCACCTTCGGCTCCTTCAGGACAATCTCGCTCACGTTGTCGGTGTCCATGATGTCGTCGAAGCCGTTCGCCTGCTCACCGGGACTAAGCGGGCGCTTGCGAATCGCGACGAGGATTCGACTCTTACGTTTGACTTCCCTGTTGTCCAGCGTCCGTGAGAGGACGGTGGTGCCGCGTGCGGTGTAAAGCCGCCGCCTCCCCGCCGAGCTGTGCTTGCCGTCATCCTCGTCCTCCTCTGGCGTACTGTCACCTTCGTCGATCACGTCACTACCAGACCGGGATGACGGCATCGGATTGCTTCTCAGAAACTCGATCGCGTCGCGTAAACGCAGAATGTCCATCGCCTCCACCACGCCGTACGAGTTAAACTCCTCCGGCTGTAGGGCAAGAAAACCTTTCACCGTCATACTGGACGCGAAGGCACTGTGGAATTTATCGAGCTGGTATCGCTGCAGCACATCGCTGAGATACGTCTGCTGATTGGTTGTCATAGGGAACTGTCTCTATCTGCACAGTCGTTGAGATTCTTGCCTCTTGCAAGTAGCTATGTTTTCAGCTCTGTTTCCTAACGAAAAGAAAAGAGCGAGTAGAAAAAGAAGGTAATGGTCTAGTGTGAAGAGGACAAATGAAGTTGTCTGCCGTCAGTGCAGATGAACGCGAAGAACACAGTGGAGTGCTGTTCGATCTAGTTGTCGAGCTGTTCTGTCTGCATGTAAGCAGCTTCGTTATTGTTCTGTTCTTTTGTTTGTCTGTAAGGCTTCAGCAGAGTTTGTGTTCGTCGCTTACGTTACAAGTCAAGCCAGCATGTATCACTCGCTTTTTTAACGGCTAGGCAAGTGACGGACAAGTAGATCGAGTGTTCGAGGCTAGGAAAGGAAGAGGTAGGGTAGAAGAATCATGACATGAGGAATGGGGTTGTCTGGTGGTTGAACACGTCAGGCGTTTCGGTGCAAATTTGCATCGCTGTGCTTGCCTTCAAAACGGCGCAATAAAATCGGGTTGATGTGTGGTGTTTTCTTATAGTTTTCTCACGATTATCTTGCTGTTTACCTCGAACGTAGTTGGAAAACATTTGGCGTTCTCGAATGAGAAAAGTGACTACCTTGCGGAGAGACTCTTAGCAGCTTCGCATGTTTTTTCCCTCCGCCATCAACGTCGAAGAACGCACATTTGCAGCTCCGCTACTACTTTCGACGCTGGCACCCACGTCGAGTTCACCGCATTAATGTCACGCAGCTCCCCCTCCTTCTTGCTGAAGAAACCCTCGTTGGACCACTGCTGTACTACTTCGTTCGTGAAAGGGCCGTGCTCCACACTGGGCCGCGCCGTCCAACGCAGCTTCCACGCGTGCGGCAAGCTCGCCCCACTACGTTGCGCCTCCGCAATGGCCTTCAGCAAAATAGCCTCACGCGTCATGTTCATCAGCACTAGCTCATACTGTACCATGGCGGTGGAATGCAGCTCTGTCAGCTGATCCAAGTCGCCCGACTTCTCTTTTGCAAGTCGTTTTAACGCATCGGCAAACACCTCCCTCTCCCGAAGCAGATGCAGGACGGGGTTTAAAATCGACAACAGCGGCACTGTCGGCGGTTCCTCGAACTCCTCCACAGCAGAGGATGACGTAGGGGAAGAGAGCGAAGGCGACTTGGCGAGGCTGCAGGAACCCGAGGCGGAATCAGCGGAGTTGGCGTCGCTGTCCGTGGAAGACAAGCGAGCGCGCTTCATTTGTTCCTTGACTGTTAGCTTTGAAACAGTGGTAAGGTGGGGTTTTATACGTGAGTCCTACGTTGTACCAGCAACTGTGTCTAATCTCTTGAAAAAGAAAGCACGAAAAGAGGAATGACAGTGTGCATAGAGGTAGAAGAGAAGTCGAGGGAAAGCAAGAAGAACATGAAGGTGCAAAGGATGCAAGGCTATTTCATACGACAACCACGACTGCAATTTAATAGAGGCAAAGCAAACGAAGCACAATCCCGGTGATTCCACTTTGTTTTGATGGCCTTTGCCATTCCTTGTGAGCGCACAAAGCGCCCAATTCTATGCGCAGGAGGTGTCCCTCAACTGCAGCCCCGGCCACAGGGCATTTATCAGTTTTGCTTTCCTTTTGTAGCCTTGCTGCTCGTACAGCCGTGGAGCGCATTCCCCAACTCACACGCAAAGGAAATTTGAAAAAAAAAAAAAAAATACAGCTCTCTGAGCTGGGTGCGTGTCTCCCTTTTTTTCGTCTCCAAGAAAAGAGTCGAGAAGAGGGAAAAGGGAAGAGAGCAGATAATCAGAAATCCCCTCAAAAGAATGTTGAAGTTGCTTTTGTCTGCAAAGCAAAAGCGTTCTTACTCTTTTGCTTTGGCCAGCAATTTGCAATACTTGGCCAAGGGATGCTCAAGAAGCTTACGCCATTACGAATGTGAAGACGTCAATGCGAATTACTGAAATAAACAAGCGTTGTGAAACGAAAGCAAGAGTCCAACTGAAAACAGAGGAGAAGGAGAAAGAGCCGGAAAAGGAAAGGCAGCGATGCGGTTTCGTGCGCTATTTGCCGACCCAAGCCGCACCTCCTTTATCGAAACGAAAGAGAGGGAAATAAAAGTGCGCAAGAGAAAAGGTTTGTGCCAAAAGTGGCTTTTGGGGTTAATTAGCAAAACTCATAAAGCAGTCAGTAGATCATAATTACTGAGAAAAGGATAGAAGGTAGAAAGACGTTCACCGACAACGATCAGCGAAGGCACACATTTGAGTCTGTGGCTTGACGGAATACTTCAAAAACTAAAAGAAACGTACGTGCGCAGAAAAGAGCGACAGTAAGCTAAGATACGGACAACAGACGAAACAAAGTACAACGCTCGAAATGAAAACTCTGAGGGCTACCACAAAAGGCTAAGAAGCTCAAATGGTACACCTATTAGCTTTGCGTCGCAATCCCACAACACTCACGTACTTCTTTTTTACAGCAGCATTTTGCCGATTGTTTGCAAAATGGACAAAACGCTGTCAGCAATTCTGTCTTTTCGGTTGTGTCACCGTTTTGTTTTCTCCCTCTGTGACCTTCATCTCGGTACAGGTCGCGGGCAGCGTATATCCCTGTCGCTGTTCTTTGCTCTCTCACATCGAAAAAAAAAAAACAGATCGGTGGAATTTAAGAAAAAAATCGTAGTAACTTCACCTCCACACACCTGACAAGTTCGCTACACACTTACAGTAAGCGTACCTGTGTGTGTGTGTCTGTTGTACCTCGACAGCCCTTTGTCTCATTGCGCCAACCTTCTCCGTAAAAGGGGAAAACTTGGGAAAAGAGGAGGGCAATAAGAGAAAGAACAGGGATGCTCGCTCAACTCCTATGGGACGTAGTGTGGCACGGCCACCCAGCAGAAGAAACCTCAGGGAAACAGAAAGAACAAAGGCAAAAGAAACAAGCGCACTAAACTCGGCAAAAAGAGAAAACGCTTCTCCGTATGTATTGTTTTCCAAGCTGAAAGCTGCACTCATTCCGTACCTCTTACATCCTCCGGCTTCCCACCGAACTGCTTTCGTATTGAAAAAGCCGATGTGGTGCATGTGTGTGTGGTTCATCTGCGGAGAAAGAGAAGAATATGAAGGAATCGATGCCCGTCCCTCTGGATGCCATCAGAGGAACGGCCATGAGAAGTGCAACGGATACGCATTGATACCAACCCGTCGACTTCAACGGTCAGCACCACACTAGCTCTTCACACACCTGCACTCAAGCTAAGAAAACCAGCACATGAGAAACAACGGGAAGAGGAGAGAGCTCGAAGTGTTTCAGCCGGGAAAACGGAAAAGGGGGAAAGACACAACGTTTTGTCTAGGGATGTCGATACGTTGTTTTTACTCCATCACCACAAGCACCTGGTTGTCTTCCACGGCCGAACCGACGTGGACCTTGATCTCCTTTACTGTGCCGTCCGCCCGGGCGTGTAGCTTGTTGCACATCTTCATGGCTTCCAGGGTCAAGATGTCCTGACCAGCGACCACCTTTTGGCCTGGCTTCACCGTGACCGCGACGATGACGCCCGGCATGGGCGACAAGACCTGCTTCGCGTCGGCGGTGTTATCCACATTCGGCACAAACTTGTTCAGCACAGCCTGCAGGTGGCTCATTACGTTTACATCGAAAGTGGTGCCCTTCATCTGTATGCTGTACGACACCTCGTTCGTGCCCCAGAACTGCAGCACCGTCTCCTTATTCCCATCGTTAACGCGAATAATAGGGAAGTCGATCTTCCACGACACCTCGATTTTTTTGAACGGACCCTCAGTGGACTCGCCCACCTCGAAGTGGGTATCGTCGAGTTGGCGCACGTAGATCTGCTTCTCGTTTTCCTGGTTGGGACCGATAGAGACGTAGAGCTCGCGTTCCAACGGCGCCGCACCCGCCGGGTACTGACTGGCATCGCGCTTGATGTAGGCGCACGCGGCGGCCCAGAACATCAGTTTCATGTCCTCCTCTGAAATGCGCGCTTTCTTGAAGCCGTTCGGATACATCTCGGGTAGAAAGTTTGTCGTCAGTTGGCCGCTGATGTAGGTCGGCTCCGTGATAACATCGCGCAGCAAGCAGATGTTGTGGCGCAGACCGCGAATCACGTACTCATCGAGCGCCTTCTCCATGCGGTCAAGACATTCCGTGCGGTCCTTGCCCCATGTCGACAGCTTGCAAATGAGGGGGTCGTAGTAGATGGAAATCTGCGAGCCCTCGATAATACCAGAGTCGCAGCGCACACCGAAGCCGGAGGGCTCCTGGTACATCGTCAGACGGCCGATCGAGGGGAGGTAGTTCTTCGTGGGATCCTCGGCGTACACACGGCACTCCGTCGCGTGGCCCTTGATCTTGATATCATCCTGTGTGATGCTTAGCGGCAGATCAGCCGCCGCGCGCAACATCTGCTCGACTAGATCCACGCTGGTGATCGCCTCCGTGATGGGGTGCTCGACCTGCAGACGAGTGTTCATCTCGAGAAAGTAGAACTGCTTCCTCGGGTTGACGACATTCTCGACGGTCCCAGCGCTGACGTACTGCACGGCGCGCGCCAACGCCACCGCCTCCTCACCCATCGCTTTGCGCGTGTGCTCGTCCAGCAGCACCGACGGGGCCTCCTCGATTACCTTTTGGTTACGGCGCTGGACTGAGCACTCACGTTCCGGCAGATACAGAATGTTGCCCTTGCGATCGGCAATGATCTGGATCTCAATGTGCCGCGAGCTCTCAATGAACTTCTCGACGAGCATCCTGTCGCTGTTGAAGGCGGACATGGCCTCCTCCTTGCACAAGTCGTAGTACTCCACACACTGTTTGTCGTCGTAGGCCACACGCATACCCTTGCCACCACCACCGCTGGAGGCCTTAATCATGACCGGGTAACCGACCTCCTGTGCAAACCTCAAGACGTCCTTGTGTGTCTTCACCTCGCCGATGTAGCCGGGAATGCACGTCACACCCGCATCGCGAGCGAGACGCTTCGACTCGATCTTGTCACCCATCGCCTCAATCGAGTGCGCATCCGGACCGATGAAGACTATGTTGTTCCTCTGCAGGGCACTCTGGAAGCCGCCGTTCTCGGAGAGGAAACCGTAGCCCGGGTGAACCGCCTGCGCACCCGTCTTCTTGCATGCGTCGATGATCTTGTCAATGCGGAGGTAGCTCTGTGTGCTGGTCGGGGGGCCGATGCAGACGGCTTCGTCGGCCATGCGCACATGCTTCGCTTGCTCATCGGCAGTCGAGTAGACGGCGACCGTTTTGATGCCGAGGCGGTGGCACGTTTTCATCACACGGCAAGCGATCTCGCCCCGGTTGGCGATGAGCACCTTGTCGAAGATTGGCGCCGGCATCTTTCTCAGTTTGTCTTTTTGGAGGAACGCGAAAGAGTAGAGACTCGGGTACTGGGGTTGGACGCGTGACGGAGGGAAGCAAAGCGCGTAACCTGTTTCTTCCTCAGTTGGCGTTTCCTGTTGCCAAGAGGAAACAGAGGAAAGGAGAAGAGGAATGAAAGCTTTCAATCAACTGCTTTGTTTGTGGATGTCACGTTGCTTGTTATAGGTAGCAGAACCGAGTTAGTTGCCGAGGGCACGGGACAGCAGAAAACGTGGGAAGAAAGAGGAAGTGGGCTGGTATAAAAGGTGGCACTTAACGACAACGGTGGCTTATTGTTACTTAGAGCGCATTCTTTGCAGCTTTATCGGCCCATTCGGAGGCGTTGCAGCGAAGGAATTTAAATATAAAAACTCTGAGAACGTTCTACGCCTACAGCTTCGCAAAAGCGGATGACGGACTTCGGTGCGTAGAGGAGCGCTCGTTCCCCCTTCCCTTCCCCTAGTTGTCGTTCGGACCAGCTGCTAGAAAGCTGTGGGAGAGCAGCAATGCGCCATGCAACCGTCCAAGATAAATACACAAGCACGTATATCTTTATATTAGTATATACTGTTGAACGAATCCGATGTTTTGGAAAAGGAGCATCCGATCATAATTAAGCGTTTCTTGCATGCGCTATGTGTAAGGATACTACGATGCACCAAAGCGTGCTCACCTTTCAGAAAGTACTTGTGTATGTGTGTGTGTGTGTACGACGTGGGGACCCGCTTGTCAGTCGCACACAATACCTTCCACCAGCAGAAGTAGGCAAAACAACAACCCTAAAAGATGAATAACACTTCAGTCCACAAGGCAATTCAAAACAATAACCCTGCACGCATTCAATTCTTCTTCCTCTGCAGAGGTCAGCCAAAACATAGATTACTCCCGCCGGCGCGAAGCACCACCGTTCGCCATGCGATCTACCACATTTCCCACCGACTCCTCTGCCACCGCAGAGGCCGCGCCGTCATCGCCGGTATTACTATCGTTATTGCCTTGCTGTTGCTGCTGCTGCTGGCTTTCCAGCCTCTGTCGCAGGGCAGCCTTCTTCGCGGCGATGCTCTCCCGCAACTTACGCAGTGTCTCCTCGCGCTTCTGATTCACCACCGCGCGCTCCTTCAATGTCGACTCGCGCTGTCGTTCCAACTCGCGTTTCTTGCGTAACTCCAAAATGCGACTCTGCAACTCCGACTCGACGCCGCCGCTGACCTCGCGTTGACGCAGTGGGGTGATGATGGTGCGGGCGTGTTCCCAGACAATGTCCATCTTCAAACATCCATCCTTGTACTTCAGCTCGTCGACACGGTCGGAGTCAAGCTCGGCCACCTGCTCAATTGTCCAAATGTTCCGCTCGATTAGCTTCTTCGTCGTGTGCGTGCCGCAGCAGTCAAGCCACGAGACAAACGTGCCCGGTGTGACGTCCGGCGCGCACTCGAGGTGTACGAGCCACCAACGGCGGTCTTCGTTCGTGACGCGGCCGCTCGTAGCGATGGCGCGGGCTGCGGCGTCAGTCACTGCGGTAGCACTACCGATATGGAGGAAACGTCGCATCTGCTCGTGTGTACCTAAATTAATCAAAAAAAAAGAGTAAGGGTGTTGACAGCCTAGTTACACTTGTTCTGCAGTGTTGCACTCAACAGAGTAGCGCTCGGCAGACGAACAGTTGCCGCGCGCGATCGACAGTAACAGAAAACGAAATGGCAAAGGTACTCGCTTTCCGCGCCTCCCTTGTCACCTTTATATAGTCTTTTTTCGTTCAAGTAAACAATTATTACGTAAGAAGAAACAAGAGGATGATGTGAATGAGGTAAAGGAAGGCAGTGTTGAAATCCGAAAGGGGGAACGTTCAGTAAAGCGCTGTGAAAGCCCGAAAGCAGAACGCAATGGTGCTCAAAAAACCGCAGGCTGTTTCACGCAGGAGGTTTTCGATCGTCCCGCGGTACCCCCGTTGGTGTACATTTACAAGCAGGACGTCACCTCTTCTTGTTGTCGCTGAGATTTTTTTTATTCCGGCAGCAACCTCCAAAACAAAAGGCGATAGTACAAGTAAATGACGATAAGAGAACACATTCGCTTTAGAAGAACCTCCGCAGTTTAACCGTCTTCCTCCTCCCATGGCATCTTGTCAAACTCAATTCGGTTGGTGCTATATAATGCTTCCGAGCAAGGCTGAATAGGTGGCGCCGCAGCGGCGGCGGGTGGGGCAGCGGCGGTCAGCGACGGCGGCACGGCCCCCACCGGCAACTCGTGCGCAGCAGCAACATCAACATGGTCAACGTTATTCTGTGTCGACCCCACTTCATTCTCTGTTTTCTCCGCAATATGTGCTGCTGTAGGTGCGGCCTCCTCTTTGGACGGAGACGTCATCAACGTCAGCGCTTCGTCCTCTTTCGGTTTAGTCTCACCACCTACGATAATAGGCTGCACGCATTCAACGAGAGGTACAACGGAGACACCCATGATCGCGGCACTAGCGACACCACCAGCGGTGGAGGTGGACGATACGAAGGCGGGCACCGGCACTACAGCCGGTGTGGAGGGTGGATTGGACAAAGCCGTACCGTACTGCGACAACGTCGCCTTCAACTCAGCCAGCGAATTCGACAGCTGTTGCCGCGTGTGCATCGACAAGTTTGTCCGCTGAGACGCACACACCTGCAGCGCCGCCACACAGTGCCGCGCACTCTCTGCCACCACCGTGCACCACGACTCTCCCGCCTCATGCCGGCTCACAAAGTCTCCCAGGACAGCGCTGATCTCTGTTGCGTTCAGGATAAGGCGCAGCACCTCCTCCACCGTCACGAAAAGATCCGACTCGAGAGCACGCGGCGGCGTGCACAGCACCGCGATCACCGCACTCACCTGCCGCTCCGTCACGCATTGACCAACGCAGTGAACCTTCCAGAAGTAGTTTGTCCAAAACATCTCGTCTTTGATCTTTGCTGGGACGAGGGCGTAGCGCCGCGCACGCACTACCGGTGCTGTCAACAAGTTCTCTTGTACATCGCGGTCAAAGTCGAAGAGTGTGTAGAGGGACCACAAGTCACTTTCCGACAGCCCGACCTCACTTAGCAGAGCCACCTCGTCGCCCGAGAGTGTCCTCTCGACGCCGTGGCGGTAGGTGCCATCGAGGCTTGCGAGCCGCTCGCACAGTAGCGCCCGCCATGCTGCTGGCCGGGTGCACCACTCCTCAGGCGGTTGCTCCCATGGCGGCGGCACCGCAGCGGGTAAGACGTCGTCTCCCCCGCCGGCTGCTGCTGATGACAAAGGATGAACTTCTGCTAAGCTGTTGTTACTCTCGTTGTTGCTTCCACTAGCCCTACCCCTGCCGTTGGACAGGGCAGACGCAGCTGCAGCTTGCGTGAAAACCGTGCTCAGGTTCTCGCGGCTTTCGTGAACGAGTTGCGCAGTCGAGCCCAGCAGCTGCGACACCGAAGAGGAGAGTGAAGAGAAAAAAGAATATGCCGTCGCGGCGACTTGGTGAAGAGGGACGCTGATACCCGTCTCGATCGTGATCTGCAGAGTCAGCGAAGCGGGCTTGCCCGAGACGTAGCGGGCGTCCTTTACGATGTCTCCAGGAATGAAGTCGGGGAAACTGATCTGCGCGTTGTTGGTGTCCACGACGGCAGCCTTGGTGGAGCAGAGGACTCGCTCATGGGTCGCCCGTCGCTGCTGTTGTGCGTGCTTCGATGAATCACTCGGCGGGGTGTTTTGGCCTTTTAAACCGGCCAACGACAGCACCTCACACGTCACGACACAGCCATTCGGGAAGTCGGGTCCATGAGACGTGGGCGACGATGATGTAGCGGCCGGAGGTGGCGGGGGAATAAGCTCCACGATGAGACCAAACGCATCGTTATTTGGGTCCGCGCTCGGGACAAGCCCGCGCAGCAGCACGAGTTTGAACTGATGGCGCCGCGTCGTTGCGTTGGGAATCCAAAACGGGAGAGACGTGAGTTTGTTCTGTCGGGTCAGCTCGTCTATCCCCATCGCCGCCCAGCGGTAGACAGCGGTGTTTGCGTCGGGGTTGCGCACAAACTCAGCGGACAACATGGCGAAGACAAAAACGTTTGACTATAAAGAGAAAAAGTTTGTGACGTTTGCTGGCTGCAGGCCTCACGCTTCTTCCTAATCTAGCGAGAGGTTAATGGCTTCATAGACGTTACGATATCATGCAAGTGAATTTTTAAAAGGCGGTTAGGATGGGAATACGACAAACAGCGAGATCAGAATGGAAGCACCCGCAAGCACGGAATCATATAAACACTTGTTTTGGCTGAATTTACACAAATGTTTTAAAAGTAATACACTGCTACATTGCTCCTTGTCGGTCAGCACACGTATTCGAGTGCTTCAAAGGAGAGTATAGCAGTAGGTCGACTTCACTTCTCTATTGAAACCCTTACCGGTGCTGCAACTGTGGTATTTTGAATTTTTAATGTAAAAAACAGGCTGCTTTAGCGCACCTGGCTCCAAATCACAACTCACAACCCCTCCAGTACTGCCCAGAGCAGATACCACCACACGCGAATAGAAAAACTCTTGCGTCAATTCATTACTCGCCCTCCAAAAGGACTACCTTCTCTACAATCACATCCGACACTGAGACGGCAGCCTCCGACATCAGCTTCGCCGTAACATGCTCTCGGAACGGCCTCGTGAAGACGCCCTCACGACGGTTTTTGCTGAGCAGAATACCCGCCGACAGCTCTTCGCAGCGTACGCGTGCGATGTGCGCCACTGTCTTCGCAATGACTTCATTCGGCGGCATAGGACCGACTGCTGCGAGGTAGCGCTCCATCTGATCAAACCGAATTGTGTAAAATACCGTCACCATTATGTTCACCGTTCCGTCACGCACCGCAACGCCCTCCACGGCGCAGTTCACCGATTCGCCCGGCAGTTCAAACACGCCACGCGGCAGTGTGAAGACGCCAAAGAAGGATGACGGCGGCACGAAGAGCCGTGTGCGACTGCAGTACATGAGCGCGGAGGTGAAATAGAGCGCGGGGCTGAAGTGGGAAACCCGCGGCAGGACATCGCGCGACATCTCGCGATCGGCCGAGGTGCAGAGGACTGTTTTGCGACGGGTGTCGTAGACAACCGTGACGCAGCGCGGGTGCACCGGCACGGAGCACGTCCGCACAGCTTTCCAAAGGCACACCGCACTGGCTGTGACGACGGCGAGGGGAAGAAGAACGCCAACGCGGTCTTTTGAGGGGGCAGCAACAGCAGTGGAAGACATCTTGTGGTTCGGTTGTGTGGCAAAAATGAACGTGGCTTTTTCTCTCCTACTTCCCTTCGCGTGTTTGAATTTCGATGACGTGTACTTCTGCTTGACCGCTGAGTTAAGCAAAGAGGATTAAAGTGAGGCAGCG
Organism: Crithidia expoeki; assembly: GCA_900240875.1. Taxonomy (NCBI): domain Eukaryota; phylum Euglenozoa; class Kinetoplastea; order Trypanosomatida; family Trypanosomatidae; genus Crithidia; species Crithidia expoeki. The sequence goes on from OESE01000197.1 coordinate 19,691, forward strand.
AAGAGAACGATAACCAAAGTGAAAGTACTCATGCGCATCACCCAAAAAAGAGAAACGCAGCTAAAAGTCGTCAAACAGCCCTTTAGTTTTTTTTTTTTTCATTGCAGTCAGTCTAGTCTGACCAACGAAATCCGATAATAGGCGGAACAAAACAAGAGTCACTAGCTGTAGCCTACCCCGAGTTGCAGAAGAGCGGTTTGCGGCCCCCACAACGTTTTGTTTCGTGCTTCTTTCCCCAGCTGAAAAATGGGGTTTTCTAACAATTTTTGAATTGGAGTAGTTGTGTGGCGCCTCTCGTTTTCTTTTTCTGCTGCTGTTGTTTCGGAAGCGCTTTTAAAACGGTGCGATGGTGTTCAGCTCCACCTCCGTAAAAGGCACTGCGTTGTGCGAAATGCCCTTCTTCAGCAGCTCTTGCAAAATGGTGTTCACTGCAGCCCGATAAGACGGCGCTGGTACCACCGTGAGCATTTTGGTACGCATAAAAGCAGTCATCGCGGCATCACGCATTACACGTTGCTCCGACAGCCGACGCTCCTCCGCGTCTTCGGGGGCCCGCTTGCGGATACGTCTAACGCGCACCTCCTCCTCCACACTCAACAAAAAGCTCGCCTCGGGCTTTAACAAGTCTGCTGGCCACGTATAGACCTTATCTTCAGCTGGAGGTAGCGCTTGGACAGTGTATTGATTTGCTAGCGCCATCGCACACGTCGAACACCACCAGCGGTCCACCACCACTGTCGAAGTCTGGGCCTGCCGTGCAATAGTCTCCGCCGCTAAGTAGTTTGCTGCGGAGTAGAAGGCACGGGCAACGGCTTCGTCTTGATAGCGGAAGACCTCACGAATACCTGCGAACTGCGGCGGCGGCGTGCTCAGTGCTACGCCGTGCAGCCTCTCCGCTAAGGTGCGGGTGATAGTAGTCTTGCCGGTGCCATCGAGGCCTTCGACCACGATAATGGGATGACGGTGAGGTAAAGAGGCAGCTGCTGCAGCGTTAGTGTTGGTTGTGGAAGCCGAACTGCTTTTGGTATTTGTTTTTCTTGATCGTGTACTGACATCGTCAACGCTCTCGACACGGCGGAGGAAGTCTGTGCAACTTGATGTCCACCAGGTGAGTTGAAGAGCCTCCACGGCGTACAGCACCTTCAGACAGTCGCGGCGAGACTTATAGACGTTGGTGCCACCGTGCAGCTCGCGGGCGAGGGCTACTACCGACATCATTTTTCGTGCTTGTGTTTGCCGGAAGTTAATAATGTATACGACTTAAGCAAGTGAAGGCGGTGAAAATGAGCCACTTGTGCCGGTGCTTCTTTTCCTTGGCAACGTGGCCGTGCAAGTGCGCAGAAGAGCACCCAAGGCGGGAGAGTCCGAGAAAAGTTACTCTTCGGCAAAGCTCTTGGTAGACACGGATCAATTAGCACATGCCGCATCTCATTAGGAAACAGGCGTATGGTGCTGAGCAGATAGGCGACTGTGCTGACCACAACAGCAGTGGCAAGCCTTAGGAGCCATTCTTTGACTGCTACCCTCAGTTCCTGTGTTCAAATACTTCGTCTTGTGTCGCTATGGGGATATGCCTCTCGCACGAGCGCAAATATAGAGATTGTCTTCCCGCACGTCGTCTCCATCACATCAACAGCCACCCTGGGCAGTAGAGGTGATTCGACGCCGGATACGGATCCTTTACAAACCACTTCGACGGCGCAACGACACGGCGCAGCGGCACTTGATTGAGGTACGCACCCCACCACGAGTAAGTTGAGTTCGCCATGACCACATCGTTGCACTGTGCCATCATCAACAAATCCAAGACCTCTCGTGGTACGTTAGTCAACAACGACGATGCCTCAAACAACTCATCTGGCCTGTTGATATAACAGCTACCTTTGCAAGACGTTTCTTCTGCATCTTCCAACTCTGCGCTGACAACGCTGACGCGCAGCCCTTTGTACTTCACTCTGAAGTAACCGGCCATGGTCTGCGCCGTACGCAACTCATCGCAGAACAACAGAAGATGGAGGTGGGGCAAAAATGAGTTTGCGTGTGGCGTACTCAGTGGTTCCTGCTGGTGTTGTTGATTGTGGAGAAGCTGTCCTCCGCACAGCTGACGAAGGGCGGCGTCGTAATAATCCACTTCCAATTGCTCAAAGACGTCACGAAAGCGAGTGTAGTCGCCACGGCGTACGTGCAACGCCACCGTATGACACGCATCACTGTCGTAGTGACGTCTGAGTTGTGTCTGCGCGGCTTTCCACAAGTCAGCTGGAATCACCGAGCGTAGTACCGGGTAATCATTGAAGAATTCCTCACACTGAAAGAAGCCAACCATGTAGTAGATGCACGCACGCTGTGCGTCCAGCTCAACCTTGTGTACTGGCCGCGTCTCTGGCACATTCACCACCGGTAATTGGGATAAAGAGGAATAGGTATTCAGTGCAGATGTCAGCTGAACACCGTGTCGGCTTAAGTCGCGGAACACTGAGGTCCAGTACGTGGGTCTAGGTGCTTCGACGCTGCTACTGACCGCAACAGGCTCCACGAAGGCGGGAATGCCGGTGCGGCGTGACGTGGCGAGGAGGTTCGCTATGAGGAAGAGTTGATTGCCGAGGCCGCCCACCACGTTGGTCGTCAGCCGCGCCGCGGGTTTCATTCTGTGGTTGGGGTACTCCTCTGGAGTTTTATAGGCGTGCGGGAGAAAGAGACAAAGCAGATTGGCCACGTAGAGAAACACCTAAAAGCGGTAAAAGGTTCTGTGCAGATGTGGTGAAGCAAAGCGAAGTGCTTTAACGTTGGTCCGGTGGATTTTTCCGTTGTTTTGTGTGACGTAAACCTAAGTGGTTAGCCCAAGGGGAAAAAGCCAACGACAGGGTTGAAGGTTTCTTTAACTACCTGTATAAGATATGCAGGGCAGTTGTTCCCTTGCTTGTCATCGGAACCGAGAAAAGTGCTGAAAGTCTACAAGGGATAGAGCAACGTATAACACGAGGAATGCAAACAGCGCCTTAATGAGCGAAGGGGAACTAGCCAATCGCAGCGGATGTCAAACGTTCCTTTACCCACAGGCACTTACATGCAACTTGAGTGAAGGGTTTATCCCTGATACCATCATACGTTCAATGTTTGTTTCAGGAGCAAAACAGAATTACGTCTGCATCAACGCGACGGTCGCGAGTAGAATTATCATGCACGGCGCTGAAAGCAACGTGGGCACTACAAAAACAGCGGCAGTATAAAGAAGATTACGTGCTTTTGGTTAATGTATGTCAGGGAACAGAAGAATAAAAAGAAAAAATCTGTTGAAGCATCACAACAGCGCAGTCATCAACAAAACTCAGCCGGTGAAGTAAGGAACGAAGAGGAGGACGACAAAACTTCGAAAGCGTCAGTAACTATCGATGTTCCTACAGCTTGGTGTCGCGGTGCTTAATACCTTTCTGATCCAGCAACATCTGCAACTCACCGCTCTCCGCCATCTTCAAGATGATATCCACGCCCCCCGCAAATTCGCCCTTAATGAACACCTGCGGAATCGTCGGCCACTCACTCACCTCTTTCACGTAGCTGCGCACCACCGGATGCGCCAGCACGTCAAACGATGTGTACTCCACACCGAGCGCCTCCATCACATCTACCATCTTCTTCGAAAAGGCGCACATCGGCGCCTCGGGGACCCCTTTGATGAAAACAACGATGTCCTCGCCGCGGATTGTGTCGATGATATCTTTTTTAATGGCGGCGATTTCATCCTCTGCGAGATCGCTCGACACCATTCGCGGTTGGAAATCCGGGTGGGTCTCCTCCAAGTCATCTACGTCCCCGCCCATCACCTGCGCGGGGCCTTTGGCATCATTTGCGGCCACACGGCATGACAACGTCGCAGTGAAAAACGTGCGTGCAGACGTTATCACCGTAGTTGTGGAGGCAGTGCTGGTGGGATATTGGCTGAAGGGGAGGAGGGAGGGCAACGCAACAGCGCTGACAGCTACAGTGGTGGTGGCCGAGAAAGAGGAAAAGAGGCGGATGGGACGGGCGTGGAGGCCGCGTAAGGCGAGTCGGATGCCAGTGCACTGCATCTTCGAATAATAATAAAAAACCAGCCGTATGTTTGTAGCGTGGACTCACGGAAACCCAATGAACTGTCCTTTTATTAGGAAGTACTGGACAGCAGATGTCAGTCGTGAGTAGTGGGTGTACTGATTAAATTGAGAAAAGAGAGAAAAGCACTTCCAAACGCAATTAAAAAAAAAAGGACTGACGTTGTTAAACGCCGGTAAAGTGTGCGACGTTATTGTATGGTCAAACGCTTCGCCTTCCACCAAGCCGTGGTATGGAAAGCACCTGCAGGGAAACCCAAGCGGAGCGTACCGTGCCTTTTTATGTGCTTTCGCTTTATGTACGTGGGCAACCTCAGGTAGTTGGTAATGCCATGTTTTGGTTTGTGGGTGGCGTTCCTTGCCTTTTCGTAAAAGTACACAGAAAGAAAGGTTCGCGCTTGTGAGGCAAGCTGGGAATGACAGAGGCCAAAAAAAAAAAAAGCTCTAATGATCTGGAAGACGTGTCTAAGTGAAGAACAGGAACAGAAAACAACTCGCAATCGCGTCCGAGGAGCATCCTGTAGGCAAAAGGCGCAAACGAGGTTGAAGTCGATATTGCCGCGCAAGAAACCATTTCAGAGTATGGCTTCTCAACGACAACAAAGCCCGGTGCACCCTCCTCCCCTCCGTAACCTCCTCTTTATATCACAGTGCTGTCGCTGTCCGAGTCGATCAAAAACCGCTTAAACTCCGACCGTGTCGTCGGTGCCTTCAGCACTGTCGACGCCGTTCGATTTGTGACGGAGTTCGTCCGACTCGCTGGATGACCCGGCAGTTGCGACGAGGGTCTCGCTGCAGCTGATGTTGTCATCGTGCTACCGGGCTGTTGCTGCTGATGCTGCTGTGGTAGAGGTTGGATGCCAATCGGCATCTTCACCAGCTTCGCCCCAGGTGGAATTCCTGGCGGCCACTTTGATACCGGTGAGGCCGACCGCACCACACCGTAGCCGACTCCGGGCACCATTGAGGGAGGCTGCATTAGTTTTTTCACAAGCGGCTGACACTGCGGACCACGCATCGTCATACTTCCACCAGAAGTGCCAGCAATAATAGGGCCAGCAAGTGACACTGGCATCTTCGCCACCGTCGGCGAGCAGGCTGATGGCGCCATCGCAACCGACGAAGCCCGGACGATGGTGGATGCCGTGTCCGACGGCCATGCCTCTCCGCCAAGGCTCGACGTGGACCGCGCAGGGGCGTACTGCCGCTCTGGGGAGTTGGCGGAGCCAACCGCGACCACATCCTCCTGTTCTGCGTCATTTGGATGAAGTGACGACGGTTCTGCAGCTGGCTGCGACTGTTGCTGCTGCTGTACGGCATCGTTTTTGTTGTTGAAAGATGACGGAGGTGGTAGCGGCGGCGAAGGTGAGTTGAGCATCCCAGAAACGCCATTGACGCTACTATTGTTGCTGCGGCTCCACGGGGCAGGGTCGTTGTACCGCGTGGAGGCTGCGGGAGGTGCGGCGACCGGTGATGCGTCCGTCACCATAGTATACTGATGACTCGCCATCGCATTGAACTGAACGCTCGAATCATCAACATGGTGATTGACGTTGACGTTGTTGTTGTTCGCTGTGATGGCTGGCGGGGGAGGCGGCGAAGCGGCGCGCACCGTTGTGGACGTACGTTCCTCTTGAAAAGGCGTGGCTGTCCTTGGCAACTGCTGCTGCTGAGGAGCTGGCAATGACGTTGCCTGTGTTGTAAACTTCTCCTCGTGGTGCGCCGCCTCCACGGTCGTGCTCTGCGTACCTGCGCTCTTTAAGTGATGTTCGTGGTGGTCGCGAGCACGATCGAGAGACGACGACGGAGAGGACGACGAAGAAGATGACGCACGGGACGTGTTAACGCTAGCGTTCTGCGGCTGCTGAGACGGCTGCTGACTGCGTTCTGACTTTCCCTTTGCCCTCGCCGGAGCATACTGATACGTCGTTTTCCTCTCTGTGTTTGTCTGAAACAGATGTGTATCGATGCCGAGGTACCGCTTCTCCTCCGGTGTCAAATAGACCGCCACCAGCTCGTGGCACGCGTCATGGAGCGCCTCCAGCGCCGCGTCAACGGCGTTGATCGCTGCCTGCTGTGGCAGCGTGGGTTTATAGGCGAGCCGCACCTCGCCGTGTCGCTCCCTTGTGTAACGCGGGTCGATGCGCATAGCCTGTGTGACCTGATAATTCATATTCTCCCGACACTCGTGGAGTTCTGCCACTTCGTCGTAGAGGTCAATCAACTTTTTGGTGACGTTATTGCGGTATCGGACACGTTCCGTCGACGTCGTGCAACCCGGTCGAACCTCCGTGATGCCACGGCTACGGGGTCGACTCGTCGAGGCCGTTTTCACAGGCGAAGACGACGAAGACGCTGTCACTGCAGAAGCAGCAACACCACCATGAGCAAGTGTGTTAGCGCTGCCCATCGCGCGGTCCAATCGTTTTTTCTCTACAGTGTCGCGTTGCGCAGCTTCAGATGCAAAGGGCGACGGTGTAGCAAAACGCTGTAATGGCGGAGCAGAAGAAGGATGAGACGACGATTGTAAGAATTCAGTGGCAGGTGGCACAGGCCCAGGTGCAGAGGCACGCTGTATGTCATCGTTCATCTGCACCGTTGGTGCAGCACCAAAAGCAGCAGAAGGAGACTGTGTCGGAGAAGGGAAGGAGGAAGAAGGATACCCGTTGCGATGTTCCTCTCGATACGGAGACCGGCTGTACGGCTGCCCACATGGTGAAAGATCAATGTTGTTGTTGTTGACGCAGTAATAAGGCTGAGACGGTATCGCTGCTACCGTTGCTGCCGTTGATGGTGCGTGACTCGTCCACGCACCATCTCGTTGGAAGACTTGTGGTGGGGGCGGCGATGCCACTCGTGGTGCCGCGCCCGCCATCGCGGAGGCCCCCCACAGCGGCTCTGTCGGCTGCACGGCCCACTGCGGCTGCAGATAACTTTGCACAGAGCCCAGCGCAGCAGCCACGTTTACCGTCCGGCCGCTGCGACGAAACGGCAGGAGGGTCGTGGTGGCTGTTGTGGCAGTGGTGGCAGTGGCGGGAAGGGAACACGAGGAAGGCGACGGCGGCCGCCGCCGCGTCCGGGAACCGGGGGGAAGGTCGAAATACATCGGTGTGGTGGACGGCGAGGCAAGCCACACAGCGATAATTCAAAGAAAGTGGTTCGAAGTTACTATTATATTTCGTAGAATAACAGTTGATCTGCCCTAAATAAAGAGTAGAAGAGAGAAGAATGCAAAGGCCTCAAGAGTGGAGCGTTTGGCGGTCGGTTTACTGCAGATATGAAGGTGGCGATCTTCTATTATTAACGTTATGACACGACAAGCACTTCTGAGGAGCTATAAAGAAACAGTAGAAGTGGCAAGGCACAAGAGCAGCAAGGCACTGCGCCACCGCTGTCACTGTTCCTTCGGATTCGATAGAAGTCAGGGGAATGAAGACGTAAAAGAAAGCGAGTCTACACGTCTGGGTGGGTTGCGCGTCGGGATGACATCATCGATAAGCTTCCTCGGAACGAAAGCACGTGCGTGGTCGTATAAACAGTCAAAGGACAAGACAGGCGAGCACTGAGTCAGGAAATAAACTGAAATAAAGCTTTCTGGCAAAGGAGCAGTCAAGGGCGTGGGGCTTTCGCAACTTTCAGTACGTAGCACTTTCCTTTTCTTGTTTGTTTGCTTTGCGCTGCTGTGACGCCGGAATCTGAGAAAGGGAGGATCAAGAAACAATTGCGTAGCGGTACAATGAAAATGCAAAGGATTCAGCAAGCCGATCGGCCAAGAATAGAGGAACACAAAGCACGACGAGAAAAGGTAATTTGAAAATACGAATGGTACAATGTCAACTACTTGCAAGAGTTGACGCTGTTAGGGCACGAAAAAACACGCACGCGGTACCACATCAGCAAACTCCCGCGTCAACAATAGTCTATAAGTACAGCTAGAAAGATGCGTGATTGCATCACGTGAGGTAAAACCCGCTACCTAAGGACTTAAACCCAATGCAGGAAGAATCACCAGCCCTGTCCTATTACCCCCCCGTTCAGAAGCTAGAACGACACACTTACCCTGATCGCGAAGAAGTCGACCCCGAACTGCAGCTGCTTGTGACAGACCCCACCTGCGGCCACGTGCCTTGCCGCTCCACAGGTAAGACACGGCGGTGACGGCCCTCCAGTTCTTTCACGCGTTGCTTATATTGCTTACGCAGCTCCTCCAGCAGTGGATCGGCACTACTGCCTACTGTTGCTGCTGCCGCGTTGTTCGTGGACGAACGGCAGCGGTCGTCATCGTCGTGGTGGCGCCGACTGCGATGATGGCGGGTGATGTGTCCATTGTTGTCGGTGTAATGGCGACCATGAGACGGGATGCTCCCGTCATGCGGTAGAGCAGCGGCGTCACCAACAGCAGCAGCAGTGCTCGTGTGTGCTAAGCGGTGGCTTCCACGACTTCTCGGCTTCGAGTCCACGAGTCCGTCATCCATGCGGTTCGTGGTATGGGAAAGGCTGTGACACGAGCGGCGACTCAGCTGCTGTTCATGTTGTTCAGGTGAAGGTGAAGCGTTTACAGCTGCCGCGTCCACCGCTGCTCGTGTAGAGGACAGCGTGACACTCTGCCCACGCGATTCGACGACTTCGCGATCGATGTCGGGTGCGCGCAAATACGCTGGGTTCGCCCCCATCGATATCTTCTCCTCATCGGACAAAAAGTGCGCCGCAAACCGCACCGACGTGTTGCGCAGCATCTGCAATGTGTCCTCCACTTCATCTAAGATCATCGCCTGCTGAGCAATATGCTGCGCCATAGCTGGGTTTATCGGTATCCCGTCTGGAATTTCGTCAGCGCGGCTCAAATTGTAGTGGCTCCGCACGTCTGCCAGTAGGTCAGGGCGAAGTTGCATCGCTGTTTTCCACACCGGGTGCAACTGCGTCCGCATGGCCGCGTGCAGCGACTCGATATTGTTATGAAACTCTGCATAGCTACGCACCGCCTCGTCGCGAACCCAAGCCGCGTCCTCGAAGGTCTGAATACTGCTCTGCACGTTGCTTTCCGTCAGCACAGTCGACGAGAGGGAGGAGGAGAGGTGCAGAGGAGAGGGATTTGCCTGCGTGAGGGCAGCCGGGTTTAATCGAGCAGGGCTTCCACCAGTATTATCTTTTATACGACTGTTGTCGAGGCTGCGAAGGGGGGCGACCGAGCACTGCGTGATGGCAAGTACGATGGCGTCTCGCACCGCCGATGGGATTTCAGCCCAGTCGCCCTCGCCGTTGGCAACGCTGCGAGCTACCCGCATCACACCGGTGCCCCGCGAAGACATGCGTGTAAGTTTCTAAATGGATGATGCTGATGTTGATGTTCCTTTTGATACTGATCGTAGCTTCGTAAGAAAAATCGCTGAGAAGACAAACGATCAATGCAACGGTCGAAAAAGTGTCTGGGTGCTGAATTTATTTGCTGATTTCGTTGTGAGTTCCTGCAATGAAATCATGGCGGCACGTGCGTAACGAAGAGGCGAGAAGGATGGAGAAACTGTGCCGTGAGCACGGCAGCGTCATTTTGTAAAAAACAAAAAACGGAGTGTCACCGTTGCAGGGCACCTTCACCAAACAATTCGTAAGAAAAGACTAAAACTTCAAATAATCAAAAACGTGGCCATAAACTGACTTTGTCACGCGCAGCGCGGTCACAGAGAAAAGAGCGTTGGCAGCGCAGCACGATTATGCGAGAAAGGGTACACGCATATGTGCGGTTTACCTCATTTCTTAGCGCTTTTTATCTGGAATGATTTTGTACAGCAAGTAGATATTTGCTTTGCAAGTATGGTGTTCAGGCGACACGAACAGTGAGCTTGTCGATCTCATTGTGCATCAAAAATAAAAACAGTCGAACGAAGTGCACAGTATAAAGAATTTACCCCTTTTCACTCATCGCTTTCGTCTGCCTCTAGGGTCACAAAAACGTGCTGACCGTCGTCCAGCACATCGCACACGCGCGCCTCGAAGTCGCACTGCACACCACCCTCCTTTCGAATCGACACAGGCGGCCCAAATTTTTTTCCGAAACTGGCGTCGTAGTGGATCATCGCGGCGTTGCCCAACCAAACCACTTGCTGCGTGCCGTCTCCACACTGCAGGGGAATGGTCCTTTCTCGAACATGCACAAACACACGCATGGTTCTAAATAAGGTGAAACGCAACACGAAAAAGAGAGAAGAGAAAGGACAAATCGAGGACGGGAACCACCACGGAAACCCCAGCAGCTTAATGCTCTCTAAAGGAACATATGCAGCTAGATCATTTCTTGTAGACTTTTACCATTGTCGAGGTTCGAGGCATATACCACGCAGTCGGTCCGAAACTCTACGCCTTTTCCTTCCATCGCACACGTAAAGAGAAGGAACTGCGAAAAGCACCTAGGCATTGTGGCGGCAGAAAAACCAACAATGCGAAAAGACCCTTTGTAGGCATGTGTCTATGAACTTACATCTGTGTGCGAGTGTGTGTGTGTGTGTGTGCAACACTCTCGGTTTTCATTGTGAAGAAGAAAGAAAAACAAGCACAAACAATGTAAAGGGCTACAGCTGCAACACCAACGCGACGGCTCGTCGTGGCGGCTTACGCAGCGAACTACGAAGGAAGTGACACCTCAACTATCAAAGAAAAGAGGATGAAAACTACTGATGTTTTTCTTACAAGATTTCGCCCTAGTACCCGTTCCAGCTTTTCAGGTTCACCAGTGCACGCGGGTCCAGTTCGTTCTGCAGCGCATTAGAGGTCTGCCCAGGTGTCGGCGTGCGCAACATGTTCGTCAACGTCAGTGCATCCTGAGCCTCCCGCTGGCGCTTCGCCACGTCAATTAGCCCCTCTGGAATGTTGTCCCCGTAGACTTTTTTGATGTGCATGTACATCTGCTCCTCCCGCTTCGGTTGCACCCGCAGCACCGTCATCTTCAAAAACTGATAGGCGAAGGCCATTGTGAGCATCGATATCCAGAAAAACTGGATTTTGGTGCGCGTCGGCATGCGCTCGTAGTGGGAAACACCCGGAAGCGCCATTATCAAACTGTGTTCACTCTTAAGATACTATGAAAGGTAAATGGAAGAGGCTTACAAAAAATGATAGGGTTTCTCTAAAACAGATAGACAAGAAGGAAAAGAAAGGTGGTTGAAAACAAATGAGGTTTTAACTACTGCAAGCAGTAAGCAACAAACGCCACAAAACTACGCCTTTGACTTTGAGTTAGAGTTTTGTTCAAAGCGCGTGTTTCCCCACTTCAGCAGTACAACAAACTCATTAAGTGTTTACCACGAGTCAAACCGCCCTTTTACTGGCTCTGTGTTTTATTATTGTTTAGTTGTTTCTTTGATTTACGATACAATTGGTTTGAGGGTCACCCACTCCGCAATCCAAGACACACCAGCAGTTGACGAAAACAACGAGTAACTCAAGCAACCATCGCAAACAGCCTTGGGCTCTACAAACCTCTGATATCACTTCACAGAAGCAAGCTACTCGGCAGCAATTACTAACAACGAAAGACCTACACTGAAAGGTGCATCATCATCACTTTGGCTCGGGCGTTAACTCGTCGAACCCAATGTATATGATGTGCTCCCCCCTTACAAACACCAGCGACTCAGGGGCACGGCCGGGCGGACCGCGACTGCGTGTACACTGTGACAGAACCACATCAAAGCTGCCGTCGAGGGCTTCGAGGGTGCCGTGGTACTCGTCGTCGTGCACAGTGTGACAACACACGCGCTGGTGCAGCAGCGCTTCTAAACGGACGGACATGATGAGGATTGGAAGACGCGGAGAAAGAGCGGCCAAGAGGAAAAAGTTGGCGACTGTTCTTGTAAGTTTATGTGCCAACGTTCGTGTGCTAAAGGGTAGAGAAAACAGTTGCACTTGCACGTTGACGTCACCGTATAAAGGAAAGGGGGAGAGCAGGAGAAAGCAGCGTTTTACTGATGTGAAACGTCACGGTGACAAGAGGCACTGAGCGCTACAAGAGCACGGAGTATAAAAACTTTAAGCCCAAACGGCCACCGATGAGCAACGCCAGCACTTGCTGAGAAAAACAGCTTCACAGTTACGTCGATAAAACGAAAGCGTTGTAGGTCGCGCCCTGCATTTGCAATAACCGCAGATGTGTAAACACTACCCTCATTAGACCTGGGACTCCTAGTGATACACATCGGTTTTTCTCAATAAACCCCTCACACGCATCTGAAAAGCGCACACAACAGAACAAGGGCAACAAAGCTGCTGCACAACTGAAAGTAATATTACAACCGCGATCCCGGTAACGGAGTAGGAAAAGAACTCCATTCGCCTGCGCGTTGCCATCTGGTAAAGGGGAGCGAGCATCCCCGCCTCGTTGCGGAGTGAGATTTTAAAAGAAAAAATCTGGAAAACGAAGTGGAGTGAAATCAGCGGAAGTAAAACAACGGAATAAGAAAAACGATAGGTCGGTGGTAATGTTACAGACAGGCATTAGTTAAACCCAGCAGACAAAGCCACAAACGCCACGCTGAAGGGAAGGTGCCAGAATAGTAGTAAGGTGTAATCAAGAGAGGCAGAAGGATGTGCGTTGGGCAACCACACGTTTGAAACAGACAGCTGTGAATGAGAAAGCAAAACAAAAACAGGAAGCAGCAAAAATTATGCGAAAACGAAAACGAGAAGCAAAGCAAGCGTGTGTGTTAACAAAATGAGAGAAGAAAGAGCACTTGGTGCCGGTGCAAACCACGTCAAGAGTTACGAGACGTGCACTTTGCTGCGTTGCACTTCACAGCCCTATTTTCGATGTTTACGCCGCTCTGATCTCTCAAGGGTGCCGCAACGCCTACGCCTTGTCTCTCTCCCACGGCCAGAGAGGCAAGGGTGATGGTTGAGTCGTGCGTACTGGCTGCTCAGCTGCCAATCTTCTTGGCTAAGTTGCAGTCGAAGGAACACAAAACAGGGGTGTTCAAAAGCGTCAAATCGGCAGACAAAACGGGGAAAGCGGAAACGCGGCGAGCCCAACAAAGGCATGGGTGCGAATAAAAAAAGGTCCGCAAGCTGCCGCCTCGGCCGTTATCGAAACACAACCGCAAAGTGCGGCGCGGCAGCGACAGCTGCCTGCACACACCCGAGCCACTGCCCGCAGGAGGAAAAGCAAAAAGGGAAGGAGAAACAACCGGCTAAGAACAACCATCGTGCTGCACATCTTTTGTCGGATTTTGGTGACGTTTCATACATCCCCAAACGAGACGAGAAGGACCGGAAAGCCAGAAGTAGGAACGTTGCGACATTGAATAGCGCAACTGATCTGCTGAGTTTTACAGGGACTCAGAGGTCTGCAAGCTGGGTTGTCTTCCGCGAGGAATCCGATCCCGCAATGCCTGGTGCGCCAATGGCACTTTCCGTACGGCCCCGTGCGGGTGCAGCAGCTGCACAGGTGTCGGGTCGGTCAGCGCAAGTCGTCCCGCACATGGGGCCGAGAACGCCTTATGCACATTTGCCGCCGTCGTCCCCGCAATGGCCCCACTCGTCATCGACCACAGGGAGGGGCTGCGCATCCCTGCGCTGTCCTCCTCCACCGTCCCCTCACTCGACGTTAGTTCCCCTTCGCGGCCTGTGTGAGAACCCATGTGCACCAGGCTGTCATCCCGCTTCCCATGTTCACTACCGTCCGTCAACGGATCTGTGAAAAGACAAACTGTTGCTGTCATTGTGGCGGTCGGTGGTGTGCTGGTGACGCTGGTACGCCACGCCAGCGCCGCCCGCTCCGTCCACCATTCACGTGCAATCATCTCACGTGTGGTGCGCTCCCTTGTCTGCAGCCACATTGCGCACGATGCCGTGTGTTCCGCCTGGTGATCCCGCAGCATCATCGCGCGCTGCTCAATGAACTGTTCCTTCACGCATCGAATCAACGCACGGCGGTGTTGGGCGAGGTACATGTGCGTGAGTGACGCACGTCCTTCCGCCTCACTTATGAGTAGATGCTGAAGACGGTTGCGATCGACCAGGCGGCTCTGGGAGCCGCGCCGACCCACCGTGCGGTCCATTGACGTCTCGGCCCACTCGCTGGTCGCGTCAAATTCGGAGTGGGTGCGGTCGTGATGGCGGATACTCTGCGTGGCTTGGCTCACCTCGACGAGAGAAGTGGATAGAGCATCGTGGTCTGCTAAGGAGGAAGACGAGGAAGACGAAGAAAGCGAGGACTCAGAGATGTGGAAGACGTCCGACAGCAGCGCATCAGCGCCGCCACCGCCACCATACTCCCAAGAGTTCATATTGACGTTGTGGATACTATTTGCACTACTTCCGTTCTGCAGACCCTGCACAGGGTTGATGGGAGAGGTGTCCGGAAGGATATTGCCTGTGTTTACGGTGCTTGTCGTCACGGTGGTGACCACACTACCACCGCAGCCGCCAGGGTGAGACAAGGCAGCGGTGGTCGCGCAGGGTGGGATACACGCATTTGTTGTGCTCGCCGTGATGCCGCTCTTACCACTTGCTTCGGAGGACCTTTCATCCCGCGAGTCCGGCATGTCCAATGCAGTAAAGTAGTCCTGCTTGTCTTGCTGAATTTGCTTCCTTGATTTGTCCTCAGCACTTGCGCTTTGTATGTTGTCCTTGTTGTTGTTTTCGTCCGCTTGGGTGGAGTGCTCGTCTGAGAGGGGGACGTTGTGCCGACCACGCGGTGGGGCCTCGAGAGAGTCGGCTTCCGACACATCAGGCGCCGCTCCACAGCAGTTCCCCATCTGATCTAAATAGGTAAGAGAACAAAACGAAGAGAAGAAACGCTGTAGAAAATTTGAGTAGAAATAATGGGAAACACGGAAGAGGAAAGGAGAGGAAGCGAAAAGAAGAGTCAGATGGCGAAGAGCGGTGCTGCTGCGCTGTAACGCTGCTGCTGTCGCGTTGGTTGATGCCCTTTGCTTCCTTCTTCCCCTCTTAACGCCCCCAATGTTGTCTCCCTTTTCCCTCGTGTACGTGTAGAAGACAGGAAGGCACGATGAGAAGCGAATGCGTACGTAAATCCACTGCAACTAAAGTCGATATTTAAAAGAGTAGATCCAAACAGGAAGAGGAAAGGCGAAAATTTGCAGCGCAGCCTGCGATTTTTATTCATTACGAAGGTTGAGGGCGTTGATGCAATGTCGTGGGCGCGAGACGCTTTTCCGAGTTTTGGCTGAAGTGGGAAGGAAACAGCTAACACCGCACGGCACGCTTTCTGCTGACGTCTCACCCCGTAGGATCCCACGGTGTTTGCTTTGGATCTTCCGAGAGTACCTAATGACAAAGTCACAGCTCTTGTCCATACTTCGATGAGCGACGCTTCGTTGACAAGGTAATGGGCTATTTGCGTACCTTCTTGCGCAGTCAATTCACTTCTGTTGTCCTTTACATTAAGTCGTCTGCGTGAGAATGGAGCGCGTGCGTGAGGGCTTCAACGGTCCTCAAATACACCGAGGCAACAGCGCACACGCCTCGCAGTGTGCACTTTCCTGTGTGTGCTTCTGATGCAATGAAATAGAAACAGTTGCCACAGATCGACACGGAACAGAAAACCAAGCGGGCAAAAACAAACCGAAGCAGCGGGCGAAGAGCCGAACAGGAAGTAAAGGGGACAAAGCAGCACCGCAGCAAACAAGAAAACATGGAAGCAGAGCCAAGATAACGTGAGCGAGAAGGATCCGCTCGCGCACTCTCACTTAACCTTGACTGCCCACCAAACGGGAAGAAAAAACAGAGAAAGAACACTAAAACGCTCGTCGACGACGTCAGCGGCAGAGAAAACCAGGGGAAGAGCAACGGTACCGAGTGGGAAAAGGGGAGAAAAGACAGCCGACTTCACTGACTGGAAGGTCGGCTAACAGATGCTACGGCAGCTGCGGCACTGGCGTGCTGACGACGCTGCCGCGCCTGCTCCCGCCGCTCACGCTCGAGCTCGTCATCCTCCATGTGCTCCTCGCGCTCCTTCGTGCGCATAAAGTTAATAAAGTCCTTCTTGCTCACAAAGCCTTCAAACCTCGCGTAGCGGCAGACAACGATATGGTGCGTGCCGAGTGACTTGAAGAGGTAGAGCATCTTCTTCACGGAGCACTCGGGTTCGATCTGCAGGAGGCAACTCTCTAAAATAGGTGTGAGGTTCAACTCGAGGAAAGAGGCGTCGTCTGAGTACGACGGGGCTTCTTTGAAGCGAATAAACGTGTCGGAGTTGACGTTGCTGTTGCGCGCCGCGGCGACACGAATCGCACGCACAATTTTCTTTGTCGGTGCATAGCCGAGCAGCGTCGTGTCTTCGGCTGACTCGACCACCGGAAAGCCCGTGACGTTCATCTTTGTCATCAAGTCATTGATGTCCCGCACCTGCACGCCGTAGGCGGTGAGCACCGTGAACTTCTTGTTGGCGTAGACATCCGCTGCGGTGAAATCGAGGTAAAATTCTTTTTTCGGGTCGAGGTACGGGAGCTTATTTTCCTCAATACCAATTTCGTAAGAGCCTTGCACACCGACAGCCTCGCCCGCGCCCTTCGCGCAGAGAACGCCAATAATCACTGGCACCATATATTCCAAAGAGCCCGTCAGCTCGAACATGATGATGGCCAGGCATATGGTCATGCGTGTTACACCGGTCAGCATGGAGGCGGCGCCGACAATGGCGTACACGCCGGGAATTACACAGAGGTCCTGGTCGGAACACTCTGCGAAAACATACAGGCTCGGGTAAGTCTCCTGAACCGCGCGAAACATAATACCAAACGCACGGCCGTACAGCGCGCCAATCGCGAGCGACGGAACAAGGATACCAGCGGGCAGAAACGTGCCGACCGTGTAGATGAATAAGCAAAACTTCGCTGAGGCTGTGACGATCAGCGAGAAAAAGGTGCGCACGTCGCCGTGTTTACACATCTCCAGGGTGCTGCTCGGCGTGCAGTCCTGAAAGCAGTCACCCAGTAGCTCCAACATGCTGCCTGAACCGTACGGGGTGGTAAAATTTACGACTGCGGTGACGGCCGCCACGATGGCCACCTCCACCACGCGCCACTGCTTCACGTGCTTCTTGCGCCAGCGAATTGTGCGGATGTTCGCCTCACTGAAAAGTGATCCCATGAAACCGCCAAAGCAGCCGATTACCGCAAACACGGGCAGTTCGAATACGTGCCAGTTGTGTTGGTAGTTGACACTAAACTGAACAATGCGGCCCGTGTGCCACAGATCCACACGTGACTGCAGTAAAACAGCCGTCACACCGGCGATGAGTGCCGCCATGAGCGCCTTGAAGTTGTACGACGTGGAAACCTCCTCTAGCGCGAAAATCACCCCACCCACAGGAGCACCGAAGGCGACGGCCATGCCACCCCCGGCGCCGGCCGTGATCAGCTCTCGCTTCTTGGCCTCCTGCTGATAGCTCGGAAAAGCACTCGCGACGATGCCGCCGACGCACGCGCCGATGTGCACAAAAGGGCCTTCCTTGCCCACCGTCAACCCTGAACCTGTCGAAAAGCACATGCCGAAGACTTTGGTAATCAACGTCCACCCGCCAAGATAGCGCTTTACGTGGTGACCCGACACAATCGTCTTAACCTCGCCAATGCCACCTCCAGAGGCGTATGGAGCGTAAGTTTTACACAAATAAGACGCCATCACTGCGGCCACAGTTGACAACACAACGTACATCGCGAAGTTCACAAACGATCTCACCTGGTTCTCGCGGCCTAGCAGGAACTCGCCCCAGGTGTAGTACTCCGCACAGTTGCTCTGCTCCACACAGCAGAGGTTGCGGCCGAGCCAGAAAAAGTGCGCGCAGACGCCCGAGCGAAAGGCGCTCACCCAATGCGCACAGGCATCGCTGAAGACACCGATGCAGCCCAAGACGAGACCGACGGCCAGCGCAGCCAGCAAACCTTCGCCGCGTGGGCGATACGCCGACCAGGTTTCATTGAAGCTGCCGGTGATTGTTGTGTTCTGCCGTCGCAGCAGCGCCGCCCGCTCCGCCGCTTCGGTTTGACTGCTGATCCAGTCAATCGTTGACCAGTCCGTTTCCGGGACGTTCGTTACCAGCGTTGTGGTAGCGCCCGGTGGATTTGCGTTGCTCATAATAGTTGTTTGTGTATCTGTGTGTGTGTGTGTGTGTACTACTAATACGATTTGCTTGTGTTAGTAGGAAGGGGAGGCCTTATCTCCCTCTCTTGATAGAGCACACTTGTCGGCCCCCGTCCCGTTGGAGGGAAAAAACAAAAAACGGATAGGCAAAACTGCAGTGCCGTCGAACACGCGTGACTCAGTGGCGAGTAACGTCAAGAATACTGAGGAAAACGAGGCAACCCACAAAAGGGAAAAGAAGGAAGAGGGTCGCGAGACTACAGAATACCCACCGTGAGAAAGCGCTCCAGACTCTCCAGTTTCACTTCGTGTGCTAGCACAGCTGTTGGCTACACGACAACACACCTAACAGTGTTTCCACATCAAACCAAATGTGCCAAAAAGCAAACGAAGCGTGAATCGGAACAGTTCGGTGGAGAAACACAGCAGCGACCGAAACCGCAGAAATACTCGGTGCAGTGCGTTCCAGCAAACCACGGCTGGCCACGCCTGGTGTTGAATGAGAGCAGGATGAGATTATCAGAAGACGGGAAGTAGGGAAACACGCAAAGAAAGGCAACATTCTGAGGCAAACTGTAGTGCCCAATCAACTCCGGTTCCAATAACTGAAAGAGCGCTTTTTGGGACTTGCAATTATCTTTGAGTTCGTTTGCGGGTGCCTTTCTTCGCTGCTTACTCGATTATCAATGTCAATTCATGTGTAGCAGATCTAAGCGTTTCTGTCGGTGTCGATTCTATTGGTAGAAAGAAACGTGCATCAGAAACACACACAACTAAAGGTGCGCGCTCGCGCAGCGAAGAAACTGCGACACTCGCAATCCTTCACGCAAGCAGAAACTTGGAGCTTCTCACTCGGAGAGTACCCTGGCAGCAGACGCAGCAACAGCAGTAATACTGACTCCCCAAGTGTGATAAAGCAATTGTTTAGCGAGTCTTGAGTTTGTTAAGAATTACTCGGTCTTTGCCTCGTCGCCCTCGCGACGTACACGCTTTAAATGCTCGACCAGCTGCTGCTCCTGCCGCTGCCGCCGCTCCTCCTCATTCCGTTGCCGCTCCACGTCCTGTACGGCGCGATCAAACGCCCTGCCACCACCCATCGTCATTCCACTTGATGCACCAGTAGCACCAGTCACATTAGTATTAGCTGGCTTGACGTTGAACGCGGCCGCAAACTTCGCCGCTGACTTCGCCTGCTCTGCCTTCTGCTGCAGCTTCAGCTGATGCTTTGCGGTGGTCAGCAGCGACTCGTACAACTCCCCGCACTCGCGCTCGATTGTCAGCGCGTCCACGTCAGCCGCCTCGCGCTCTTCGCGGTAGAGCAACACGCGTAGCCGCACGTCGCGCAGCGCACGATGTGTCGCCAGCCGCGACGCCATCTCCGCATTCTCAGCCTGCGCCCGATGCCGGGCGAGGGGGTTGATGGACTCTCCGCCTTCCAAGGGGACTCCCTCATCTCTCAACGGGGCAGCGGCGTGGCTGGCTGATGTGAGGTTAACGCGACTGCGCTGAATGTAGCCGCTAAGTCCGGTGCCCTTTACCGCTGCTGCCTCCACACCATTGTACATGGTTATCTGCAAACAAGGAGCCAGTAAGAGACTAATAACCAGGAAACCCACCTTGATGTCTCCAAGGCAAATGGATAGCTGCCGTCGCGTAAAGCAAGGTTCAAGCCGACTTTGTCAAACTCTATTGCACGGACCGGTCGTGTTTGTGTGTGTGTGTGTGTGTGTAGGGGGGGGGAGGTAGCACCTATCGCCAATTGCAAAAGAGAAACGAAACCGGCACAAAAGGTTTTTTAGTGTTCTGTAGCGTCGTTGCTGGTAAACAACACGTGAGACATGTGATATGAAAGGGAACATCACTAGAAGTGCTTTGAATTGAAAACGCATGAGCTGAAGCGCAGATATGTGTCGCTAAGTTCGGTCCTTTTTCTTGAAAACAGAAGGAAAAATAAATGTTTTAGAAGCGATATTCAGAGATCACCACTTACTTTGTTTTGGACTCGAGCAACAAAGCATTTTTGTCAAATAGCTGAGAAAAGGATAAGGAATGAAGCCACCGAAGTTATTTTCTGGTTATTCCCACTGTAGTTACGTTTTGTGAAATCACAAAAACGAAGGTGTTTTCTCACGCACGCTTTCCTTCGCTGGCGACGGCAAGCTGGGTATTTCACTCTCATTATTCATGCTCTTCAAACCACCAGCACCAGCGTCAGCAGTAACCGCCTCTGTGTATGCCGCCACTGACCCAGCGTCGAGTAGCGACTCACCGTACACCTTCTCCAGCTCGCGAATCAGCTCCACACAGCGTGGCGCCAGCTGATCGCGTGCACGCACGAACCGCCCAAATTGCTCCGCCTCCGTCTCCATCGCATAGCGCACCACGAGGGACGGCACTTCCCAGCGGTGCTGCACGCGACACGCACGCCGCAGCTCCGACGGCCGCACCCGCATAAAGAGCGGCTCGCCTTCGTAGAGGTGATCCTGAAACTTCCGGGTGGACGTCTCGTGGAAAATGGAGGGGTCGCGCGGACTCCAAAGCGTCCAACTCTGCCGGCTGTCCGTCGTGTCCAACGCCACCGTCCAGTGCTGCGGCATCGGGGCAGCAAGCAGCGGGTCTGCATAAGCCGTCAACGACGACAACGGCGACGCCGAAAGCGACACGTTACACTGATCATCGCTGTCATTACTGATGTGTAAAGCGTTGTCGTAGCTGTAATTGACGCCCCTTTGTTGATAATGATCTCCTCGACGGTCTATATAAGGCTCATCGATGCTGATGTACACGTCATATGTGTTGCGCTGGCGTCGCGGACCCTCCAGAGATGTACTAGACTGCTGGTCGATGGGGATGCCCACGTTAGCCATGGCGCGCAGGGCAAAGGGGTGCACGCGGCCGGCGTGTTGCAGCCCACCACTGCAGATGAAGAGAGCGTTGTGGGTGAAAGCGCGCAGAAAACCCTCGGCCATCTGCGTGCGGGCCTGATTTGTGACCCCCGCAATGAGAATCCCACGGCAGCTGCTCATGTTTTTTCCAAGACTTTCTACTGCTCTGTGTCTTTACTGTATCGATACAGCTTCTTTGTAAGGCGTTGATGAGACCTGGATACAATAAAAAAGAAATCGGAGAAAGAAATCAAACGCTGCATGCTGCTCACAGAGAGGAAAAGCAGATTTAATCAACTAATAACGATCGGGCAACACGCAGCAGAACAGCAAGACCGCGTACATTCCGTTGTTTTCATTCTTCCATTTGGCATTGTTATGTTTTTTTTGGTGGGGCAACCTGGATGTCATTCACAAAGCGCAGCAGCTTCCACCAAAAAAGGGAATGTACTAAGCACGTGCATGCACATTTATGCACATACGCACCCGCATGTACGGAAGCACGCTGAAAGAGGGATTGTGCAGGGATGCGTAGACGTTGGGAAAACTATTAGCTGGGTGCTCCACAGAGCTGTTAGCGTTCAGCAGCGCCGTCGTTTTTCCCTTTTTGTGTGCGCTTTTAGCGTACTGGGTGCAGCGTCACCGACTTGAAAATGCCAAAACAGCCTCGGCAGACCTCAAGAAATGCAGAGAAACAGCAACAAAGAGCTGTGTTGAGGCAAAAGAAAAAGCAGACACTCAGTAAATCCCCGACTCACGAATCTCGCGCGGGAAGTTGCACCGCAACATCAATGTACCCCGCCTTCACCGACTTAACTTTCGTCGCCACCTTCAAATACGCATCGGTGCGCAGCACCTCCATCAGCGCCGTGTAAAGCGATCTGTGGCCGTGCTTGCTGTGTAAGCCCTCGCCCACCACTATCCGCAGATGCCCGATCCGCTTGCGCTGGCATACCTCCACCCGCCGCACCACGACGTCGTGCACCTCGGCGGTGTGGAAGCCGTGCAAATCCAACGTGCTTGTCGCCTCCGTACGCAGCCGCTCCTGCTCAAGCGCCAACATCGCGAGTCGGTTGAGTCGGTTGTACTCGACTGCCATGCGATGGCCCTCGCGACTCAGCAACTTCGCCATGCGGCCGTCGCCCTGATGAAACGCCGCGGAGGCCTGGCCGAGCACGCGAATGCGCTGCGTGTTAAGCAAATACGCCTGTTGCCTCACCTGGCGCCAGTCCCCGTAGCCGAGGATTTCCTTTTCAGCAGCGCGGTACGCCTCGTAGGCCTTCTCACTTGTTTCCTCCACTGTAGGGAAAGCGGCCGCAGCAGCGGGCCCACAACTGCTTGCACTTTGGTCGAGTGCATTGAGGGATGATGTGGTGGTGTTCGACGTCGGCGTCGGGTGCCACACCACCGGCTTTGCCGGCATCTCCACCGCCTCCAGCGACAGCAACTCCTTCGTCAACTCATTCAACGCGGCGGTGGCGCTGTTCCAGTTGTGATTCGATGCACAAAAAGCGCTCCGCACGATCTCCGAGTGCAAGCCAGGGAACATCGCGTAGAGCTTCTCCACGCGCAGCTGATCGACCGGGCTGAGCGCCGCGGAACTCCCTTTCCACAGCGCCGCCCGCGCCATCTTCTCCTGTGTGCACAGCAGCACATTGTACGCAGTGGCAAAGTCGTTTTTTGATTGCGTCAACACAGCCTCCACGGACGACACGTCAACGGAAGGAAAAAGCATGAGGAGCGTCAAAAGAACATTGTGTCGGTCCATCGCCTTCGCCTCTTCGGCAGTAGTCGCTGCGGCTTCTCGTTCGGTCGCCTCCTCCGAGGCCACGAGAGCGAGCGCAGCAGCTAAGTTTTCTACCTCTGCAGGGGACATGGCGGCGCCAAACCGATTAATCATGTCGCTCGTTTTAATTACATCACCGCCGCAGAGTCGCAGCGTCTGCAGCACTACCGCCGGTTCTACCTGCGGGAACACCTCGAGTAAACTCAAAAATACACTCATCTCGACGTCGCTGATGTGGGCTGACGCCGACGCCACGTCTTGCGTTGAGCTCTCCTTCGAAAGCGTCGATGTCGGCGCGTTCAAGTCACTGAAAACAGGCAACGGAGATGCACCGCTGCTGCTGGTGGCGGGTCCTGGCAACGGTGTCTGTCCTGTCTGGAAACCGTTGTAACTACCGTTTTCACTGTTGTTGTCGCTGAGCTGACGAGGACTCGGATGGTGACTGCAAATTTGATTAACACACATTTCTGCGCTCTGCAGCCGTTTTTTCGGACGCAACGAATGCGTAGTGGACGGTGACGATGACGGCTTCTGTGTGGTTATTCCCTCGTCCTTTGCTGCATTCGCACCAGTGTTGCTGTTGGCTGTGCTGTCGCGTTTATCAAGGCCGACACGTGCCCGCAGGATTTGCTGATACGCCTCGGCGGACTCGTGACGGTAGCGACACTCCTCGGCGCTGTAGCGGCAGCGGCCGTTTAAGAAGAGCACGCATACATCCGCATCGCGGTCGGCGTGCAGGCAGTTGTCGCCGTACTTGCAGTGACCGAACTGCGCTACGCACGGGTGCCGGCAATTATGGTTTACAGCACCAGTGGCAACAGCTGTAGTTTTGCCAGCTGGTGGTGTCCGAAAAGCCAACGGACGAACTGCCGAGACACCGTTTACGGCCGCTGCTCCGGCCGTTGCGCCTGCCTGTGCGATATCGAGAAAAGGTGTAGGATGGTGAGCCACCGCCTCCTCCCCAACAGTATCACCACTGTCATTATCATCACCATCTTCGCTATCGCTTGCCCAATCATCCTTTTTGTTGCTTTCAGCCATGTGACCGTTCACCACGCCCAACTGAAACGGGTCGGCATATGCCGGTGACAGTGCAGCAGCAGCATTAAAACCTGGCCCCTGCATCTCTTGCGTGAAAGTGTGCGTGAAAACAGCGTCGCTCTCAACTCCCCTCCCGTCAGGCTTACTATATTCGTTCGAGTTGCGCGTGTCCGTCCACGCTTTGGCCACATCGCTGACACCCCGCTGCTGCAGTGCCTCTGTCTCCACCGCTGCGGCCTGCCGCCACACATCCCGCACGTCAACGCCGTCCACAACGTGACGGTGCCGGCACGCCGCGCCATAAATGCAGCACCCCTGGAAATACTGCACACAGACATCGCCGGGAAAGTCTTTTAAAAGACAGGCATCGCCGTACCAGCAGCTGCCGTATTGCACAACGCACGGGTGCCGTCGTCCGCGCTGCCGCTGCAATTGCCGCTGCATATCTGTCGCGGCAAAGGCGGTGTTGGACGTCTTGGGGGTGCGATGGAGAGAAGGGATTGACGCCGCCGCCCCAATAGTTGCAGTCGTGTGCGACGTGCTAACCTTATTGTCACTCTTATTGCTTTTGTCGTAGTGAGGGCCATTGTTGAGTGCACCTGTAACCGAGGACGGGCCTGGATGAGGAGCTTCGTTCTGCTGCTGCCGTTCCAAAATACGCAGGGCAAGGGTTGTGTTGTTGCCTGCGTCCTTTAGGGCCTGGGTACTCTTGGTTTTGCTGAAGCCTCTCATCATCAGCTCGCGCACCTTCCCGTCTCGTTCACCCTGAGGCATTGTGCAGCACTGAATCGCAGAAGCTGGAGCAAGAATGGGGAGAGAGAATGCAAGCAAGGGAAGATTTTTGAGCGTGCAGCTGCCCCAACCAAGGTTCCGTGGATATGAGAAACTACTGAAGGATGATAAATGTCGGATGGCTTTATGTGCGCTAGCGCTTTATAATGTAATTAACGTGTTTGTTCGCTATTCAAATCCCTCTCTTTCCGCTGCATAGCTTTGGAATGACTTCGGACAGTTCTTTGTTACGGAAAACGCTTGCGTTGCAAGCTGTCGCATAAACGGGCAAAACTCAGGAGTCATGGGAAGCAGGCAAAGAAAATGAGGGAGGGAGAAGTGATAGCCGTGGTGGAAAGGAATTTCAAAGTACGAGCGGCACTTTGCTGCAGCAGTTCGAGCAGGGGGAACATAAACTGAGAGCTCGTGGAACTCAACGCGCACAGGATGACATGTGATCGTCGTTCCGGCTTAACAATTCCCAGCTCAGTTTTCTGTACAATCACCGCACAGCACCCAAGCTTGTTGAACTAGAACGATGCGGGGCAACCTCCGTTTTCCCCACACCCACCTTATACAGCTTTGACATTAAAAACACAAGCCGTGTGGAAAGCCGATCTTGAGGATTAAGGCAGACTGCGCCAACGCTCGTCGTAAAGTACCCTTGCGGGGTGTCAGTAGTATTATGGAGTTTACTCTATTTGTTCAACTGCGCAATTACTTTCAGGTTCGAGGAGGAGCAAGGTTTCTCCGGCAAGGCGTGGGGGGATTAGGTGGCACCATTGTAAATGTGAGACAAGAAAGATCAGAAACGAAAATAAGAGTAATTGAAGGAGAAAAACGACTTATAGCAAAAACATATGCTCGGTGCACGATGATTGAGCCATCGGCTCAGCTGCCGTGCCGAGTGTGTGTTGTGGACAACGGGTGAGTACGTGTGTCTGTGTTTGTTTGAACAAGTACAAAACCTGCAGCACAGTCACCTTTCCCTTGGTCGCGTATGACCAACGCATCCGTTCCCCCCCGCTGCTCTACGTGCAGCGCTTTCCCTACAGCCGCAAAGGTAGCTGCGCTTACACACGCACAGACACAAACACGCATGCGCACACCCCGAGCAACTGTTCGCTGGGCTTCCATCCCCTATCATTCTCACTTCACCGCCTGTATCCTCTACGCACTCGGATCTTGGAGAGAAGTGTGTGGGAAACTGGGGAAGGAAACGACAAAAGAGAGGGTAAGCAAAGGTCGTCGGGACTGACGGAAAGTGTCTCGGAATTGGGGACGCAGCAGAGCGGAGCCGTTCGGAAAAAGGGGGGGATCCGCACAAAGCTGACGAGTACAGGTGAAGCAAGAAGCAAAGAAAATAGAAATGCGCAATCCAATCCAATGTCGCACATGTTGAAACGATGTGGATGCTAAACGGATAATCGAAATACACATCCCAAACGTGGCTGTTCCGAGTTACAACAGCAGCCATACAACGACTCAAGCAGTGAAAGGAATTATCAGGTAGTAGGAGAAACCGAAAACATGTACAGATCCCAAGACGCTAGAGAGCGACCAGATCATTGACACTCCCTTCGCATCTCCTTTCTCCCCTCGGTGTGTTGAGCACCATTCCAGGGATAATATATACAGGAAGCCACTTCAGCAAAAGTCAAGAAACAAACTCAAAATGAAGAGCATTCTGTAAATAAAGAAAAATGGAAATTCCGAGCATTCACCCAACCATGCACTCTCTCAAATGCCCCACAGGCAGCCAAAAGCAAAATAATGGAAACTGAGCATTAAAGTGCTGACGGAGTCCAGCTGTATTCACTGGAAGGGACCCACGAATGGATCTCATTTCGTTGACTGCTGTTACTCCTCTATGCAGTGGGCAGTCGTCTGGTGAATTCTGATAGAGAGTCACTTCTTTTCTTTTAAACAGACGCAGCGGTGCAGGAAGCGCACTTGCTATGGAAAGCACCGAAAAAGTAATTCACAGACAATTCTGCTGCAAAGAAAAACATTGTCAGTTCCCTTACACCCTCCCACACGCAAGAGTATGACCTGCCCTGCCATGGCTGCTCAAGAGAAACAGCCGAAGCAATGGTCGCGATCACGACCGCAAACAAGTGCCCTGTACCGCAGTTGCAAAAGAAAGTACATAAACAAGAAACCGTGTTGATGAAGTGAATAATAAGCTGGAGAGAAGTGAATTAGCAATTGAAACCGCAGCAAACTAAAAAACGAGTGTGCCGCAACGATACTAGCCACTGCAACAGAGAGCAAAACGGCTGTTAAATTAGTGTTAGGCGCACGCACATGTGCGAAACAGTACAGTGCCTTCAACGTTCAGCAGACGCAACCTCCTGCAGCTCTGGCACGTAGTGATTGCACCATCCAGCGGCCAAGGTGAACGCCTTAGGGATGTACCACAGCGACGGTTTACGCGGCTTCTTTGCACTTACGCAGAACAAAGCCGGACTGCCCACCACAGGCAGCGCATCACCGCGCCATTCTAACGTGCTCCGCTTTCTGTTTGACGTCAGGAACTCAACGTGTATGCGTTTTGCCCTGATCCCCTGAAAGATACCGCACACACGGCCCACCACCATGCATGTCCGTATCTCCACACTGGAGACGCCTAATACACGCACCTTGCGGCAGTAGCATATCCCCGCCATCGTCTACTGCCACGTCCACGCGACCAGGTACTGCACATCCTGGACCCGTACAACCACTCATGTATCGAATACATCGGAGACCATCTTCAGCACGGCGTGATACCGCAGCACCAAGCAAACAGCGCACCGCGCGTTCACCAAGCACATCTAGTGGTGCATAGGCTTGTTTGCGATCATTTAATGCTCATAGTTGCACTCCAGTGGCGCGGAGCAGTCTCCGTAATCTTGTCACCGTCGCCCCCGGTGCGGAACAGGGTGCAGGGTTCCTCGAAGGTAAGTCGCAACTTCACACCGCGGTTTGTCATGTGCGTACACACGCACTACCACCGTGCCACGTCTACTGCGTCGGCCGCGTGGCGTTGCCATAGTCCTGCGCACGCAGTACCTCGGTGTGCATCCCCGTCACCAACGGTACACGGGCACCGCAGAGAGAGCAGGACACCAACAGCAGTCACGCGTCGTGAGTTCCGAGGTACCCACATGTTGCACAAGAGATGGCCTCACTCACCAGGTGGCGGAACCGGAATGACATGATGACGCAGTGATATTCCGGGTCGAAGCGTTGACGTAGCAGCAGTGCCAAGCTTTGGTCGTCATTGCAAACCGGTGTCGTGCTGCAGTGGTCAAACAGCGTCCCTTCCTCTCAGCCGAGGAGTCGCACCAGCTCGCAGATACTCGTCAGCATCCGCAGCGCCATCTTTGATGAACCGCCATGGCGTTCGCTGAGCCCGCCGCCACCTCCAGTGTTATACTGCGTATCCTCACCGGCTCAAGAGTTGATACAGCTGATCTTCTGTCACCTGTTTCACCAACGCCACGCTGGACAGCTACGCGCCAGCCTTACTCAGGTCCAGGTGGTCACTCTCCGAGCCCCGCACCACGTCAAATACGCTCTACACCGTGAAGTCAACCCGCTTCAAGCCCTTCTTGAGCCTGCCCCGGTGTAACTGCCCTCGTGGGTATCGTCAAACAAGTAGGACGCCGTGGACCCGCTCAAACTTCCTGCGATGAAGGCGGACGGCGTCGTCAAGAGCGACACGGTCGGCCTAATAGTGCAGTTGAGGATACTCCAATAAGCCAGGTGAACGCTCATCACTGTAGGCATTTCGCCCAGTTTGAAGCACTCCACGCAGCCATCACGCGGTTTCGTATGATAGAGATTGCAGGCGATCACGATGCACCTGTGATCGAAGCGGACCTTCACTTCGTCCCACCCACCCTCCTGTGCCAGCTCCTCAGCGTTGTAAATGCAATGGATGCACTTCTTCGAGCTGCATGACGCACCGTAATGGCTGCGAGTACATTTCGAGTGTGGAATAATTGTGATGGCTGCAATCCGCAGGGCCGTGAATGGTGACGACGCTTCCATCAGTATTTCAGTCAGTTCGCTTCGCCATGAAGGCGACAGCGCAGGCAGTTATGGACCGCCGCATGGCGGGTGCGTTGCCCGCGTACGCCATAAACCCGGGTTTGTAATCGTCCCTCAGTGTGAGGATGGCGTGTGAAGAATTTAATACATGGGGAACATGCTGGCGCGGTGGTGGACGAAAAGGCAAGAACAATAAAGCGCAGGAGATGATGCTGGTGGAGGGCACCCTGTCTTCTTTTGATATATACAGCAATAATAATAATGTGGATGTTGGAGCGGAGAGAAAACCTCAAACGTTCCAAGGAGAACGTAGATAGACGTGGATTGTCAAGAGGGTGGTTTCTTCTTTTTCCGGGGCAACGCTTTGCAGCCCTCAGAAGCCGCACTAACAACGCCCCCAAAAGCATCGTTTATGGAGGAAGAAGACCGAGAAGAGGGGAAAGAGGTTTGTGCGCTTTTCGTAAAAGATGTTCGGGCAGAATAACACTCGGATGGACGCAAACGTGTCATGTTGTCTTCTCTTGCTGATTCGGGAGGAGAACTCATCTCAGTGTTTTTTTCGGTAGTTAGATACAGTAAAGGGAAGCATGCAGTGTATCACGCAACCATTTGCGGTTAAAGGCAAGCAACCTGAGCTCTCTCTTAGTGGTGCTCCTCGGCGAGGCAACTCTTATCTTGCTTTTGAAACAAGATCCTCGACTCCCGACGTTGCTTCGCGAAGTACCGTGCACACAGCCCTGAGGCGCTGTAGTATATATATATATATATATATATATATATATATGTATGTATCATACGTGCCTTCTCTGCATAGCTTACTCTGAATGAAACACAAAGGCAAGGGGCTTGAAAAAGGGATGAGCAAGCTCACCTCTGTGTGTCAGAAGCCTGCCAACACGAGGACTGTACCCCACACAAATAAACCTCCCCCATCCCTCAGTACCCGCCCTTGAAAATATAAATTTCACATCGACACCAACAACACTCGCGCGTCTTGGTGTCCGACAAACGTAATGTACATACCGACGAAAACGCCAGCAGCGAAAAGGAGTTGGAAGGACAAAAGTAAAAGTGCAGACCGCAGATTGGGGAAAGAGCGGCAATGCACCCTCTTGTCAACCCATATTGCGATCCTTTCGACGGTGCCAGAGCCTTTACTGTCTCCCCTTCTGTCGTACACTCTACTCAGAAGGGTCGAGAACACCGCAGTCAGCAATCATAATCTTCGCCACCGGTGACTGGTTGTGCTTCACCTCCACCGCGTGTATGGCGTCCACGACAGTCATCCCATCCATCACACGACCAAACGCAACGTACTTGCGGTTCATCCAACTCAGTGGCCGGCGCGTAATGTAGAAGCTCGACGCGTTTGTGTGCGGGCCGTCGTTGCACATTCCCAGCACTCCCGCCGCGTCGTGCAGCACCGCGAAGGTCTCATCAGGAAACGTGCGACCGTAGCACGAGTATCCGCCCGTCCCGCTGTGGTCACCTGTTACATCGCCAGCCATTACCCACGCGTCCTTCAGCGTGCGAAAAAACGACGTGCCCTTGTACGTCAACAGCGTGCGCGTGTTGCTGCCAATCTGCGGAGCAGAGGAACCGACACTGCTGGGAGTTATGTGACAGTTGCTGTTAGCGATGCTCATCGCTGCCGACAGGTCGACGGAGATCCCGCGGCAGAGCTCGCAAAAATTCTTACACGTCAGCGGAGCGAGGCTGGAGAAGAGTTCCAGCCAGATCTTGCCAACAGCGACGCCGTCAATCGTCACCTCCAGCCAGCAGTACTGTCGGTCCCGTGCTGCCAAAAAGTCAAGCCAGCCTTGCTGAGCACGAGCGCTATAGGAGTTGTGGTTGCTCGCGACAAGCATGGACGGATCAACACGGTAATTCGTCGTCCTCTCCACGTGCGACACGAATTGTTCTCCGGTGATCAGCTCATTCGTAGTGCCGTTGTGGACGAGGACGTCGCTGTTGTGCTTGTCGTCAGAGAGCTGACGCGCGGTGATCCACTTGGCTCGGCGTTCCTCGTAATCGCGGGGAACTTCGTGCTCGATGGCGACGGCGTACGACTCGGGGTAAGTGCGGTTGAGGTACGCAGCCACCTCTGTACATTGCTGGAAGGTAGCCGAGGCGATGAGGCCGTACACGGTATACGACGTGAGCACGTCCCCTAACATCACGGGGGATGAAAGCGAAAGGAAAAAGGTAAGGTGACGCTGACTTTGAGAGGCAATCAAGGACAACGCAAGAGGTTAGTTTGAACTCGTTCCTGTTTTGCTGGCAAGTGTTTTTCTTTTTTTTTGGGGAGGTGTCCTTTCATGGCAGCGTAAGCAACAAGAGTGAAAGGGAGGTCGATAGTTGAGGAGAGGGGTAAGAACTTCGAAGGGCACCGGGGAATTTGGACTCTATATTGCATTTCTCTACATTGGCAGAGCAAGCTCAACTTAGCTCTTTCCTCATTGAGTTGAAATGCCTAGAGGAAAAGAAAGAATTCCACCTTACTCTTGTTCACGCAATAAGACGTAGAAGCACTGCTCACTGTTCACCTCTTTTCGCCTTCGCAGTAAACAACCTAATCTTCTCCCAGGCCTTCTTTCTTGCCTGAAGCATTGCTTTGCACAACTTACATCTAATCGCATAGAACTTAATCTCTGTGGTTGTCCGCAACCTACGCAAGCCAAAACCCGGGAGGAGGAAGAAGCAACTCAACCCAAACCAGTAACGTAAAAACCTCGACGCAAGGTGGCAAGTGAGGTGAAGCAACTCCAAAAACAAAAATCCGCATGTAAGACCGGGCGTTGAAAGAGCAGCTGAGCTTGAGGAGCGGACACTTGAGAAGGCGGGTCTTTCCACGCATCAAAGCTAATCGTCGCTTTCGGCTCACTTGTTGAGCCCCCTCCACATCCTCTTCAGCTCTTGATATCGTGGTTGTCCTTTGATTGGGTCGCCGTAGTAGATACTAATTCCAGCCCCGAGAAGCGCCGGGGCACCGCCAGAAATCACCACCAGAATCAGGACCACAGCAGAGAGGTGCCGATAAGAGACCAGCATTGATTTCAGGTCTTCGGACATCGAGCGTGGCTCGTTAAGACCTTTCACCTGGGCAGCGGCATACACCTTCGTTTTTCCCCACGCTTTGGAGAACATGTCCTTGTAAGTGAAGCTGCTCGATTGCGCCTGCGATGGTGCATGATCCAAGGCATGGGATACGATGGGGAAGGTACACTGGGCAATGCTGAAGCCGCCCACAAGCTGAAAGATAACCTGGGGTGCGGTGCGATACATTTCGTCTAAACTTCTGCCCAAGAATCGTCTCGCGTGGCTGCTCGCTCCGTAGGAAAAGGAAGAGGGAGGGAAGGGATGTGATGCAACTGAAATGTGGTGATAGCGTGCATGCGTTTGTGGGCGGACGTTTGAAAGAGAGGTGAGGTAAATAAGCGTAAGAAGTCGCTCTCTGCAAAATAACACAAAGACACTGAAAAGGGGGTTTTACTGGCAAGAAAGACATATATTATAAAGTGGGTGCGCGTACGACCAAGTTAATAAAAAAAGGCGTACGTGGATAGAGAAATAGAGCAGTCTGAAAAGTGCCATTTTAATCTGAAGACGACTGTCTGTACTTCGTGTGTTTGCCCGCATGAAGCCCACACTGTAGTCGTCGTTTTGCATGCTCAAAAAAGGGCAGTCACCTACTGAACGGCCGACCCACCTCAACTGTTCAACTCCGGGAAGAAAAGCCTCTCTACCAGCCCAGCAGAGTTGCGCCAGGGATAGACTTGTAGCCAGAAATGGAAGAGAAAGTGCTGAATACAATGGCATTCGCGACGCGTAAAAACGAGACGAAAAACTGCGATTGGTCTAAAGGTTGAACAAAGGGGGTAAAGGGGTGTACAGGTAATAAATCTAAGGGTGCACAGTACTCAGGTCAAGGAGAAAGGGGGAACACAAGAGGATTAAACAGGAAGAGGCATCTATTCAATCTACGTTAGGTATTAACTGGCAACAATCGGGAAAGAAATAAGACGAAAGCAAGCACAGATGGCAGATACTCGACAGAATGGTCATTTGAACAAGCCGAAACCGACAAAAGAAACGCAGAAGGAAAAACAGAAGGCCTTTCAATTCCATAAAAACAATGTGACCTTTCCCAATCAACAAAAAACTCCAGAATGCCCACAGCGCTTCTCGTTCCGCTTAGAAACTGGACCGACACGAAGCAAACTCAGCCGAGCTGACGCTGCCCTCCGCATCCCTTCCCACTCTCCCCACGCTCACTTCCGCTTGAAGCGGTGTGCGGCGATCCGATCCAAATTCATTGACCACGCGGTGCTCTATTTCACACTGTCGTTGTTCTCGCCGTTGCAACTCTACCGAAAAAGCGGAGACTGAGGGAGAAGGAACATGAAGAGTAGCCCCAGTGTAATTATTGTTGTGACTCTCTCCCGCCGTTGGTGAAACGTAATCCGTCGACACATCCAACAACTGCGTGTGCTGCGAGGACAACGAGAGACGCAGCGGTGAGGCACCTTCGTCGTTCGTGTGTAAATTCATAACTGTATCGGTGACGCAGTGTGCTTCGGCTGCGGTGCTTTTAGGACAGCCCACGAGGGGACGCTGCGGTGGCAACGAAAACTCGCCTGTTGCGTCTGCCTCATCAAGCACATTAGAGACAAAAAGCGAGGCATGCACACCTTCTGGAACGGATAGAGGCTGTGGTACAGCCGTAATTGTTTTCAAGAGCGCGCTTTCCGGTAGGTGAGCTTCACGCCTTTCAGTGTTGTCTTCCGGACCGGCATTTCTTTCCTTGGTTACGCTGTTTATCCCAGTGTAGTTGTGGCGAATTGTGAAATCACAATCCGGATTCACCTTCACGTCCTCTACCCGCTGCCGTTGCGCCGTCGACAACGTTGACGATGACAGCGAAGACAACGCACTTTCCGACCGTGCGCGCACACGCTGCACTGAGGTCAGCAGGGACTCCGTCTCACGCCCCACTCTTTCGCCGTGACCGTGAAAAACAGTGTTCACCGACACCATACCGTTCGGTTCGTTTTGGCCCTCGATCACCACTCCAGTTGCTTCTGCCGCACACTGGTCCACGCGTTCGGTCAGGACACAGCCGTTGTCGCTCACATCGCACACACCATCGATGCGACACACGTAACGGCGGGTTCCACTGTCGATGCGGCGGGGGTGCAACAATTCCAGCTGTTCTGCCGTGCTGCTGCGATCGACGTCGTCCATCACAAACATGCTGCGCAGCTGCAATCGAGTAAAGTAGCGGTACAACTCACTCGACGCGTCTTCCGTATCCTGTCCGTCCGTGGGCGTAGAGGGTGTCGCCCCCTTTCCGCTGTCCTCCTCCTCATCTGGGTCTCCGCCATTGTGACTCACACCGCCGTTGACCCGCACCGATTGCAGCGCGGCCATGCGCTTAAAGATCTGATTTCGGTACACCTTCTCCTCCACCGTACCACATGTAACAAGGCGGTACACCGTCACATCGTTCACTTGTCCGATGCGGTGCACGCGATCCACCGCCTGCGCATCCGCCGATGGGTTCCAGCTCGGGTCGAGCAGCACGACGGCCGAGGCGGCGGTGAAGGTGAGGCCGACGCCACCAACCTGCGTTGTCAGCAGGCACACCCACACGTCGTCGCCCTCGTTGAAGCGCGAGACGGCGGCGAAGCGCTGGTCACTGGCGGTGTCGCCGTCAACCTGCACATGCGGCACCCACCAGTCCTTCAACAAAACACTCAGCAACCTCAGCAGCCGCTTCGAGCGGGAGAAGACGAGACACTTGCGACCGGCGCGGATGCAGTGAATCAGGAGCTGCAAGGCAACCCACAGCTTCGCCCCAGCGAAGATGTCACCCATCTCCGGCAGTGGAGCAGCGTACGGTTGCGCTACCGCCGCGTTGAAAGCGGCGTCGACGAAGTTCAGCCACGGGTGGTTGCAGATCTGCGAGAGCATCGTCAGGAGTAGAAGCGGATTCGTATTTGTCTCACTCGACGTACTGCTGTTATCGTTGGTGCCGTCATTGTCGACGTCCATATAACTTCCGCCGCCGCTGCTGCCAACACTGCTGCTGTTAGGTTTCGTGGACGCCGACTTTGACTCTAGAAAAGCCTCGTACTGACGCTGCTGCACCTCGGAGAGGCGCACCCAGACCACCATGTCCTGCTTCGCACTCGTGACAGCGCTTACCAGATCCTTCTTTTCCCGTCGCAGCATAAAAGGGCGGATGGCAGCCTGCAGCTTTGCCAGCTCCAAGCTAGCCGCCTCGCGCTGACCCATCGTGGCGTCCTTCTCGTTGCCGCGCAGCAGTGTCGTGCTGACGGTGTTGAAGTCAGCCTTGGAGAGCGTCAAAATCGACCCATCCAGAAAACGGAAGAGGCTCCACATGTCTTCGAAGGAGTTCATTAAGGGCGTGCCGGAGAGCGCGATCTTGTGGCGTGCAGAAAGGGTAAGCGCGCTCTTGAAAACACAGGTGTTAGCGTCTTTGATGAGGTGCGCTTCGTCCAGTACCAGATAGTCCACGAGTGTCGCACTCATGTCTGTTGCGTCCTGACGTAACACACCATACGTGGTAAGAAGGACACAGGGAAGCCCATACTTCAGCTTCCGCCACCGCGCCTGCCTCTTCTTGCGCGGGTCGTTATGTATTACCTCGACCAGCTTCTGCATCTCAGATCCACCCCATTCAACCAGTGCTGCCTCCCACATCGGGACGAGTGTTGGGGGCACGATGAGAATGCTCGTTTTGATCTGCTTTCGTTGGTAGAGCTCACCGAGAAAGGCGGCGACTTGCACGGTTTTGCCGAGGCCCATTTCATCCGCCAGCAGGCACGCACGCGACTTGCAGTGGCGCCTGTAGAGCCATCGCACGCCATCGCGCTGGTGTGGCAACAGACGTGCATTCACAGCGTTCGGTAACACGAATTCATCTTTTGTGGCCACTGCTGAGAACGCGTTCGCACTCGGATGGGCAGTCACCGTTTTATTCCCTACCTCTTCTTCCATAGACCTCACGGATCCATGCGGTGGAGAAGAAAAAAGGGTGTTGCGTGGCTTTTCGGCCTTGGCCGCCATGGTGGTGGTGGTGGTGGTAGACGATGTGTTCACGCATCCCTCTTGCAGAGACGGTCTCTTGCGTGGTCTCCTGGTCACAGTGTTGCTGCTGCTATCTCCAGTCCAGGAAAGGAGATCTTCCAGCACGTCGTCATGCTCCATTGTGCGTGCCCAGGATATTGTTGTCAGACACACTCTGCTCTTATCTTGTGATGAGCCTCTGCAAATTGGGGTTGTCATAAGAAATTGAGAACAAACGTAGACGAAGGATGGCGAAGACAGGGAGAGAGGTGGAGTGTGTTGCTCGGCAACTCAGGTGTTTTCTTTCCTATAAAAAAAAACGTCCGTTTAACGTCAACTGCACGATCATCGTTTCCACACACACACAAACCGCAGCGCCTTAAGACCAGCGTGCAACGACCCTCGTCTTCGAGAACAACGGGAAATACGGGAGACGAAGAAGCAAGCCACGGCTACGACGCTTGTACTTCGCCTCCTGACGTGGCTTCAGGGTGGTCTTGCGGTACCTTATGCAGTTGGACTTGCGTCAAACTGTCCGTGAAAACGGGTCGCGACGGATACCTCCGCGTCGCCAGCAGAAGATGGTGCTTGGTGTAAAAAGAAGGAGCAGCGCCTCCGCCGCTGAATCTAGTCTACGAAACTCACAAGCAGTCAAAAAAGATGAAAGATCCATGGTTTAAACTAGTCTGCCGGCAATGAGGCCGGTCGAGTCCAAGTACGGTGAGCCGGTCACGAAGTCTCATGGTTTCTCGATTGACTAAATCATGCACTCAAGCACACCACACCTTGCTTATTCGTCATTCCACATCCTCGTTGATGGGCAGCAAACCATTATCACGGATGAACGATGATTTTACATGCAATGTCGACCCTCGCGTCCGCTGCACTCCGTAAAGCGCGTTCAGCTCAATTGTCGACGCCACTACCCGAAGATCCGTGCCACTCGACAGGAAGACGCCATTGCCGCCGTTGTTGAACACGTTCGACCTCTCCAGCACCCCCAAGCTCTCCTCATAGACTACCAACCCATCCGACGCGTTGCTCTCGAAGGTAGTCTCACTGACAAAGAAGGACCCTTGCAGCACGCGCAGACCCACCTCGCTTTTCTTTAACTTCGACTGCGTGATGTCGGCGCTCGCCCCGCCGTGTAGGTAGACACCGGCGAAGCCGCAGAGGGAAATGAGGCACAGGTCGAGGCGAAGGTGGGTGTGTCGGCCAGCCGCCACGATACCGCCGCCGCCGCCCCCGTAGAAGTGACTCGCCGTGGCCGTCACGGCAGCGCCGTCGCATACCGACAGCAGCGGCACTGCGGGTTTTCCAAGACGCGAAGCGACCAACATGCCCTTTCTTTCGTTCCCCCTCTCATCATCATTGCTTGTATCTCCCACTTGAGATTTCAAGCTGATCGCCTGTTGAGCTTGCTCATTCTCTATTTCTTTGCTGTTGTTGTCGGCAGCGCCCATCTCCCCCTGCACCAGAACAACTCCAGTCAGTGTCACGTGGGTGCCACTTCCTGACACAGAGAGGACAGGCTCGAGATCGGAGAAAGGCCTCAGCACGACGGCAGCACCGGGATAGGCACTCGTCAGCTCCACGCAGCCACAGTGGTCGAAGTGAAAGTTCTCGTAATAGACACCAGGCTGAAGGACAATGCAGTCGCCCGACTCCACCGTATGGCAGAGCGGGCCGTAACGATTTGTCTGGCCGGGACTGGGACTCCAGTGAAGCAGGCGTTTCGCCTTGGCGTGGTCAATCGTTGTGTTGGTGGTTAAAGTCAGCTGTCCAGCGAGGCTCTGCGTTGATGGTGGAGGAAAAAGCGGAGGTGGAGGTGGGGGCGTAGTGGAAGCGCTAAAACGATCCTCACAACTGTCATTATCGTTATTCATGTTGTGGTTATTGTTGATGTTGTCTGCTGTATGAAAAGGTTGGTCGTAGTGCAGTTGATTGCTTTTTGGCGTCTGTCCTGGCGGCGAAGGCGGCAGGGGCGAGTTCACGTGATCGCTGAGCGGCAGTTGCCGTTCCGGGGTGCTGCCGTCTGACGAGGTCAGGGGTGTCACTGTCGTGGTCCGACACGCAGGTGGGCTGCGGGCATCCTCAGTGGAGAAGGGAGAATGAGTATTGTGAGCAGAAGAGCTGCGTTTGTGGCGAATGCTGCGCACGCACGTCGACGTCGATCGCCGACTGCGTTGATCTCGCGACGACGTGGAAAGAGGGTTGTCGTTGGGTCCACCGTTTAAACGTACAGCTGTGGCGGACGGTATCGTGTCTTTTTTCGGGGACGGAGTCGACGGCAGAGGTTGAGGCGGTAGCAGCGATGAGATGCAAGGTGCAACTGCGTCGGGTGATAAATCAATTGACTGTCTGTGATTATACCCAGCCGTTTCTTCTTCGTTGTTTCGCCCACTGTCATGGTGATGACGCAATTCACCCTCTCCGCCGCAGTTGCTGTTGCTCTTCGCGGGCACATCACTTTGGCTAACAGCTTTTGCATCCGCTGATAGCTCCGGTGTCTGTACACGTTCAGCCTCCTGCCTCCACTGCTGCGTTGCCCAGTGACGCTGCTCCTCCTCAGCAAGCCCCACAAACCGGCGCGCGCAGTTCGCAAAGAACGTCACGAATACAGCCGTGTGATGCAGCACCGCACCAACGTTGCCCGGCGCATCAGCTCCACCACCTGCTGAGGATGAAGGCGATGGTAGCCGCGGCGCCGTAAGAAACGCAGATGAGTTGTAATCTGCTTTATCTCGCCAGTGCAGCCGTGGGACGCGCGACTCCTCGGTAGGCGTTGCAGAAGAAGAGATGGAGGAAGACTGAGACTTTCGCATCAACTCCTCCACTCGCGCTGCGAGCTCACCGACGTCGAGGGAGGTCATCTGACGAATTAAATTGCGCATCTCGGCCTGACGAGCGGCGCTTGTATGACCACTATTACTCGTCCTTTCATCGTGTGGCAAGGAAGACCGTGATGTTGAACCAATTTTTGGTGACGCTGTTGCTGTTGGCGTTGCGGACACTGATTGTGAGGATAATTGTAGTGGAGGTTGCGTGGTAGAGGCGTGCGTGACCAATCCGTTCAGGAACAAAGAAACCTTCGCAGAGTGGCGCTCTTCCAAGGTGCTGCTCTGTTGTGAAGACAGCACGGTAGAAGAGAAGAAATTGTTGTTATTAATGCTTGGCTGCACCGACGTCGTCACCGGCTTCAAGGTGAGCACGTGTTGCGTCAATGGCATTTTTAAGGGTGGAAACCAACTGGCTGCGGTACTTACCGATGCATCGCGTAAGCCAACGTCCGTGACGGTGTCGTCGTGGTCTGCAATCAACGACGATACATCTGTGAAGAGCAACGATGGATTTGCGGAGGGGTTTATCCTCGTCGACGGAGCTGTTGATGCTGCGTCGCCCTCGGCGTATTTCTTGCGCAAAGACTGCAGAATTACGTGCTCGCGTCCCTTGAAGCGCTCCAGCAGTGCGTCCACGTCTTTTAGTCGTTTCGGGTTGTAAGTGGTGTAGAGACGGATGAGTTCGTCACGCACATCCATCGGGTCTTGCCTGTCTTCGTTGTTGCTGTTTGTTTCTATGTTTAACCGTGTATCCTTTTGACACCACTTGAGTGCCAGTTGTCGTATGCGAAAAGCAGAACGAGAGTGACAGCGTCAACCTTTACGCAGCGGCGCAGGCAGATTAAAGGAGGCCAGGGGGAGGAAATACAAAGATACAAGAAACGCGGAGGTGAATACACAGCAACAACTGACCAACTTTAAAAAAAAAAGAAAAAAAAACAGGTTGTTTCTGTGAAAATTACTCAGACCTCCGTTGTGGGATTCCGTTGCCAACTCGTCCTCCGTAAACCTACGCAGCAAAACGCCGAGAACACATAAATTCAGCTATGTTCACTTGAATAAAAATACCTGTTTATACTGCTGTTGGGCAAAAACACCTCCAAAACGAAATTAAAGTACGGTCTATCAAAGCAACGGTGATAGTAGGAGACACCCAAAAGTCTATGTGTGCACGTCGCCACCGCAACAAGATTCTATTCTTTAGCTACAAAGAAAGATAGACAGCGTAAATGTGTTCAGGGAGAAAAGAGCCTACCGAAATCAAGTATGCGAAATCTAAGCAAGCCTGTGGAATATTGATCAAGTAACGCGACAGCAACTGTGCAATCGCCGCCAACGGCAACAGCTTTATTGGCTCAGCGGTACATACAGTGGATTTTTCGTAGAGTACTTGTTCCGCTTCATCTCCAGCTCACGCAGCTCATCTTCAATCGCCCGGCGACGCTGCTGGATTGACTGTGTGTCAAAACGAATAGGAATTTTCGCCAGCTGCATTTCCAGCTCTTGCTGCCGCTCGTCAATGCGGCGCAGCGTGTCGGCTTTCTCGTCTTCTGACACGCGGCGGTGCCCTGGTGGGATTTGCGAGAGTTGCCGCTGCCGCTCAGCCTCCGCCGCCACCGCCTCCTTTTCGGCCGCCATTTCGGCCTTCCGCTGCTGCAAATAACGCGGCACGCGGGCGCGGTTTGGCGCGACAAAATCACTTACCTTTAAATTGGTTGACCCTGTTGCTGTTTTCGCTGCTGTGGTAATACGCCCAGCGCCCGGCTGACGTCGACTAACACCCCCAGCGCTCGCTGTGTAAGAGGATGATGGCACCGACGGAGCTCCATCCACCCTTCGTGCAGGACCACCACCACCAGCAGATCCGCCCTCCTTGTAGGTGAAGGTCTGTCCGGCGTCTTCGTCGCACTCCCGCACGTATACCTTAATATGCACATCGTCACCGTGCGCTACGTTGGCGTTCGCGCTGCTGCGCCAGCCGCCTGAGCTGACTCCCCCAGCCGGTGTGACAAAAGCAGACGAAGATGAAGAGGATGCGGCACCAACACCAGCAGCGCCAATACTTCCGCCACTGCGGCCGTAGCCGTGAGAGGCGACGTAGTCGTACTGCGCCTGTGTGCGTCGTATCGACTGCTCCTGGCGGCGGGTGGCGGTATCGTCCTGCAGACGCCGCTCTCGGTTGAGGGCTTCTTGCTCACGGATCTGCATCCGGTTCAACTGGGCAGCATTTTGACGCATTTTCCCGAAAATAGAACAGGATGTTATGCAAAGTGTTTTTCTCTGAGAAATCGTCTTGCAACGACTTGTACGCGTGGGAGAGACGATTCTCCTCTTCACGCCGCCACTGCTTCTATGTTCGAAGAACTGCAAATTGTGGAGTTGGTACGGCACAAAACTGTTGCGGAACTGTTGAGCGAGAAAGTTATGGGTTTCAACGCGCTTCCTTTCACGGAAACGGAACAGTGTGGCAAGCGAACCTCGAACACATATAACTGAACTAAGTTAAGGGGTTTAAACCATGGGTAAGGAAAAAGTTGAGCACGGGCAAAAAGAAGGAAAGCAAATTCGTGGCAGAAGAGTTTGCTCGTGAAAGCGCCATTATCTTTTTCTTCTTGATTGCACCACGCAGTTCATCCGGTAAAAATCAGAAGAATGAGCCACAAGCAGCCGTGTTATTTAGTGTCTTAGTTTGCTTCAACGCGCATTTTGCAAAGCCTTTGGGCACTTGAACTTTTGGGCAGGGCGTATTCCACAACACCATGGGCCCCCTCCCATCCATTTAGGGCGAGAAAGGAAAAGGAGAAGAAAAAGGGTCCGCTTTTTCTTGTGTTCTCCCTGTCTTTGATTGCTTGACCTCACCTGAAAATCTACTTTTCTTCACCGAAGTTCCTTAGTCTAGGTTTTCGTGAAACACAGCGAAGCAAACTAGCGCACATCCGCCCCTCGCTTCAATTATTGTTGTTGCGGCGTGGTGTCTGTGCACCTGTAAGTAAGATCGTGAGTATGTGGGCCGTTACGTGTAGACACCAGTTGTGTCCAAACACGCGCAAGTCCACAGGACCTTTCTTTTCTGATGAACTAACTAATGAATGTCTGTCACCTCAACTCGTCGCGGATCTTCGCCTTCAGCTGCGTAACATCCGCGCCAATTAAATACCCGACTAACTGGCCTCCCTTCACGAGCATAAAAGTCGGCAGCTGCATTACTCGACACTTCGACACGATCTCCGTGTTGTTGTCCGCGTCCACCTTGGCGAAGCGTACGTTGGTGAACTCGTACGACATCTTTTCTAGGTCTTTCTCGATCGTCTTGCACGGACCACACCAAACAGCACTAAAGCACACCACCGTCAGCGTCGGCTCATTCACGAGCTCGCGAAACTGTTCGACACCGTAAACCTCCGTGAAAGGCATCTCGTTCGCTTCTAAAGAGGATGAGTGGCTCTTTTCTAACCGTTTTGTATTCAGATAGTTTGGTGTTGTTGCTCGGTGTGGCTTCGTGGTTTGCTTCAGAGAAATAGGGACCGAGGCAACTAGCAGAAGTATATTCCCTTTAGGTTTTTCTCTCTCTCTTCGTTTCTCGTAAGTGTGAGCACGGTAAATTAACGTACCTTTGACTCGACAAACGAAGAGTGCTTGAAAAGGGAGTAGCAAAGAGATATGGCACGGAGATATCCAGAAAACTCTTTTCACAGCACCATTTCACAGCTTTATACCCAATAGCTTTAGAAGTTTAGCTTGACAGATCACAAAGTAGAGAAACAAACCCGAATCCTGTTGCAGTCCTTCTCAGCAACGATAAATTGACTAGAAGGATCCTGCGTTCTTTTTGGCTCAGCTGAGGGTACCACGGTTTATGTCCTTTCCACAAAGGTGCTGTTCGATGAGAATATTCATTTATCGTTCCCTTCTCTATTTGCAGCTGGTTTTGTTAATAAACGGTCAGTAACGTTTTGTGAGGAGGGATCATCAACAGTGGAGATGCATGAAAATAATGAGAGCGCGTCTTGCCCTCAACGCGCTGCCGGTTCAGGTGCGTCCGAATTGTGTCAACCTGGAATGAGGGGATCATCCGCATCGCACGGCCAGCCAAGCCGCTTGAACGTCTTCTCCATGTGCGGCGGCAGCGGCGCCGTCACGCATATAAATTCCCCCGCGCCGTTCTTGTACGGCAACTGAATCTTGCGGTGATGCAGGTGTAAAGGGACGTCTTTCCCTGCTGGGTCCCAGAAGAGGGACAGGGACTGCGGGAAAGCGCTCTCGCCGCCGTACTTCGCGTCGCCCAGCAACGGGGACCGCAACGCATGGGCGGCCATGATGCGTTCCTGGTGCCGCCGCGTCGTCAACGGATAGAAGGAGATGAAGCTGCCGTACTCCAGCGCCGACGCATTCACGACAAACTCGGCAATACCCACCTTCGAGTCAGGGGTTGGGTTGGGGCGCGCGATAATGATGTCGCCGCCGTTCCCCTTCTGCAGCTCAAAATGCATGCGGATTCGGCCGAAGTTGACAGGTGGCTTGCCCACCGCAAAGCCCCAGTACACGCTGTTCGGCACCACACGCTTCACAAACATGCGACCCAGCATGCGGTGCGCGTTCTTCGATCGCGCCAACACGACGCAGCCACTCGTCTCCGTGTCCAGGTTGTGGCAAATGATGGGTGTTTGCGTGTTGGTGTACCGCCATGCTGGCAACAGATCCGCAATGTTCATGGCGAGCGGGTCGTTGGTGGGCATCATTGGCACCCCGCTCGGCTTGTTGATGACGACGACGTGCTCATTCTTGAAGAGCACCATTTCCTGCGCCATCTCGCGCGCCCTGGAGGACAGATGGAAGCTGCGCCGTGGGCAGTCGCCCGATCCCGACGCCTTCGCTGCGTGCGGCTGCTCGACACCGCTCGGCGGAGCAAGCTGGTTCGCCCAAAATCCAGCCGTGGGAACCACCACAAGCTCGTCGAACTCAAGGCGGTCCGTCAGCCGGGTGTAGCGTTTCTTGCCGTTTTTGCGGTAGCGGTAAATATGCCCTTGCTGCACCAAGCGCTTCACTGTTTCATAGTCCCACTCTGGGTGATGCTGAACGATGAAGTCGTCGACGCGCTGCCCAAACCAGTCTTGCGTCACAACGTGGTACTGTATCTTGTCCGACTTCCGCGCCAGCTCCTCACGCGCCCGTAACGAAAGAGGCATGTGTTGTCGCCGCCGCTTCT
The DNA here is from genome assembly GCA_900240875.1 of Crithidia expoeki. Lineage (NCBI taxonomy): Eukaryota > Euglenozoa > Kinetoplastea > Trypanosomatida > Trypanosomatidae > Crithidia > Crithidia expoeki. Next base: position 63,535 of record OESE01000197.1, read on the forward strand.
CTACCGGCGTTGTCTTTTGCAGGACAGGCTCCAACTCAGCCACCTCCTTAAGAAACGGTGGCTGCCACGCAAAAAGAACGGCAAAGCGACGCATTTTCTAGTTGTTCTGGAGTTGTTATACTTGTCTAAATGGTGTTAGAGAGTGAAAACTTGAAAAGCGGGCAAAAACAGATTTTCACGCTTCTCGCAAGTCAGAGCGCCTCGCCAAAAGTCAACCGTTAAAGCTAAGCTGCCCGGTGACAAGTGCTTCTCTTACACTTGTTTCTGCCCTAATTGTTCTCTTTGAGTCGTACTTTGTATGTCTGAAAACGGATAACCAGAAAAACAAAAAGAAGATGTACGGGCACCGCAAAGATATTTAACCAAAAGAACGTAATTAAATTGCAGGCGAAGGGAGGTTAAAGCAGAAGGGACAGTGATCGAGGGAGGGTGAAAAGGAAAAAGTTGTGTTCGGGAAACTTAGACGAACATCATGGCAAACCACTTGCAAATCTCTAGCAGGAAGCGTTTTTCTCAACACGAGCAACCTAGCAAATTGTGTCTACTTTCAAAAATCTGGATTTCCCCTGGAACGACGACCTCAAAAAAAAAAAAAACACTAGCTTGACTCGCAAGCAGAATCGAGCTGAGCTACGTAATCAACACTTAATGTTAGCCCTTCTTTTTTCATGTGAAAGTTTCAAGTGCTCAACAACGGCGCAAGTAAAAAAAAAGTCAAATACGGCAGAGCAACAACAGCCAATGAAGATGAAAAAGAAGGGAGGGAACCGAGTTTTGATAGGAAAATTGTACACGCAAAGTGTACCAACAAAAGATTCACAACAGCAAAGAAAAGAATTTCCCGCAAGAAAAGCAGCAGTGAAACCTTACACACTAACAAGCTATGTGGCACAGCTGTAACGGTACCCAGCACTGTTGCGCTAGCTTTCGCCCGTCTTATCTGCCTCAAATACAAGACAAAAAGACAGAGGTCAAATAGTGTTTTTTCCAAGCGAAAGAAACGGCGAAAGCCTACAATGCATAGCATCACTTCTTACTGTCACCAGCAGTGTTTTCTTGGGCTGTACCGTGCGGCCCCTCGCCAAGATCCTCCATCATGTGTGCATACTTCGGTGCATAGTCGTACTTCCAGGATCTGATGGCGTCAGGAGCTTTTACCTTGAACGCTTCCATCTTTCCGGCCATGCGCCTTTCGTGGTACTTGAGAAGTTCACCGCGCAGGTACATTATACGATAACGTTGATAGTTCTCCTCACGGTTCACTTCATGTGCACAATCATTCATGGCATCACGGTGGGGGTAGCAAAGCTTCATGTTGTACGGCTTTTGACTGTTTACACACTGTTCGTACTTCTGAATGAACGGGAAGCACTTCCGTGTCGTTTCCTCCTTCATTCGAGCAAGAATACCGTCGTGAACACGATGCTGCAGGTGGCGCTGGACCTCCGGCGGTGTCCGCGCCATCATCTCCTCCAGCTCAGCATTTAAAATCCGATCAGTCTCATCATAGCCGATTTGATCCGATTTGTCGTACGAGGACATTTTTAATGTCACTACGTTCGACGGTAAACAACAGTCGCTCCACTTCAAAACGTTCTGTTGCACCTTTTCTCCACAGCCAAAGCAATAATAAAGGTGCACGCCTTTTTTCCGACGTGAGGCAAAAGGCACTTCTTTTCCGAAAAGAGGTGTTTGAGTAAGCCAAATGCAAGGATAATGAAAGAAGACAAGAGGTGAGGTGAAAGAGAACGATGTTAGAGAAAGAAGAAAAATGCGCAACATTTTTATAAGTTAATGAAACCCCCCGTACTAATTGTTTACGTTTTCGTTTTTTTTTTAGTAGTGGTACCTTTTTTTATATATACTCTGTATCCACTGTACTGAATAGCGGCTGTAACGCAATCTGACACAGTTTTAGAACGGGGGAAACCAAGCACTTCGTCCCGTAGACAAAAAAAAAGCAGGAGCAATAACTGGAAATAGCACAAGGCTTGTGCTATTACAGTAAAGCAGGTGGTTGGGGAAAAAAGGGGCAGAAAAAACAAGGGCTGACGCTTCAACAGTATCAAAGAGAACGATTGTACTAGTTTCCGATTCAGTGAAACTGTAATCGCGTAATTAAGTTGATGCACTTGCTTAACGGTGAATACCAGAAGTACACAAAAGAAGCGAATTACTTTGAAACGCCCGACACGCACAAGCACACGTGTGCAGGTGCTTAGCAAGACAAAGAACCCCCTCAGATGACTAATTCATCACTTATGAGTTGCTGCACGGATGCGAAAAAGAAAAGCATGCCTCTTTTTGTTTGCTTGTTTTTCGTTATCTTTGTGTGCACCCCACGACGAATTGTACTTTGATAAAAACACACAACTGTTCTCGACACGTCGCTGATGATTACTGACGAATAGGTCAAGAATCACCTCAACACGGTCAACAACAAACATTTAAAAAGGAAAAATGAGTTATCATTTGACCAGCAAAAAACTTTAAACTTTCATCGAACGGGGAAAAAAGAGTGTTGTTCTAGAAATAAAAGTAGCATGGCACAGTAGCACAAACTCTTGCGAAGTTGCAGAAGGGATAGATGGGCATTCACGAGCCTCCGCCGTTTTTCCGGGCCTCAGCTGCAGCTTGCTTTTGGCGCATCTTCTCGGCGTCGGCCTCCTTGCGTGCAGCAGCCGATAGGCCATCACTGCGCACACCCTTGTTCTTTTCCTGTTGTTTCTTCATGTTCTTCTCGCGCGCAAGATCACGCTGGTTGCCACGGGTCATTTTTTTTTTGGTTTTAGAGAGTTACTTTTCTTTAAGAAGGGTTGTAGGATGATAATGGGACTTGTAGCTCTGTCCACAAGCATTGAGCAAAAATGGCCATTATTATTATTATTATTGCAGAGAAGGATGGCGAAAGAACCGAGTACGTGACGAGAAGAAAAAAAGCAGTGTTGATAGCAACGAACCATTTTTTTATAGTATGCTTTTTAGAAAACCAGCTTGAATTGGTTCGTCAGAAAAGTTAAAACACTTGAACCCCCAACACCAGTTGAAACCGAATAAGTAAGCCCGGGAGTGTGAGGGTGGCACTGTTGTTACGCACAGGCGATCTCCATTGCTTCGCCCATCGAACAACTATTTAGTAGACTACCACTTACACGTTAAATTCTGCATATGTTGGCCACCGTTGTCCAACCCAGGTTGCAGACAGGAAAGCTGGCCGCCTCTTTTCCCTCCTTTAGGAATGGCAGATTTTTTTTTTGGTTCTGGAGAATAGCAACCGCTATCTAATATGGCAATAAATGAAAAGCGAAGGGTGGTTGCTACCAACGGCACTCTATTTTCTTTTTGGTAAAAACAACAGCCGTGTCTTTTCTTGACGGAAACTAAACAACAATGCAACACCAGTCAAACTTTTATGAGCAAAGAAAAATGAAAAAAGTGCCCAGACGAACCGGAAAACAAAAACCGAAAAATGGAGATGATTATCGATTTTCCTCCCTCACCTGCACGGAGCTTTAATGCCTTTAAAAGGGCTCACTTTCGTGAATTTGAATTAAAGCAAGCTACGCAATCCACCCTCGACAAGAAATTTTCGCAGTGCAGGGACGAGCTTCTTGCGTGAAACGGACGGATCGCTTAGCGAATACGAAGCGTATGCGTACACTTTGTCGTCCGATGCTGATTCCGTCATGAGTGTGAAGGTGATGCCGTCGGAAGAGTCTGCAATAAACGGGGTTAAAACCTCAAGCAGTTCCGGTTTTGCGCAGAAAGCAACTTCTCGCGAATGCTTGCCATCCACCTTTCCAGCGAAGGCGAAAACAAGCACGTCCAAATTGCGTTGCTTGATGTATTTTACCGTTTCCTCCATAATCTCCTTTAGCCCATACCTTTCCTCAAACTCTTGGCAGGAACACGGTACGCTACTTGTACCAGTGACCACAACATCTTTCTTGGCAGACGGAAAGTCAAACTTTTTATAATCGCGCCGCAAGTTCTCTGCGACGTTGAGGGACAAAACATCGTTTTTCCATCCTGCAAGTTTAGCGTAGACTGCAGAAGTGTCATACGTCTCCATGTCAATTTTCCTGCACAGCCACTGATGCATGGCAATATCATCCGGTGTACTTTTCTTCTGCCCAGGATCGAAATTCACGGTGTCTAAGATTATAGCTGCGTCTAAAAGCTGAGGGCATGGCACTTCCTGGTCACAGAAGTGATAGCACTCTGCAACAAGGGTGCAGGCTGACCCGACGGTTCGAATAACTCGTCTACCGGGTGGCAGATTGGTATATTTCTTCTCATCAGCGTGATGGTCGAGAATGCCAACCACTTGAGAGTCAAGAATCTCCTGGTTGCTTGTTGGCCTGTTGTGATCGTAGAGATACACGTTCACGCTGAGATCGGCAACGTTAATGTAGCGGTCGGCTGACTGGCTCTTTTGAACCGACAAGATGAGAGAAGCGTCAATGCCTACTTCTTCAAAAAGCTTTACGATATCGCGCCGCAGCACCATGTCCTCTACGGGAAAGTTAATCGCTGGAACTGGGTTATCAATGTTCCACATGTCGACCTGCTCTAAGAGCATGGCAAAATATATAGAACCCACAACGCTATCCATATCGCCGCTCTCGTTACCTTGAACCACGGTAAGAGGCCGTACTTTGCTGGCCACTTTCGCCACGCAGCGCCGCAGAAAACAGTTTATGGCATCAGACATGATTATCACTTCTGCCGTCAGGCGGCGGCCATTAATATATATATATATATATATATAACGGTGGTGAACTGTAACGACTAAAAAGGATTAAAATGTGATTTGTTTTTGAGCTCTATAGTTGACTAATTAAAATTGAGCCACGCTCATGAGTAAACTCTAGGAAAAACAGTAGGAGCTCAATCAAATTACTAGCTACCGTACTTTCATTTATTACCACCCTCTTTTTGTATTCATGTAAAACAAGTTTCTGTTTTACATAAGAGAGCTGAATAGCAGATACAAATTCTCCGCCACACTTTTTTTTACGTATTTAAGAATTACCACGGGATGTACCCTTGAGTTATGTAGATTTTTCTTTTTTAATAGACACCCTTTTTATTCGCTTGTAATAAGAGCAGTTTACTGTGTGTCGTATTGAAGAACTTTACTGTTACTCGCAGCGTATAAATGAAAAAGAAACTTAACAGACCTATCTTTTAAAGGTTTTTGCAACGTCTGGTTTTCGGGTAATCCAATTTACTGAGCGTCTGATGTAAGGGTAGGTAGCAATGCAAATAGGGATTTGCAGGGGCGTCCATAAAGACATGAATACTGAGGCTGCAGTAAAGTTCGCGATTAAACGCGCACTTATAACTATGCGGTCATTAAAGAAGGACCAGCTTTTGCTTTCAATGGCCTGTAAATTGATGTACTTCGATGCACCTATTGATTCGAGGAAGCCGACCAAGTCTTCCTTTCCAAAGTAGCCGTAATGAAGCAAGTATGTCAAGCCACAAACTATTAATTCGTTTGTAAAGAAGTAATACAAGGCTAACGGTGCACCGTACTCCGTCACGAACTTTATCATAGACGTGTGTCGCGCATTTGCTGCTACTGGTCGAAGCAGGTTGAAACGACGAAACAACATTTTCGCTAACTGTGAATGAAAGCTAACCGCTCTGTGGTGATGTGCAAAGACACACACAAGAAGAAAGACGACGCCAAAAGGGATGTAAATGTGCGCATGAGGGAGAGGAAGGGTAGCAGTGAAAGTACTAAAAGTCGGAGCTTCGCGCTCAGCTTAGAATACAGAGTTTTCGCTTTGGGAGTACGTTCAGCACCTGTTCATAATATTCGTCGTTTTACTAAAGTCTGTCAAAGGTTGTAAAGGAAATAGTCAAGAAGTATGTTTGAAGAAGGTCAGGTCACCAGAGCGGTCCGAAGGAGGGTGAGGTGGAGTCGCACTTAAAAACGGAGGAGGTGGGGAGGGGGGGGGGGAACCATAATTAAGATAGAGTTTGTACGGGGGTCAACAGAAGTGATTGTTGCCCGTGGTCGCTCGTTTTATCGAAGTTCTTTTGCTTTGACATTAGCTTCTGACAAACGTACACTGAAATGGTCGGACGTAAAAAACTAGGTGAGTCGCTCCCCCCTCACTGTGGATGTATCTGTCGGCGTCGTTATGAACGTGAATAAGCGTTATGTAAATATTCTCACGGTACGGTTTTTTATCGTAAGCACAGCACTTGTGTTCACACAAGAGTACCGTATAGTAGACAATTATGTCGCTGTTTTCCCCGAACTGGAGTTATTTGTGCGTAGCCCACAAACATTAATAACAACAACAACAAAAAGAAGGATTCGAGCAATCCACACGAAAACTAGCAGTCATACAAAAGCTATTATTCCCTTGGTTGTCGAAACAGATATTTTACCTTCGCAAAACGATGAGACGAATTTATAGTACTGCATTCAATTTACTAATGAGTTCTGTGCACATCTATGCACACATGTGCATCGGTAACGTCTTATTTCTAATAAAAATCGTGAAGTGTTATATGAAAAGGACATAACAAACGAAATGTAGGGTTGTCAAACAGCTTCTCGATGATTAAAAACTGTTACAACTACTTATTTTAATTCACAGAACAGCTCTATTTTGTTTTATTCGTGGACGTGAGGTCACTCTAATACCGGATAAATTATACCTAGTGTATTTGCTTTGAATTAGGGCACAAAACTCGCGAAGCAACTGAATAATAGGTGTGCAACGGGTTGAATTATAAAAATGCTAAAGTGCCTTACACGTTTTTTTTTTATGACGTTTTTCCTATAACTCCCCCGAAAAAAAAAAACTACTCTTCTCTTTCATGTCCTACTCTCAGTGCCTTTTAGAGATAAAACAAAAGGTTGGTTACAAGGGGCTGCAGTGCTCACCAATTGCTTTACTGCAAGTGGTAAATAGGAAAAAAATTTTTTTGCAACCGTGTCGGTCAACTACCAAACAAAAAAAAAAGAATGTCTTTGGTTAGCGGTTTCGGCCCTGCACACACGCTGAATTCAACAACGACAGATTGTGTAAGCTGTGTGAAGTTTTCACCAAAAGAATGTCCGATGCTGCTAGTGGGAGTTGCTGCCTGGGATGGAAGCTGCTCGGTGTGGCAGGTTGCAAGAGATACGACGGGCGCCGTAATCTCGCAGCCCACGTGGACCACAACGCATGATGGCCCACTGCTTGCAATGTCGTTGTCGCCAGACGGTAGAGTTTTTTACGGTGGGTGCACAAAAACAGCAGTAATGTGGGATTTGAATTCGGGCCAGAAAAGCGTTGTAGCGTCGCACGACCTTCCGATCAGCTGTCTCGACCACGTAAATCTTCCGCAGTCGATGGCTTCCGTGCTTCTTACTGGCAGCTGGGACGGAAAAGTGCGATGGTGGGACTTGCGGCAGCAGAACGCTGTGATTGAACAAAACTTAGGGGAACCTGTTTTTGCCTTAGATGCACAGAGGACAGTGCCGATGTTGGCTGCTGCGACGGGTCGTTTGGTACATGTTTACGATCTGCAATCGTCGCAGAAGGTTAGCGAACTGAAAGTTCCAGATGTGATGAAATTCAATATCCGCTGTGTCACCTGCGCTCCTCAGTACGACGGTGTCGGTGTCGGCTCATCAGAGGGGCGTGTTTCATTTATCAACATGAAGAGCGAACCCGGCTGCACGTTTAAGGCACACATCAGCACCGAAAAGAATCAGTACGTCCTGAATCAAACAAATTTCTGTGTTCATCACCCGACGAAGCCCCTCCTTTTTTCTGGGGGCGGCGATGGAAATATCACCGCGATCAATAGAAGTGATAGGAAGATTATTAAGACTCTTCAGTGTGAGCAAAAAATGAACGATTTTCCCATCACCATTTCAGCCGGCGACATTAGTGGGGATGGTTCTCTTTTAGCTTACGCTCACAGTTACGATTGGGCAATGGGCAAAAGCGGTTATCGAAACCAGCCTACAACTGTTCATATACGAACGCTGGGATTCTGAGAAGCGCTCTCTCGCTATATACATGTTTTTTTTTTTTAATCACGTGTATGGAATACTGTTCTCGTTGTTGGTATTATTTTTGTGTGAATTTATGTTCGTTTATTTATTTATTTATTTCGTTTTCAGTGTTCTTGTTTCGGTTCTCGAAGTTGATTTGTGTTGATCGAGGTGCAAAGATCCTTGCTACTAAGTCTAATTGGTCACAAAATAGTATTAACAATTTCGTTAGCAAAATGTGCGAGCGCTCTGTATATATATACGTAAATATATACATTGCAGCATGTTTTTCGGTCCCGTCCTCATGCATGTACACACACAAAAAAATGAACTGGGTTGCGATAGTGTTCTGTTGCAACATCCGATGCTGCTGTGCGGTTTCTTTTCGCGCGTGTGTGTCTGTGTGTCAAGGAGACCCTAATTTGTTGTAGTAAACTTTTATGTTAAAGTGCTGTTTATTTTGCCTTTGCATCTCCTAAGCGAATACTGCGCTCAGACGGCTTTCTCTTTTTTCGTCTTCACCACTGTAAAAACACATGTATTCATTTTCACGATATCGTTTCCCGTAACTGTTTTCGGTTCAATTTTCGGGAGATTAGCTGTGTTGCTTTTTTCTTCTCAATGACCACCCCAACGTTTACATTCGGCTATGAGCTGAATTCGAAACAGGTCCGTGTTTATCAACCACACGACCTTGGTAGCGTGAGGAGGGCGATAACCACAAACCTTCAAGAGTACCTGGTCTACGAGGGCATTGTCGAGGACGACCCAACGTCTCTCAAAAACCTTTTTCTTAAACTTGCCACTATTTTCGGAGCGGCCGTAGTTTATGTGTTGAGCAAGTCGAAAGTCTACGGAATAGCTATGTGTGCAAGCGTTGCCGCTTTCGCCGGTTTAGTTGCGTTTCAATTCGCGTGTAGCGTCATGCAGCACAACAACGACGTCATTTTTGTGGGTACGGGAAAAGCGCTTTTTGATTCGTCACGGACTCAAAAGCCTTGCTTTAAGAAACTGAAGAACCAGCGGCTTTGCATTCGCTTGCGGCAAGACGACGTCACGGTACCTGTAATGAAGTTTGAAGCTCAGATCATCGGAGCGTCCACACTTTTCGCTCCGCCGACAGTCTACAGCCGCACGGAGCGAACTGTGCAGTACGGTCAGTTTTTCGGGTCTTCTGGATACTTCTTTCCTCCTCCTTTCATCAAGCTTGTTGACAGCATGCTTGAAACTCTTGTTTCGAAGAAACAGAAGTGAAAATAAAGTAGGGTAAACAATATCGAAGCCGTTGCTGCTGCTTCTTTTGTTACTTTTGCCCTTTAATATTATTTCCGCTTTGCTGTACACGTATTAGTTCAGTACCTGAGATGAGTTCTCTCTACATTTAAGCTGGGACCTATTGTCTGTGCATTACCAAAAAAAAAAAACTATGCTCTAAAAAAAGATCCATTCGTATAATCGCTATAAGCGTATACGTGAGTACAGTATACAATTTATCTACGAGGAGGTTTTTGTTGTTTTTCTTAAGCAAGTCAGCGGCTAATTACGTCACCGTATGGATTCCAATTAACATTTCCACTCTCTCTACTCACTTATTTATCTGCATGTTGTTCTCCTTTTGAGTAGTTTGACTCAAATATACATTTCTATGCCTTGTTTTATAGCCTCACTGTAATCTTCTCAGTTTTAGCCTACCCATCAGTGATTTTTTTTTTTAACACATAGCTCTTTTGCCCTTCCCTTTTTACAAAAAAGGAAAAAAATGGTCTCTCAGAACGTGGTGCGGATGGTTGGTTACGCGGGTGCGGCCGCGAACTGGCTGATTCCGATTGCTGGTATCATCAACTTCCCCACCCGTCCGTTCTCTGACATTGATCCAGTAATGACGACAGTTCTGTGCATCTATAGCATGCTCTTCATGCGGTGGTCTGTTTCCATTCTGCCCGCCAACTACCCACTCTTCTTGTGCCACGCCACAAACAGCACGGTCCAAGTGGTCACTCTGGGACGATGGGCTCTTGGTACGGCGACCGGAGCAGGCAAGGCGGATAAGAAGAAGCTGATTGAGTAATGAAGGAGCGGTCACTACGCACTTTGCTTTCCTGTTTGCTTGTGTTTGTGTCAAAACTACCCCTTCTACAATTCATCCTATTTAAAAGTTTTTTCTTTTCATGTTTCCTCAGTAATATTTTTTTTTTCTTTAATTGCGTGAATAGTTGCGATATCGGATTCTTCGCCTCTATATTCCCCCTTTTTTCCGGCAAACAGTGCGTCGTAATTAACTGTGCAGCTGACGTTGCGCGTTAAATTCTGAGAGGCGCTGTTCTTTCGACAGTATTATTCGATAAATGAGTTTTCAAAGTCATTACTCTTTCTCAAGTTTACTGGAAGAAATACGCGAAAGGGAGTTTCTGATTAAATATACGACGCTTTGTTTGTTTATCGGTATATCTCCTCGCCTTCGTTCTCTTGTTGTCTAACGCATCTTCATTATTGATACACAGACCAGACGTAATGTAATTTGAAAAGACAAATTATATCGAAGATAAAAAGAATGATTGTTGCCCTCAGTCAAAACAGTTCAAGCAAATATTTAGCATTTCAGAATTGGTTTACTGTACGTGGGTACGGACTTTGTGGTGCTAGTTATTATCGATCAGTGTCTTATTCCGCTCCGCTCCCTTGAGAAAACAGGAATGTGCGTGTCAAGAATGTGCAACATAACGTCTAACCGTAGGTAAAGATTGCCACTATTCCCAACTGCGCACGTTTTTCAGGTGGTTTTTCACTGTATGGTGCACCTTGTAGAGTTGTTACTCACATTCATTTGTTTTTTGTTTCTTTGTGTACAACTTTTCTCTCCTCATATTTGTTTTCATTTTTTTTTTTACCACATAATTGCTAACGACCATTTAGCTGGGTGAACTTAGTGTTACGCAGCAAAAATACCAAGGATAGAGCGCGGCCGCCTCTACACGAAAAGTGTACGCTTGTATATATATTTTTAGAGTTTTTCATCCTTCTTACACTTAGAAGGAATGGAAACGGAAGATCAACTTAAAAGGGCACCGATACAACTTCAGCGAGCCAAACACCGTTTTAACGCGCTTTTGGGCAAGCGCGCAACTTTGGCGATGTCTGGAAAGTCAGATTCATTTATCGAAGATGAAGTTAGATCACTCGAGAGAGAATTTCCTGAGCTCGTTTCCGTTGATGGGGACAGCCGAAAGGGCGCGGATGACTCCCACGCTCTATCACCTCCTCAAAAAGAAAAAATAAAGGACGTGAAAGACGACGTCAACAGAACCGATGCGTGCTTGAGGTCCCTGTCTTTAGTGCTTCCTGCGCAACCTTCGTCGCAGGCACGTTTGCGTAAATCGGCGCCGCCTTCATTATTCGTGCAACTTCCGCCGCAACCACCGTTTACCCCGCCACCTCGATTACTGAGTGCCAACGTGCCTTTGAGACTCCGTGAGGGCTCGCACAAGCGTCAGGTAAGCAGGAATAATTACTTCATGATAATGTTTGCCCTACAGCTCTTTGAGGAGCGACATCAAAAATCCATGATGACGCGCCTTAGCGTTGTAGCAATTGCTATCCTTTCGGTAGCTGCTGCTGCGGCGCACTGCACTGTTGTAAACCCGGCGTCGCTTCAGGGCTCTCTCCTTAGCCCTTCTTTGCTTACACTCCTTGTTCACGCAAACTTGCTCTGCGGTGTCTATGTGCGGCGAAAGCGCCGCTTTACAGCCCCAATGCTGGTTGTCTACACCGTCTTCGACATTTTTCCTTCGCTCGGGCTGGGCGTTGTGTGCTACAACCTCGGTTTGATTGCGTTAGAATTTCATGGCTTTCGACGGGCTTCTTCTGGATGCTGAGCACTCGAAAGACGGGAAGGAAAAAAAAAACGCAGAGCAGGAACAAACAATTTCGTTCAGTTATTTTCGTTTTCTCATTTGTGTTGCAGTCCATTTGCTTGTTTCTTCACTTTTCTATTGCAAACAATTGTTCGTTTTTGTTGCTTACGACGCACTGGAAACGTGCGAGATTACCTCCGTTATGCGCTCGACTTGTAAGGCTACTCTTTACCACGATGCATTAAGAACAAAGGGACGAACAAGTAGAATGAAATCTATAAGGACTTACAGAGAACTTTTTAGCCTGCTGACCTGTAAACTCAACTCTTTCTTTCGAAAACTATAAGGGAGTTCTCTGCTGCAGGTGCATGCCTGTTTGGAGGTCTCAAACGGTTGACTCTAAAGAACAGTAGAAGTGAATTTGGTGCTCAAATTGAGCTTTGAGTCACGCAGTAGTCACCAAACTCGCTATCGATTTCCTTTTTTTTTCATCTTCTCTACCTTCTAGTTTGTCTCCAAAAGTAAGGTATGCTTATTGGAAGCTGTCGGCGGTCGTGTGCCGCTATTACCCTTTTTACCTCTCATACAAACCCTGGTGAACTAATCTGTTTGTATGAAAAAAAAAAAAGAGTTTGCGTTTTGTTCTGCACATTACTACTATTATATCTTTCCGCATCGTTCTTTCACCTCCCTCATCTCACAGACATGTCAGCGCTTGAGGTGTTGCTGAGCTCCCCGACTGACAGCATCGTTGCGTGCCCCGCCATCAATGCCGGCGACGTGCAGCTCATCTCCCTTAACCTCGAAGTCATTTTCAACAAATGCCTTTATTGCACACGCCTCAAACTACCCCTTCCGCTGGAGGTGCTGCTTTCGATCGTCGGGGACGCAGGGGACATTCAGGCGGACAAGATCTGCGCCGGCCTTCTTCGCGCGGCGGACGAAGGTACCTGCCTCGACCTCTTCTGCGAGTTGGCTGCACACCTGCTGTCCCGCAAGGCGGCAGCATTCCGCTTTCAGTTTGATGTGGAGTGTTTTTTCAAGGTAGTACAGCTGTTCTGTTGCGCTGCCACGCTGAAAGACCGCTTAGGGGCGAGTCTGGGGAATGTGCTGCTGACGTACATGAAGGAGACGGATCTGCACGCAGATGACTATCGCGTGCATCGTAACTGCTGCAGCGCCTTCATCTCCCTTCTGCGCGGGTCGCAGGCAAACAAAACTCGATTTGGCCCCAAGTGCGCTGTCATCGTAGCGTGCCTGGAGAAATCCTCCGATTTCTTTTTCCAGATGCAGTGTGTGGAGGTGCTGTACCGTTTGTACAAGTACCGCCAAAGCTACCTGACCGACCTGCAGACATTTGCTCATGCAGCGGGTGTTGATGACGGAGCTGTCAGCATCAACCCTTTCCTGCTGCGCGGGATTGAGGAGCTGCCAAATGACAGCACGCTGCTCATCACCATTCATCAGATGTTGGACAACTACAATCGCGATGCTCACCCCGACCGCATCGTCTCCTTCCCGGTGCTGCGCATGGAGGTAGATGGTGTGGAAGTATCACGCGCGACAACGATGTACTTTTCGCCGCTGCTGCTCGTGGCGCTGCTGCCGGGCAGCACAGGCGGCTACCTGACCATCCCGTACGAGCATATCCGCTCGGTGAAATTATCGAAAGACCACAAGCTTGAGCTGCGCCTGTACGTCATTCCGGCAAAGCTCGCCCTGGTTATGAGTGTGGAGGAAGGCAGCGAGAGACGGGATAAGCTGTTCGTTTCGATGACGCGATCAACGATGCACGAGTTGCGCACCTCGGTGGTGCATCAGTGGGTGGCCGAGCGAAAGCGCAGCGCACCGCAGCGTGTCGTGCAGCACGTCCGACCACAGACACAGACAAGTGAAACAACGATAACAACAGCAACTGTAGCACCATCTTATGGTCAAGGGCCTTCGCCACCGCAGCAACGCAGCAATCGCACACGCTCGAATTCACGACATGTAATTGAAGAGCACCCCGTGAACCACGAGCGGAGCCAGGAAAAAGAGGAAGGGCAAGTGTGCGCCAATAACAACGGCCGCCGACTCCACGTTGATGCTGACCTGCAGAATACGAGCAATTGCATACGAAGTGCGTCCGCCGGCCATCGTGACCTCACCTTCGGCGCGATCGTTCGTGAATTCACCAACGGAGAGGACGAATCAGCGGAAGAGGAGAGTTTTTTGTCCGACGTGCACCGCGCCGCCTCTGTGAAAGCGGTACGCTACCGCGAAGAACAGCGAACCCAGGTGCAACATGCTGTGGACGCGGTGAAGTCGGAATTGGAAGAGTTACACCGTTGGAGTGCCCGGGAGCGCGATCAGTACGAGGCGAACTTTCGCGAAGACATGGAAGTGGTGCGGCGATCGGAGGTGGTGCTGAAGGAGAGCGCCGCGGAATGCGTGCAGGTGCTGAATGCCGAGCTCGACGATGTTCAGGCCCTTGGCGGTTTGTTGAAGGCTGAGGTGGATAAGCTGCGCGAGCGGCTGGCCAAATCGCTCGGGAAGTCGGAGGGAGTGGAGGAGGCGTTTTTGGTGCGCATCAAGCAGGGCGTGGACACGCGCATGCGGGAGATGGAGGAGACGCTGCTGGCGATGTCATTATCCTCGTCGCTGTCAACCAATACAGGCGCGTCCTCCACGTCCGTCGCTGAGCAGTCATTAGAGCCTGTGACACGGTACATTGCGCAACAGATGCAGTCAATTAGCAACGGCACACTCGCGCCGGGAGGGACTCGGTGGGATGCTGGCCAACTGAAGGTACCCAAATCACGTCGCTTAGACTAATTGTCAGAATGCGAGGTGACTTTTGTTTACACGTTTTGCTTTGCTTCCTTCTATCCCCTCTGCTAGCCAAGCTCACTTTTCTGTTGTTAGTTCTCTGACTACGACGAATTGCACAACTCCTTTTTTTCCTTCGGCGTTTGCAAATAGACGAACTGCGAACACAATACGCTTTGTCCTCCTTTTTTCTTCCGTGTGCAGTAATGTGACGCGCAGTTTGCAGATAAAGCTACTCAGAAATTGGCAGTGCATTGTGCTCTTCCCGCGTGTGTTTATGTGGTTGTGCATGCGTTCTTAGAAGAAAATATCAACAACGACGCACAAAAACCCTAATGGCAGCCGCTTGGTTTTAAGCGGGTTAAAATAACAACAACAACAAAAAAAGGTTGCATTAAACGTAAAGAAGAAGCTGAGAACGGTGGCGCTAACCTTCCAGAATCGGAGAACAAAGTCTCTGATTTTTTACTCGGCGCTTGGCGGAAGCGGAAGACGTAACTGGTTTTACTCAAAGTTGACACGGTGGCTTCCCGTCTGCGTGAGTTCTGTTTCTGTTCTGCGGTCAAAACTGCTCTGTTTCTTCTTTATCTCTTCCTATCTTTTTCTGAGCGCACAGCTGCTTTGGAGTACAAGAGCACATCACTTCAGAAAACCTTTCGACTTTGAACGTTAGGTTTTTGTACCTTCCCGGTATCTGAATATTGTCTTCGTCCCACCGATATTATGCAGCGATCCGTCCCCAGTCCGGGGGACTGCATCGCACCTGCGTTGCGGATGCGTGCACGCCGGCAGACGCGCCTCGCTGCGGCGCAGAATTCATTCACACCACTCGTCCAAATGGGCACAAACTCGAACACTACTGCTGTTGTTACCGCTGCTGAGCTTCACTGTTTGTTGGTGCCATCGTCCTTTTCTGCATTCGGTGCGCTGGTGTGTGGTACACGGACCTTCTATGACAAAATCCGCGAGAAACGTGACGGCAGCGACGAGGGGCCGGATCAAATGTTCGACGACTTCGTAAAGAGCCCGCACCGACAGCGGGTTCCGGCGGAGCTGCATAAGGGAAACAAAGACGCCGTGGACGGCGCAGAATTCCTCAACCGAATCTTTTTTGTCTTTCTCCTCTTCCTTGTGGGGGGCGTTATTTACTATATTGATCCGTTTAAAGCTGATCAGCTGAGCCGGCCGGAGGGGTATGGCGTGACGGATCCGAAGAAGGATGTGTTCGGGAGCAGTGATCGCGTATCCGGTGTAGAGTGGAAGAGGTAATCAGGGTTTACGCTGAGAGGTAGTAGTCGCGTGGAGTTTTTTTTTGCCCTGCCCTTTAGTTTGTCTCTCAAATGGCGTTGAACTGCTTCGTACTCAAAGCAAAATAAACAAAAAAAATGTCTGCGAGTGTGTGAAACTATCGGCTTATTCCGTGAGCTGCCCGCCGTCACGTGTGGTAGTCATAGGGTATTAACTAAGTAACGGGAGTTAATGCTCTTAATGACGCCTTGTCTTGCAAAGGGTGAAAACGTTGTCAATGAAAAAAAAAAACGCCAATCAAACCCACACTACGTCTCCTATTGTTGTCGTTTGGTTTAAAAACAGAACTTTGGGTCCGCTCTGCGCCAAACTTAATAGGCCACAAAAGTTTAGGTTTACAGTAGGTAGTGTACAACAGCGGCGGCGATGGCAAAGGAAACAGCCAAGAAGAATCTGCGCACGAACATCGCCCGCATGCGCGTCTTTGCGATAATCACTGCGGTGATCAACGCTTTTTACGTCTTCGCCATCGTCTACCGCAACGGCGGCCTCCCGTCATTTAAAGATCTGATGGCAATTGGCTTCTGGGCCGGGCAGGAGTATGCGGCGTACGGCATGCTGAACAAGTTGGCGCAGCCCACACTGAGCCCCGAGGGAAATCTATTAGACTGCATCGACGCCTCCAACCCAAAGGAACTGGGTTACTACACTTTCGTGCAGGACACATTGTGGGTGTGCTGGGTCGTGCAGCTCCTCTGCATGGTGCACCCGGCCTTCTTCGTTTTCTACCTTCCCGTGCCGGCGACGTTGATCTACAAGTTGTGGGGCATGGTGTTACGTCCGCTCTTTACGATGTACTTTGGCGGCGGCCCGGCGGGCGGCCAGGAAGGTGGTGTGGGAGCAGACGGAAGCAGCAGCGGTGCTCTGCGGAATCGGCAGGAGCGCCGGAAGGAGGAGTTGAAGCAGCGCAAGGCGTCGCGTCGCGGACGCGTTGAAGAGTGATAGTAGAGAGGGAGGATGAAAATTGATTTCTTGTGGACTTGCGCGTGTGGCACTGCGTACATTTTTTTTTTTCTGATCTGCTTTGCTGTTGCCGTTTGAGCGGACGCAAAGTAAACTCGTTTTTTTTGTTCTTTGAATTCTCACACGTGTCCAGCATTTGACCTTCTCATGTGCTTGTGTTATGTCTGGCGCCTGTTGTTTGGATGCGTGGTTGTGAGGCAGAAAATTGTATGTAAGCTGTCTCCCCGAGGTGCAAGTACTGCTCTCGAGTATGCGCCACTGCTAGTAGCTTGGAGTCTTTTTTATATTTTAACGCATTTTCAAATTGTGGATTAAAAGCGTTATCGTTAAGCAAGCGGAGACTCGAGGGTGGTACGGTGCTCTGCGTAACTACGGTGAATGTTGCATGTAGGGGTAAACGATGCGCCTCGGATGCGTAACTGTACCCTCATATACGGTTCACATGTTTTCGAGTCTTACCTCTTTTTCTTTGCCCCTTCCCTGCTGCGTTCTCTTTCCCACCGGCCCCCCTTACCAAACTCTAACACAAAACGGCCATCTTTATTCGCTGTTTTCCCGGCTACCGGAAACGCAAAGTGCCTACGCTCTGCTCTGTTTTCCTTTTTTTTTAGGCGTGCTCGTGTCCGTCAGTGCGCAGACCATTCTACACGATTTCAAAATCAAGAGAAGACACTAGCAACCAGCACACACTCGCGCTTCTTATTACCTACCTTTCGTCTGTTTTCCAAAGGTACACTGTAACTTCCCATTTATTTTTTTCCCACTAGCTAATCTGCAGTGTGGCGATTCCCACTTCCGCATTTGCCTCGGCTTCTTTTTATCGGGCCAAGAGAAAACAAAAAAGCTTTGCAGCGTGCTCGAGCTGACACGATTGTTTCTTCGAGGTTTGCTGCCTTCCCTCTTGCCTTCAGAGGATTTTTCCCTTTTCTGTTCTCGTTACTTTTACTTGGGTAATATCGTTCTCTTCCTTTTCTTTGCCATTGTTCTTTAATTCTCTTCATCATCCAAAAGCTACCGGGTTCGACTGTTGTTACCTGCCGCCACCTTTTGACCTCGGCCATCAGCTCTGACTCACCTACACGTCTCAACAAGGTACTCACAAAGACGTTCAGCTAATATGGGCGCAGTGCAGCAAAAAGACGCTGCGACGTACTTCACGCAGGCATTGGCCGGCCCCACTCCACCCGACACCGTCGCCTTCGTCGCCAAGGTAAAAGAGCTCGCTGCGAAGCTCTGCAGCGGGTCCGAACTCAGCGGCGTCGCTGAACCTGTCGCCGTAGCCATTGTCAACGCCGCCACCGGTGCCTCCACTGCTTCCTCTTTATCGACGTCTGCCGCGAGGCCTTCTGCAGATGGAAGTATTGCCGTCTCACAAGGCCAGCTGCGGTGGCTGCTTCAGCTATGCACGCGCGTGCTGCGCGGCGTCGTGGAAAACCCAAACGAACCGGTCGATGCGTCGACGCCTGGTGTGGTGCATCTCACAGAGCTACTCATGAGGCACGTGCTGCGGCTTACACGAGGGCAATCTGCTGTGTTGATCGGCATTTGTGAGTCGGGCGGCGCGGCCAATTTCGCGGCAGGGCAGGAGGCGGTGCAGAAGACAGCAGCTCCGGCAGATCTTGGGGTGGGCTCTCCATCGGGCGTTTCACCGTTGTACGAGGATGCCGCGACGCAGCTGTGTCGGATCTGTTTTGCCGTCCTCATTCATGTCCCCCTCTCCCTCCCAACCGTCTTACTGCATCTCGAAGTGCTGCGTCTGCTTTTAACCTTGACGTCCTCCGCGCTGCACCACAGCACGGAGCTCTGCGAAGACACGATGGACCTCTTTACGGAGCTGATGATGTCCTTCCCGCAGCTGCAAGAGTTTTTGGACTCTCTTTTGAAGATTATTGTTGGCTGGGAGAAATCGGAGTGGGAGACACAGGCGCCTTTGCTATACCACGAAGGCTGCGCGCCGTCAATGCGCAACTTCTTTCAGGTCTTCGGCGGTGGCAGCAGCGGCGCAGCAGGCGGGTCGAAGAGGCAATCGGTGCCGTACGTGTTAGATGTCCATGCGAGCTCCGTGGTGCTGGTAGGCCCTGCGGACGGGGCTGGCGGCGCAACGGGCGGCAGCGTCGGCAGTTTACTCGCCGGTGCCGGAGGAAGTAGCAGCGTTAGTGGCACCGGGGCAGCGAATGTAGCAACAGTTCTGAAGGATCCGGCGGGGGTCCTGCTGGGGAGTTGCAGCTGCTGGGAGCAACTCGGCCACCACGCCGTGGCGCTCCTTTGTGTGTTGATTGTGCACCAAAAAGGCGGTGGCCGCAACCCAGCGCTGGAGCATATCGTTAGTCTGCAGGACGGCACACCGGTCGATTTCGTGCGACTCCTCTCGGTGATTCGGTGGAAGCTCACCCGCTGCCCGAACCTGTCAATTCTGTTGTACGTGCTGTTACACGACCACCACGGCTTTTTGCATACAGTACTGAGCCAGGATGCGGCGCTGCTGGTGTCGACAGTGCAGCAGCTGTTGGAGCTGACCTATAAGACGTGCAGGGACGCCTCGCGGCCGGCCCTGGCAGGTGCATTAAGCGGCGGGATCAAAAATAATAGTAATAGCAACAGTTCTTCCAGTGGTAACAGTACTATTGTGGGGGAAGACGTGCTGCAAAACGCTGTCCTCGGTCGCCTCGTCTACCAGCTCCGCATTTTCTCCTACCCGTTTATCAACTTCATGTCCAGCACCCTCCTGTTGCTCATCTCACAGGACTGTGTGGTGAATCGACTTTTGTGTAACACGCCCTGTCTGCCCGGGCACATGCTAGAGCGCTACGACACTAACGTCCCTGTGGGTGCTCTTGCGATAGTCGTGCTGACCTTGGGCATCGCAAAAGGTTTCAACGAGCGCAACGAGGCCCTCATTGCTGTCTTCGCCCCCTGCCTAGTGAATCTGGCACCGTTTGTGCACGACATGGACCCTTACACGGCTCAGCGGGTGTCGAGTCTGCTGACGCTCGTGTTGAGGAAGATCCACCGGACCAGCGCGCTGCTGCAGGCGGCTGCAGTGGTGGGTGACAACACCGCAGGTAGCAGTGGTAGTGATGAGATGTTCGATGCCGCCGGTATGAAACGGTCGCTGTCGAATAGCCGTGTCAGCGTCGTCGCTTCGGCCGAAGAGGCGGAGGCGTTGGAGAGAATCTTGGCGATGTACCTCCGTCAACTACGCACCGTTGTGGAGGGTATCGAAGCTTTGCTACGCGGTGCCAATCGACACAACGAGCACCTTGTATATGAGTTGCTGTACGTCCGTTGTAAGATTATCGATGAGGTGGATGCGGCCGTGAAAGCGGGTTTCCCTCTAGCTGCCCCAACGAAGCAGCTGCTGATGAATTTGACGGAGATGATCAAAAACTGCGAGGCCGACATCGCCAGCTCTGACCAGGCTGAGAGTCCGCAGGAGATCATTGCGATTTTGCGCCGTGGTCAACGGCAGAGCAGCGGCATCGCCGACGGGGCGGACGGAAATGATGGGGCGAATACCAACCATCCCGACAGCAACACCAACAATGGCGGTAGTCAGAACAACAATAACAACAACAGTAGCAGTATCGGGGGTGTTGAGATGACGAGTATGAATGGCGGTAGCAGCGGCGGCGGAGCCGCATCCAACGCTGGTGCGTTGCGCTCACCTGGTCCGGACGGGACGATGACGGATGGTGCCTCGATAGATTTGGTCTATAGCTACGAGGAGTCGCCGCACAGCTACGACTTCTTTGGACCCTTTGTATGGTCCATCCTTCTGAGCGCGGCGCGGTCCCCTGGTGGTGCGCTGTGGTGCCACCGCAGCAGTGAGCTGGCCCTCTTTCCACATTAGCGAAATGGAATCCAGAGAAAGAACGTATTTACGTTTCGAATGCGTTGTTTTCTGCCCTTTGCCGCGAAGTTGTGCTCGAATCTCCATTGCTGACAAAACGAACGTCTTTTTATCGCGCCTTTCTCCTTTGTTGAGTTTGATTCGGTTTGCTTTGCGGCTTGTGAAGGTTAACAAGGGAGTACAGCGGTCCCGACCTGCGTAGAAAGGGCAGGTCACACGCTATGGAGTCGGTTGGTGTTTTATGCGCAACCGGTGTTGCATGTCTTCAAGGTCAACATGCTCTACAAACTAACTAGGACATCAACGGATAATGTGTGTTGTGCCAAAGCTGATGACTGAGGTGACTGCAGCAACTAAAGAAACGTTCGACTGCCGCGCGCGGAGCCGCAATCTTCACGATGACAACTCACAGAGTTCTTGCCCAATCGTATGATTCTTTACTGCTTTTAAGTGGTATTTCCTTGCTCAAAAGAAATAATAGGTGACGCGCTGTGGAAAGATGGCTGGTGGACCTTCGTATTCGATAGAGGTCATTTTCTTTGATCTGCAGATCCCAACTTCCAAAAGCGATATGCCTGCTCTGTGTTACGGGGCATAACGTTTTTTTATTAACGTTTCTCATCCTCTGCTATTAGCACCGTTTTACTCCTCTCTAGTTGCAAAGGGGTACTTCAACGCGCATACTCGCTGATTTCCTCCTCGCTGATTTGTGCTTTGTTTCTTTTCTAACGACACTGTATTATAACCACAACGGCACTGAAAACTTTTTTTTTTGTGTTTCTACCGCAGAACAACGTTCGACTTTGTAATGAGCGGTGGAATAATGCAGCGTCCGCCTCGTCCGGAGCCGACGCGGATTTCACCTTACTTCTTTGAACAGCTGCAGTTTCTTTCCCATGAAAATAACAAAGACCGGCACAACGATGAAAACTTAGGAGAGAGTAGCACTGTGCATAGTTTTGCAGGCGAACAACCAACAAATGGCAGCATCATAGAAGGGAGGGTCCAAACAAACTGCATCTCCACAGCGGCAGCAGCAGCGGAAGAGCAAGAAAGCAAGGAACAGACATCCGCCTCTATCCCTTCAGTACCCACAAACCTCGCACGACTTTTCGATGACGATCCTGCCGGGCCGCACCGCGATGGCGCCGGGTTGCCGGTCCCCATCTTCGCCTCACCGGAGCTGCACGACCTTCAGCAAGTTTTGTGGACCTCTTTCACCCCAGAGCCTTACACCGCAGACTTTTCCAACTTTCTGAGAAGCGAGAGCGACGTTACAGAGCGTTTGCGCCGCGCTGTTGCTGAGGCGTGGACGAGTGTGGAGAAGATCATGCAGCGCAACAGCAATCGCCGCGCGTGTTTAGACACACTCACGGCTGAGGATGCTGCGTGGCGTGGTGAGGTGCAGTCGAAGTTGTACTGGCAGTCTGCAGACATCGTCGCTCGGTACGGCCTGGAGGTCGGCGGACCTAGTGGCCCCGCGACTACCGCCGAATCTGCGACAACAGCGGAGGGGAGGCAGCAGGCAAGTCATCCGAACGGCGACATGACAAATACCAACAATGTGAACAACAATAATAACAACGACGAGTACATTGTGCTCGATTTCTCAGTGCTGCAGGAAAGCCACGTGGGCTCCGGTGTTCAAAGGAACACGCGGAGCGCAAACTCCCGGCGGAGTAAAGAGGAAGACGATGACGAGGACGGGGAAGAAGAAGGATGCACAGCGTCTATAAGTGATTCAAGAGATGCGGCTACTCGAAGCAGGACTGTACTGAACAATGATGCTGCTATGCATCCGCAGCGTGCCAAACCGTGGTCCACGAGCACAGAAGAGTTACTCGACCCCTGCGCCCGCCCGCACCCGTTGCGCCGTCTCTTCGCCCCGCTGCAGCGGCAGCGTGCCAACCTGCCCAAGTGGACAACGTTACTGTTGAGCGACGTCGGTCAAGTTCAACGTACGCAGCTGCCCGATTTAGAAGCACGTATGCGGAACTCCGTACTCTTCAAGGTACCGCTGCACTGCCTTTTTCTTGAGGCGCGGGCGGTCTTACAGGCCTGTGTGTCGCAGCGGCGTGCGGCGCCGGAGGTGGAGACAAGTCAAGTGGCCACATATCGTCAGGTAGAGCAGCTCGGCAATCGCTTCACCACCTTCATACAGGGACAACAACAACAGCAACAGTCTTCGACAACACAGGAAAATAAGGTGAATAACGCAGGAAGCTACTCCACTCTTCCTTCTTTAAATAATGCCGGATGCAGTAGTGGCGGCAACGCGGATCAGAGGAATGCAAGGGCAGTGAATGAGGATGATGACTTGATCACCGACATGGGGGAGCGCTGGGCCACCGCTGAGACTCTCTGGACGATGCTGTTGACTGAACTTGACACCTGCAAGCGTTTCCTCAGCGACGCCGTGCCCCGCTGTAAAAAGCTTCACGACACGGTGGAATCTGAGAGGGCGTATGTGCGAGGGGCGCTGGAGCAGCACCGCGCGACCTGTGAAGAAAAACTCTCCCGCATGAAGACCGAGGCACGCACCTGTGCGGAGTTGCTGAAGCGGAACGGGCTTCGCACACTGGCTGCGGTAGCAGAGATGGAGGACAATTACTCCCCGGATCACGACCGTCTCGTCAGCGCAATTGCACGGCGGAAAGCGGAATTGAAGCAGCTCGAGGCACAACAGGAGAAGAGCGTGCGCCGCGTCCGCGAAGCGTTGAAGGCGTGCTTTTTGGATCAGATGAAGTACGAAGAGGCGGCGCAGGCGCTGCTACAAGATCAGCTGAGCCTCGTCCAGCTCGAGGCGAGTCACCAGCAGCTCCGCCAAGCCGTGCAGGTGCGGCACGAAGGTGCTATCGAAAACGAGAAGCATGCTGCGCAGTTAATGCAGCTGCTGGAGGACAGTGATACTGTTGCCCATGCCCTCTTTACCGCCTGCGACGCCCATATCCGCCGCATCGCCGACGAGGATTACTACATTCAGTGTCGCCTGGTGGACCAGTGTACGTCGGTGCTGCAGCAGCGTTGCCGCTGCCTGCACGCGATTGCCGCGCTCTACGACCAGCGCCACACAAAGCTGGAGGATCGCGCTGGTGGAAAGTGGCAGCTGCAGTTCTTACTGTCTGGCGAGCGTGACTGGGCAGTAGCGAACTTGGCCGATGTCCGTACGGAGTTTGTGCTGCTCGAACGGGATTGGGAGAAGGTGCGTGCGATGCGGACTGGGATGGATATGGACACCGCAGAACTTGACGCACTCATTAAAGTGCCGGAGTGGGCGTCATTGGAATCGACGCTACTCTGCTTGGATGCACCAGCGGTTTTGCAGCGACGTTTGCCTACGCTGCGGGTCCACGCAGAGACGCTGACGCACCCCGCGGCGGGGTGTGGTTCGCAGGCGGTACGCCGACTGTTGACGAGTTGAAAAGAGGGCTCTCGTTGGTGCTGTCTATTGACCTCTACTACCTGGACAACCATGTACACTACTTGACTTGAGATTTTTTTTGTTCCGATGTTGGAGCGTCGTTATTTAAAATGGTGATGCACACCACGCATGATTGCGTTTTCCTTCCTCCTTTCCCCGGGCTGTGGGCGAGCAAATAAGTCAAACATAGCAAAGGCAAACCCTATGCGAGACTAGTGGCTTGCCAGATGACAGCGTGGATAAAAATGCTTGCCGCTCTCTGCGGCAACACCTCTACAATGTGGCGGCTTTCTCGTATAGGCGGTTATTGAAAAAGACGGAAGTTATCCCTGCGTGTGTGGGTGCAGCCGCAGATGGGATTGCTGGAGGGGCTCAATGCAATCGAAGTGTCCTTCCTTATCCCACCACTTTCACCAGTTAATAGTACATCAGACAAACTGTCAGAAAGACTCAAGTAGAACTACACATGTCCATTCACTAATCACAGCAATGAGGATACCAGCTGCCCTTCACCCGGCCAACCACTTCCACGTGCAGTGTCTGCTGTTCCACGCGGGGTTCTGCGCAGATAGCGGCCTGGCTTCTCAGCGGGGTCGTCGTGAGATGTACCAACTGGCCCGCTCTTTGGCCTTCACTCAAGTGGCGCTGGAGGATGGCCGGCTCGAGGAACAACGTCAAGCTTCAACACAGCCACAGCAGCCGCCGTCCTCGCATAGGCAACAATTGCCACAGAAAGATCTGCACAAGTGCAAGTCTCCAGCTAAGCCCATATCAACTGTTCAGTGGCGCAAGATTGCACAGTTATTGAATGGTGTGTCTGTTCACCTTCCCCCACTTCCACAGCAGATTTCTTCAAGCGCTAACTCAGCAGCTCTTTTGAAAAATCTAGTGTCACCACCTCTTCTCAATCCAATGTTGGATTCTGCCTCTTCTTCCTCCTCAGCCGGACAGCCCTTATCGGCTGTAGAGTTCACTATGGCGTTCACCGCACCCAGTAGGCTCATGCCCCTCTACGCCCCGCGCACCCTCCTCCCGCCCATCCCAGACTACCCGCATCGCGATGACATCTCCTACGACGCAGCTGTGCATCACGCTTCCTTGTTGCAACGGCTGCTGCAACCGTATGGGTTTGACGTCGAGTTAACAGGGGGCGTACGCCGTGGCTGCCCGGTGAACCCATACGCGTCTTTTTTGCTTTCTCTGACCGCGGACGCAACGTCGGAAGTGGAGGCTGTGCATGAGATGCGGACAACAGACACAACCAGTTTGCCGCAGCAAGGTGAAGGAAGTGAAGATGGACACGCAACAGCAGACGACACAGAAAAACACAGAAATGCGAACGGCGTGGAGGAGGGTAGTGATGACGGAAGGAAGATCGCCACTTCACTCCTGGGGCACAAGATGCACGGAAGCCGTCGTAATAATAAAGACGATCGAATGTCGAACAGATCTGCAACGTGCTCGCGCAAAGTCACGGGATACTTACGTCGTGACGCCTTGATGCTGCCCATGACAACTATACTCTCTGCTGGTGTATCCACTTACATTCACAAAAGAGAAAAACAGTGGAAAGAATGTGTCAGGAAAGATGGAAGCAGTGTTGAGGGGAATGATTTTCACCGACAGAGCGGTCGAGAAAACAGGGGAAAGAGGCTGTGCAGTCGTGCAAACGCTTTCGCAGTGTGTGACGCAGTGAGCCCGCAGGTGGCCTACCGAACACGGCGTGCCATCCAGAGTCTCATCCAGCAGGGCTACATCGTCGCGGGGCATGTCCCATTTCTCTCTTCCGCTTTCCTGTCACGACGTCAGCCGCTTCGCGTGTCGGTGCGCTACGATACGCGGCGGCCAACCCACGTACCACCGTGCACGTGTGCAGACCCAAGTGTGCTGTCCCGTCTGCAGTTGCACCGAGTACACTTGCACTTTTGCCCCTGGCAGGCACGCCCTACGCGGCAACTCTTTTTGACCGGCCCGCCTGCCTTCACGGCGCACGTTACGCTGCAAGCGCTTACCCGTGGAGTTGATGTGAACATGAATGGGGTGTTTGAATGTGTGGCAGCGCAACGAAGTGTTTGTGGGGATTGCAACGGTGACGGCTCTCCTACTACCGCTGCTGTCTCGAACAAAGTTGAAGACACGCCGCAAGCAGGTAACCGTTCGATAGATGCGTGCCGTGTGGGCTCAAACATGGATGGGCTGCTATCAAAGCCAGGTGCGCTGATGTGCAGAGAGGAATTGAATCAGGTGCTCATGAAAGACGAAGGCGACATCTTTGCGATAGCAGGCATGCCTTTTATTGACCCACTTCTGCGCGGAGCGTACTGTCAGACCCACAAATTGGAATGAGTCGAGAGTCTTTCTTTCTTTTCTTACCTGCTGTGTCTTTATTTCTTAGCCCGTACAACTCATACTACTTAAACGCGCCGGTTTCAGAACGTTAGAGACGGAAACAGTAGATTTGGCGAAACGGTGATGCATTCGGTTGTTGGCGCAACTGTTCTACCGTTCGTCTTCGTTAAGAAAAGCCTGCGTCTTGTTTTGTAATTAGCAGATTTGTCTGATTTACTGATCGTGGCTGCCTATGGTCAGAGAAGAACCTTGCGGGTGCTGATCGTGCTATTTGCACTTCAATCTTTCCCTTTCCATTCTCTCCGCTTGCCTCGCTCATCTACATATCTCTCTTTACACCCCACACGTGCTGCTCTGCATTACTTTCAGTTCACATTATTAGGTAACCATGCAACCCTACCTTCGCAAGCTCCGCAAGCTGAAGCGCAGCAAGCCCAGCGACGTCGAGGAGAGCGTCGCGAAGACGCTGTTCGAGCTAGAGACGTCGCACAAGACCCTCCGCCAGGAGCTGCCGCGCTTCAGCATCAACGGCGTGCGCATGGTCGAGGTGCCGCGTTCGAAGAAGAGCGCCATGGTGATCTTCTACCCCCTGCGCTTCCTGATGCTGGTGCACAAGGTGCAGCGCGTGCTGACCTCCGAGCTGGAGAAGCGCCATCCCGGCTGCATCGTGCTGCTGGTTGCGCAGCGTAAGATCGTGAAGCGCCCGACAGACGTGTACAAGCGCCAGATGGTGCAGCGCTCCAAGACGAGCACCGCCGTGTTTGAGAGCATCCTGAACGACCTCATCTACCCGAACGACGTCGTGGGCCGCCGCTGGCGCTTCCGCACGGACGGCAGCAAGATGATGAAGGTGTTCCTGGATGCCCGCGACCGCAAGCGCGTGGAGTCCCGCCTGCGCGTGATCGCGCACGTGTACAAGCAGCTGACGCACCGCCGCGTGTCCTTCGGCTTCATGTGGAACCCGAAGCTTCAGCAGGTTTCTACCCGCTAAGTTGCGTCTCAGCGCGGGGCTGCGAACAAACACGCACTAAACTGCGCCGTCTATCAAGCAAACTGTGTTGACATGCACGAATAGGGAGACACAGTGTAGAAGAAAATGGCTGGGGAGTTGTTGAAAAACAGTAGTGTTTTGTTGTTCTGCTGACATTTACCAAGTGCGGTAGTCCAACTTCACTCCTGTTTTTCTAACGTTTCTCACCGTGGATATTTCGAACGTTGCCGTTTCTTTCTTCCTTACTCTTGTCTCCTGGCGTTGCGTTCCAGTGGGCTGCCAGCGGCAGTTGAACAGTGATGCGTGCTTGTGTGTGCGTGCGTGTGCGTGGGGCTCGGCTTTTCATGTGAATGGTGTCCTTTCTGGGCGCCAACTTTATTTGTCTTCTTTTTTAGTCGTTTTCGATTCAAAAGCAGCAACCGAACGAACCCAACGCTTTGGACCCCCCAAAAGGTGAAAACCTGTGCGATTTAGTAGTCTGAACGTGGGGCCGACAATTTTCCTATAAAGCACGCTTGAAAGAAGGTTGCGGACATTTCACTCGGAGTTTCCGTCCAGCTTGAGCGCACCGGCTCCAGTGTCTCCGCTTTCTTTCAGAAAAACCTGGAAGGGACGCAGGAGGCCGCAAACCGTGAAGCCCAAGTAGAACGTTCTCTGCGTCGTCATTGAGTTTAGCGCCAACGCATCTTCGTGTTTTTGTTGCTATTCCCAACCACCTAAGCAGCTTGTTACTCCCCTTCTTTCACCCCCCTGCTGTCCTGATCTTTTCCTTCAATTGTGCACCGTTCTCTTTTGGTGCGTGCACGAACTACTTGTTTGCTCGTTTCGCCTCTCTGCACGCTTGCTATCGTTGCGTGGCCCTTGGGCTCATCGTAACCCTCTTTTCGCATATGCGCTGCTTCTCCGCATGTTCTTCCTTGCGTCTCTTTGTTGCCTTCCCTCCCCGACCTAATTGTTTTCACTGTTATTCGCTAATTCACAACTGCAGGTTTCAACAGGTCAACCGCCAGGTAACCATGCAACCCTACCTTCGCAAGCTCCGCAAGCTGAAGCGCAGCAAGCCCAGCGACGTCGAGGAGAGCGTCGCGAAGACGCTGTTCGAGCTAGAGACGTCGCACAAGACCCTCCGCCAGGAGCTGCCGCGCTTCAGCATCAACGGCGTGCGCATGGTCGAGGTGCCGCGTTCGAAGAAGAGCGCCATGGTGATCTTCTACCCCCTGCGCTTCCTGATGCTGGTGCACAAGGTGCAGCGCGTGCTGACCTCCGAGCTGGAGAAGCGCCATCCCGGCTGCATCGTGCTGCTGGTTGCGCAGCGTAAGATCGTGAAGCGCCCGACAGACGTGTACAAGCGCCAGATGGTGCAGCGCTCCAAGACGAGCACCGCCGTGTTTGAGAGCATCCTGAACGACCTCATCTACCCGAACGACGTCGTGGGCCGCCGCTGGCGCTTCCGCACGGACGGCAGCAAGATGATGAAGGTGTTCCTGGATGCCCGCGACCGCAAGCGCGTGGAGTCCCGCCTGCGCGTGATCGCGCACGTGTACAAGCAGCTGACGCACCGCCGCGTGTCCTTCGGCTTCATGTGGAACCCGAAGCTTCAGCAGGTTTCTACCCGCTAAGTTGCCTGTCAAGGGGTGAAAAACCGAGAAGGTGTCTGAAGGCGGAGGCGTCTGAGTTTTTTCTTCGTTCTCGTCGCGCTCTTCCTATTGGGTCCTTTTCGTGTTCTTCACGTGACATGGTCCGCGGAGCAGACCATAAAAACCGTTTTCTTAGTTTACACCCTCCTCTTTCATTTCGTTCCAACATAGAAAAGAGCTGAAAGCACCATCCGTAAAAAAAATCGGTTCCATCGTACGCTCGGCAGACCGTTAAGGTGTGTAGATGGGCGGAACGGCTTGTGCAAACGGCTGCATTGGTCAGTCTGGACTCTTGTCTTGCGATCTGTAAAGCATGTGTCTGCTTCACAGCCGGTGAATTTTATTTGATGGTAATGCTAAGCTGAGCGTTCCGCGGTGCCTGTCTGCGTCTTGTTTGTAGTTAGGCCTCGCGGAGCCCTTCGACAGCTGTCGTGCAGTTTTTTTTTGTCGCACAACAACAAAAGTGGTTGGTATTGAACGCTTTTCTATTCGTCGCCCTCTGGTGCTTTTGCTCTTCCTTGTTCTCCACTTTCTGTTCCTCAGTGCGTAACTTACCGCTTGTTCTCCCCGTATTCGTCTCTTTTCACATACCTAGTGTGTTGAAGCTCTGCGCGTTTCGAAGCACTGCCGTGCACCAGTACCAGTGCACATCGTTATAACGTTTCAAACCTTCCGTAGGGCTACCGAGTAGTCGTTACGACGGTCTCGTCAGCACACCCTCTCATTCATCATCTTCGTTCCAAATTGTCTGCAAGGCTGACCTGACCTTCGACGCGTTTCTTTTCCATTAGCTCTTGTTATTCGACCGTCCACATGTTGAATTTCTGACCAGCTTTCCGTCTTAACTTGTTCGTGGAAGTCGACAGCATTGGAAGGGCCTTCCCTTCTCGACTTCACAGCCCGTTTTCCAAAAGTTGCTCTTCCTCGTTTATTTTTCAAATTGCCCTTGTCGAACACTGCGTACTGCTGGCTCCCCCATTGTCAGCACACCCGGCCGCGGTGGGCTTCGTATCACATCGGATTAATTCATCACTGATTTACTTTGCGATCGCGAAGAAGTTAGACGGTTTCACAGCTCGTAGAACCGCCTTGCCTTTTCTTTTCCCCTGCTCCTCTCACGCGCTTTCATTTTGGTAGTCACTATCTCTATCTCACAACTGAAACTCGCGTTTTCCCTAAAGTTTTCACTATCTTTAGTTGCACTTGTTGTCCTGTCTCTATCTGCACTGCGGCACGATGGAGCTTCAAGCAACGATGGCGTTGGACAGGGACGCAGTCAACACCGTCGCTCTGCGGCTGTTGCCACCGTCCACGACTTCAACTTCGGCTACATGTTGGCTGCTACTTCACACCATTCCTATCACCGCCAGCCTCTCCCGCACGCTGAGTCGCCTCGTCTCCATCGAGGAGGCCGCTATGGCGCAGACACCCGCACCTTTTTCTTCCACAACAGCGGCGGAGACGACGGAGCTTCTTTCTCCTCCAATAGGTTTCTCTGTTGCTGCGGCCGGTTTAGAGAGACCGACAGACGTCAGAAGTACCAATAACAGCACAACGGTAAATTCACGCACTAGTGCGTCGCGATGGATGGTCGGGCAACACACAACATCTGCGTCGTCCTCACCGACCTCCAGCGAGCCTTCTTCTGCCTCCTCTTCGGCCAACACATCCTTTGCGTGTACACCGGTTGGCTGGGTAGAGTTTGTCCGTGTCGGGTACGTGGTGAGTGAAATACATGCCTACTGCATCCTCTTGAAGTGTCGCACCCCGTCGCAGGCGGTACACATGAAGGTTGCATTGGAGGAGGGCGCAGCGCTCGGTGTAACGGCGCCGGTTGAGTTTGTGAGTGATGAGGGACTCGTGAATGTCACGCGACGCATCTTCGCAGAAACGCCGGAGCAACAAGAGCAGCAGCAAGAACATCAAGAGGGACAAGTGCAAGGGGAAGTTTCTCCGAACAACTTGATGGTCAACGAGGCTGCCGCTGAAGCTGTGGCAGCTTCAAGCTCTCGTGCTGTTTATTCAGGAAGTCAACGTGATGAGAGCGAGAGCAATAAAGAAACTGCTTCTGGTGGTGTTTCTTTAGTTGGAGAGCTGCCATCAACAGCAGCAGAGGCGGCGGCACAGGGACCGCGATGGCGCACAGAAGTGCATGCCATGATCCTCTTCGATGCCGCCACCACGATCTACCACATACGCGATGGCGAGGCGGAGGAGGAGGCGAACCACAACGACGACAGCTGTGACGCCACTGACAAACATCACAACAGCAGTGGCAACGAGAGCAGACACTTCCTCACCACCCATCGATCCGGTTCTAATGCGCACTACCTGCCCTTACTGCATCCGCATCAGCAGCATCAGCAGTCATCATTGCACCGTTCGCAAGTGCACTCCCCCTATCCACAGCAAGCGCTGCTGCGGCGACCGCACAACGACCACTCACCCTCTGCCCCATCTTCACCCTCTATATATCAGCGGAAGTCACCCGTACCTCCGTCTTCGTCTACAGCTACTGCAAAAAGGTTAACGATGACAGCAGCAACGATTTCAGCAGAAGCAGCAGCTCCGTCGACGTCCCCGGTAGTCGGCCCTATACGCGCCTGGCCCGCTATGTTTAAAGGGGCAGCCCCACCGCCCCCACCATCGCGGTACACCAACATAGCAGCATCAGCATCGGCAGCAACAGCAACGTCGAGTACGTCGCCGACGCTGTTGCACACCAACACCAACTATCACAGATTCACCCCGCTGCACCTGCCGAACCCGTGCACGGGTACCTGCGGCTCGCCGCTGGGGCTCGACGGCACAAACGTCAAAAACAGCACAGGGAGCACCAACAAAAGGAGCTACAACGGCGCTCAAAGTCGCAGCAACGCAGCAGAAATACTGCTGAACAAGACACCCGGCTGCCTAAACGATGAGTTTTGTGCCATTTGCCAAGTCGACCCACTACGCAGCGCCGCCTGTGTCACGACGCTGTGCCAGCACTCTTTTCACCTACATTGCTACGCGCAGCTGCCGTCTGGCTCTGCCGAATGCCCACTCTGTCGTTTCTCCGTTTACGATTTATTAAATGATGCACGTTGCGAGGTCTGCGGTACCTACGAGGACTTGTGGGTGTGTTTAATTTGCGGCCACGTCGCGTGTGGACGGGCACGACGTGACCACCAGCAGGAGCACTATCGTAGCTCGGGCCACACCTGTTCGTGGCAGAGCAGCACAAACCGAATTTGGAACTTGAGCTCGCGCATGTTTCTACATCAGGAGGTGGCACTGCTGCTGGATGGCACAGAGGCCTCCGCAACAACAGCTACAACGACTGAAGCCGCTGTCGCTGGTGCAACAAACAGTTTCGACCAACTTCGGTGCATGTCCTGGGCGGAACCCCTCGACTCCGATCTACAAGAAGCACTGAATGAAAGCAAAGAGGAGGCTGTAGCGCATTACTACACGGAATTCATGCGACAACTCGCCGAGGAGCAACGGCAGTACTACGAAGCGCGTCTGGCGCAGCAGCATAGCCTACGGGAGCGGCGTCGGTGGCAGCAGGGGATGCAACAGGCTGAAGGGAGGGAAGCAGAAGAAAAAGTTAAAACAGATGAGCATGCGGAGGAAAAACACAATCGGGAACAACAGCAAAAGAAGAACGGACAACAGGTCAGGGATAAAGAGACGAGGAGCGGCGGTGATGGCAGTGGCACTACTTCCTTGTCGCCATCTTCGTACCTCACTTTCTACAGCATCGTGCGCGAGGAGCGGCGGAAGCGGCGGCGCGTGCTGGCGGAGTACATTCCGGCCACCGTTGAAATCCTCCAGCAGGCGCAGCGGGAGTGCACCAACGTGTATAACAACCTCAAAACGACCCGTGATGATGTCCAGCAACAACTGTTGCTCCGCTCGCACTTCAACTCCGGCCTGGTAGCGCAGATAGAGCAGGTGCGACAGCGCACCCACGAAGCTGTGAGGAAAGGGGAAAAGAGCATGCAGGCAAAGAGTGCGGAGGAGGTGGCGTTGCAGAAGAAGGTCGAAGAGGCGCTGTCTGCCATCTGATGTGAGTTTGGAGTTTACTGCGTCTTTTTAACCTTTTGCGTATAGTTTTCCTTTCCGGTGTTCTTGCAACGATGCAACTCGTGTCTCGTATCTGCGCTGCTCTCAAGTGAGTGCAAAAAGGCAAAGCTTCTTCGCAAGACCTTGTAAAGAGGAAAACCTCACCACATCAATGAAGAAAACAGTGGAAGTACACTCTGCAAAAGCCGAAACAAACAAACGTGAAAGAAATTAGGAAGCTGTCTGCACCATATTCACAACACAGGAGACTTCCGAGCAGTGTCCGAGCTTGAAAACCAGTGGCTCTCCGCGGTTGATTTACGCAAGTGGTTACAGCATTTGGCTTCAACCGCTGCGGTTGTTCAATAGTCCCGTTTGTTGCTGCACGTTACTCCCTTTCCAACATCGCCGCTTTTTTTTATCGTTTTTTTTTTTTTTTTACTAGCCCACAGACCTCCGCACCCTTCGGTTTGGTTTCCTCACAACTACGCCACATTTCGCATCAACCTTCGGGTGACCCAAGAAGAAGAACTGAGAGGGCAAACTTTAGTCCCCTTTTCTCCTCTTCCCCGACCACCTGAAACCCACGTACTACTTTCATTCTCATTTTCTCTGTCTTTCCCCTCCCCTCATCTCTCCTCAGCAGAAGTCGTCCTGTGAGCCCGTGCGGCTCTCCTTCCAGAACACATTCACGCTTTTGGCCTCGTCTTTCTCCCTCACTGTGTAAGCACTTCTACTTCACCGTTTCCAGTATTTTTTCTTCAAGCATGCCGTAATCTCGCTGCGGTTCTTTTCGCTGCTGTCACTCTCATTGTTGTCGTTTCCCGCCGTAGCCGCGCTGCGAGTCGTGTTTTTCAGTTGAAGAAAAGACGCGGCGCTTTACGACTACTCTTGTTTTTTTTTTTTTCCGGTGTAACGCTGAAGTGCTCTGGGAACAACCAACCTCTCACACGGAGGTTCACCCCCAAAGGCGGTGCAGAGGTCGTGTTCCTCCGTAGACATTTGTCCATCCTCTTATCCCCCTAGCTTTCGTCAAAAAAAAAAACACTTACACATACACAAGCATCTTACCAACACAGCTGGCTATAGGAAAAATGGTCGCTGCGACTGACCTGACAGTATACGAGGCGTGGCAAACCACTCTCGCGCCGTTTCTCGTACCGGCCTGCGTGCTCTCTGCATGGCCGATTTTCATGATTGTCTGCTCCTCCAACCGAACGCCGCTGAAGTTGTTGTGCATCCTTGCTCTCGTCTCTCTCGCGGACGGACTACTGGGCTGCTGCGCCTATCCCCTGCTACACCAGTACGCCTTTACGCCCTCGCAGAACGACCGTCTGTTCTATGCTGGTTCCGTTTGTTATTGGCTGAGCGGCCTCGTCTTGGGCCCCATTATGGAGATTCGGGGGGCCCGCCAGTCTACGCTGGTGCTGAGCTGCGCGGGTTTACTCGGTGCAATTGGTTCCGCGCAGGAGATCTTTCTCTTTGCATTTCTCGGCCGTTGCCTCAGCGCCACGGCTACAGCAGGTTTAACAACACTCGTTGAGTACGTGTTGTACGATGAGGCCCACCTACGTCGCAACACTGCTCGTGGTGCAATCGATGTTAATGGTAGTAACAGCAGTAATAATGAGCGAGAGGAACACCTGTTGGACAAGGAGCACAGCTTGTACGAAGGCACGGAGTGCCTGGGGGGAGGCATGTTGACGGCGTGCCACCAACTACTCCCGCTGACGCTGTGGGCCTCGATGCTGCTGGGCCAGTTCGCGATGACGGGCACACCGCGCATTTCAACAGGGCCATGCTGGGCTGCTGCGGCGTGCTACTTTACGGTCGCGGTGATGGCGTGGAGGCTGCTGTTACCGTGGACAGCAAGCGAAGCGTTCAAGTTGAATCGCCTGCGCGGGCTGAACAGCAATGCCGCTAGTACGGTGCCTGAACGTCACTTTCCCGGGATGATGTCGGGTAAGCCGAATACCACAAGTCAAGTATCGGCTTCTGCGGCTTCTTCTGCTCTTTCCTACTCGGCAGTGGGGTCTTCAGTGGAGTCACCTGCTTTCCGGCATTGGTTGCGCTACTTTATTGCTTTGTACGTGGTTTCCGCCAAGACGTTAATGCATCCGAAGCAGCTGGCACGGCACTTTGTCGATATCCTCTTTGGTGGGCTTTTCTTCACAATGTCTCTTCTGTGGGTGCCAACGCTGGAGATGTATGATGACAGCATCCCCTTCGGCTTTATCTTTCAGATTTTCATGATCGCCCGCTTTCTCGGCTGCACCTTCTCGCTGCCCATCTGGGCTGTCGGCTGGGCTGAAGCGGCGCTTGTGGCTCTTTTAAGTGTGACGGCGCGGATTCTGAATACCTCACGCGACTACGCGGTTCCCGTGACGATTATGCTAGCCGGTGTTGCGATGCACTTACTTGCCGGCGTTGTACAGACAACTGGGAGTTTGTGGAGGGCCGAGTATCCGAGCGCGACGGCCCCGCTCACCTTTCTCTTTGTTATGAAGGCGCTCACCGGGATCAGCGGGTGGGTTTTTTTAAACGTTATTGATGGGAAGTACATGGAGGATGTGTTTGTGTTTGAGGCGCGATGGGTATATGGATTGATGTGGATGGAGGCAGTGGCGTTGGCGCAGTACATCGCCCGGCGTGCCGCGCAGCACCGCGAGGCGGCGCACTTGCTGAGCAACGGAGTTCGGACTGTGGCGGGTGGGCCGAAGGAGGAAAGCTTCCGTGAGGACAGCAGCAATGTACTGGATGCTACAGCTGCAGTGAGTGTGGAGGCTGATTTAGGAATGCATCACCACGTGAATGCATCGACGGCAGGCGGCGAAAGAAGGGCTTTTTGATCGTCGGAACGGTAAATATTAGATTAAAAGTGTAAGAAGGCTGCGTGCTCTCCATTTTTTTTTTTTTTCGTATTGTGGAGGTGTGTGTTGGTGTTGTGCGTTGTGTATGTGTGTGCATGTGGGAAGGGAGCTTGTATCTTGCCGAATCGTTCTGCTGCGCTTGTTTCAGGCAGCATTGTTGGATCGATTATTTTCTCAGATTTTCTTTTTCTCATTTCATTGTGGGCTCTTTCTTCGCCGTTTCTACTAGCGGATTCTACTCTTCAATTGCTGTTTGGCACTTCTCACGTAAATGAGTAGCTCAAGGGCATAACGTAGAAAAACGAACGTAAAGACTCAATAAAAAGTGGTGTAGTTGTGGATGCGATGATGCGCAACCATATCAACTATTTAGTGTGCACTTTAAATAGAATGAACGTGTTGACATCTGGCTTTCCAATGACTGCGACAGCTTCCAAACTCGCCGGTGCGTAACTACGCACCTGCTCAAACTGGACGTTTTTCTTTGGAACACCTAAAGAGCGTCTTTTCGGAGGTTTCCTGATTTCTTTCGTCGCTCCCTATGACTTCATTCTGTCCTCTTTCTTTCCCCTGCTAAGTTACTCTGTCGGCCGCAGTGACCAAATACCCCAATAACAGCTCTCTGTTTTTTTTTTCTCTTTCGCCACTATTTCGCTTGTCTTCCTTATTTCTTCCTCACACTGACCTGTGCCATCTTACCCGCCACCTTCCTTTTACTTAAGCTTGAATTCGACTACTTCTGAGCAATTCTTCACTTAAACACCGAAACCTCTCTTTGTTTTCTCATTTATAACCGTAAGCTGAAGTCGGAGTTTTACAATGGTCTGCTAAACAACAACAACAAGATGTCCTTCCCCGTCGCCGCCTGCGCTCCCGTCAGCCCGGCTACCGACGCGTTAATCATTGTCGACATGCAAAACGACTTTTTACTCCACGACGCCCCGCTGCACATCCGAGGCGGTGCTGCTCTCGTCCACGCCATCAATGAAACCTCTCGCACCTTCGCCTTTCGACACCAGGTCGCAACTCAAGATTGGCACCCAGCGGAACACTGCTCTTTTAAAGAACAAGGCGGCCCGTGGCCGCCCCATTGTGTCCGTGGTTCACCCGGTGCGGACTTACACCCTCAATTAAACACGCACCATTTTCACACCATCATCCGCAAAGGCACTTCGCAGGCCTCCGACAGCTACTCGGCCTTCTCGGATGACAACAAAGACCCTACGGGGCTCGCAGGTCTGCTGCATTCGTTGGGGGTAACGCGCGTGTTTGTGTGTGGGGTGGCATACGACTACTGCGTCTTTTTCACTGCCCTGGACGCGAAGGCAGCCGGGTTTGAGGTGGTCGTCGTGTCAGACTTGTGCGCCGCGGTGGACGAGTCGTTTGCACAGACGCGCACAGCGGCGCTGGCGGAGGCGGGGATTGCGGTGCTGGAAAGCACGGCACTTTCTCGCAACCAAGCAGAGTGAAAGAAGTAGCGTTGCGTCTGATTTCATGTCAAGGGCGTTTCTCTTCTTTTAGGTGACAACAGGTACACTTTGTCGCAGCCGAATTGTATTTGCCCCGCGAACTTCATTTTTCAAATTACTCTGATATGAGTTTTCTTTTTTAGCTTTCCTTACGGTGGAGTTTTACCGTGCCAGGGTTACTGTTGCTGCTTCTGACTGCAGTAACGCTATTGCTCGACATGAAAAGTAGATAGCAAAATAGAAAAAAAAATAACAGGAAGTGGTCAGTTACAAATACGTCTATATAATCCGAAACTGATGCTGATCCCCAACTTGAAGTTACATGCAACTTCATAGCTATCGACGTAATGGTACTCCCCTTGAAAAATCCAAGAGAATGATAGCCAGAGAAGCAAGTTGTGCCTTCAACCGACTCGGTATGATGATTTCTGTGTCTGTTTTCTCCTCCACTTTCTGTCCTTCTGCGCGCTTTTCCTGTTCCCAACTCCCCACAAATTCTTTTTTTTTTCTTTGACTCGCTGCAGTCCCTAACGTATTCACAAGAAAAAGGAGGTGAACAACTTCTTGACGACTCAATTATAAAAAGAGCTAATAACATCTTATACATACATTCTTTTCGTGTTTGAATTCCTCTCTGTATTTGTGTGCTGTGTCTTAACCTGATCTGCCGCATTCTGTCATTCTAATAAAGGCGGACTGAATAGGGTACATCATCACCACCGCAGAGTCCATTCTGTTCTGTTCGGTTTTGTTTTGTGTCGATAGATTCTTTTCTGCGGTGTTGTAACGAAGGGCAACGCCTTTCCGTTGTTGCCTCTACACACACAGATTCTCTTCCTGTTGTCCCCCCTTTCCACTCTTACACTTCTTTCGTCACGCCTCTGAGTGCTACTCCTGCAAGTGCCCGAGAGAGTAGGGATAACCCAATTTTCTTTTCCTCCTTGCTAGACTGTGTGTGTGTGTGTGTGTGTGTGTGTGTGTGTGTGTCTGTTGTATCGGCTGCTGCGTTGCACAACGCTTTTACAATTTTCTCCCGATTTTAAACGCCCACGCTTTTAAGCTTTGAGGCCGTTCTTGCTGCTCTCTTCACATCTTAACGCTGGACACCATCGTAACCACTGCTGATTCGTCTTCTTTCTTCTCGTTGGGAAACACGAGAGGGAGGTTGTCTCGCGCCAGCAGAGGTAAAGGGGAAGAAGAACTTAAAACTTCAGCGACCATCACAACAACAGCAGCACCTCTAAAACTGCCAAAAGGAGAAGGGATAACGCACCCTTTTGATTCCGCGTGCTGATCTTGTTTGCTTGTTTCCCTTTCGCGGCTTTTCTCATAAAAGAAGAGAGGAAAAAAAGAACGGCGCACGCACGCACTTGTTATGTCCGACCCAGGTCCCGTAGCAGACAAACCGCAGGAGCCGGCGTGCGCGTCGGCACCAGCTCAGCAGCCGCAGTCGCAGCCGCAGCAGGCACCTACCGCTTCCGTTGACCCTGCTGCTGTGAAAGAACTGAAGATTCCGCTGGCCACCGCTTCTGCTCCAGCCTCCCCTGCCGCGAACCAAGCTCGCCAGACTAGCAGTGCCAGTAGCTCTAGCAAGGATAACAAGGAGAAGCAGTCCAGCAGTAGCAACAGCAGCTCTCCTGCCGCTGCTACCGTGCCGAAGCCGCCGGCGCCCGCCGAAACGCGGTTGAATGCGAATGCAAAGTCCTTTACTCCTGCCGGACCTCCGAAGCCACCGCCGCCCACCGCGGGCCCTGAGACGGTACCGCCATCGGACGTGCCTCCCCCGCCGCCGCCGCCGCAGCAGCAGCAGCAGCCTCCGCACCCACACGCGCCAGGAAAGCAGCCTTCGAAGAAGAAGAACAACAATAGCCACCCGCCCGCTGGTCCAAAGGACGTGCCGCAGCAAATTCCACCAGCGACTGCTGCTGCTTACAAATCCGCACCCCCTGCCGCTGCTGCAGTTCCCGTCGCTCCTGGCGTGAACCCCAACGCGAAGGCGATGCTGCCGATGCCGCACTACCCGCAAATGCAACCGGGCAAACAGCCCATGATGAACCCTACTGGTGTGCCGTTTCTCGGTACGGTGCCGCCCGGGGTGATGACAGCGATGGGCGGCCACACTCCGGGTTATTTGATGCCGCAGGGTTTTATGCCACCTCCGCCTGGAATGCAGATGCCGCCTCACTTCATGTACGGCCAGCCCGGTACTGTGCCGGTGGGTTCGGTCAGTGGCACTCCGCCGCAGCCACAGCAGCCTCATTCCGGAATGATGCCGATGTGGATGCCGCCTCCGCAGCAGCAACGGGGTCAGTACCCCCACCCACCTCAACACCCTCAGCAATACCCCGGTGGGATGCCGATGCCCATGGTGATGCCGCATACGCCGATGCAGCCCGCCCCGGCGCACCCGCCCACGATGTCACCGGGCCAGAAGTCCACACCTGGCGTGGTGCCCTCACTGATGGCACCAAACCCGGGTCAAAACCGTGCTCCGTCACAGTCCCAGACGACTCTTCAGCACCCCCATCCGATGCACCACGGTGCAATGATGGCCGGTCCCGGGGTGTCGCAGCCCGGCATGATGTCGTACTTCCAGCCTCCGCCTGGAATGATGGCGGCACCGCCGATGCCGGGCATGCCTCCTGGCATGATGGCGGTTCCACCAGCCATGATGCCGCCGCCGCCAAACATGCACGCACCGCACCCGCACTCTCACCCGCACCCGCAGCAGCAGCAGCAGCAGCCGGGTCGGCCGAACACCATGAATGCGAGTGTGACGAAGCCGCAGCAGCAACAGCCGATGCCGCTGACCAACGCCGGCAACAGCATGGCAGGTCCAGGTATGATAATCCCCCCTCCTCAGCCCACCGCTGTGGCTGCGCAGGGCCGCATCAGCGTTGGCAACGCCACTCTGGCTGCGCTGAGCTCCAAAGAACCACCGAAGTTTTCGTGCGTGCTACTGTCTGGCATCCCCGCCGTAGGCAAGACGACGCTTGGCCGTGAGCTGGTGAACAGTCTCAAGACAGACGGTATGGGCTGGGCTTTCTTCAGCGGTGCCGACTTCCTAGTCGAGCAGCAGGGCAAGCGCTCCGTCTGGGAGACAACCCGTGAGGTATTCGACGCCCTCAGCACCCGCCTCGACGAGCTGCTTGAACAGCAGCGCAAGCACCGCAACATCAAAGGTCTTGTCATTGACAAAAACTGCAAGGGAATTGAGGATGTGTACTACCTGAACGCACTGCTCCGCTCGAAGAACATCCCGTTTGTCGGCATCGTCGGCATGGAGTGTAGCGACGACGACGTCCTCGTGAAGCGCATGGGCGGTGACGACTACCTCAAGGAAAAGCTGAAGTTCCACCGCGTGATTCACGCCCGCATCGTCAGCCTCGCAAAGAGCGCCGGCATGTACCGCTACGTCGACGCTACGAAAAGCAAAGAAGAGGTCGTGCAGCAGCTGCGGACGATGGTGCTCGGGTGCTGCGCGCAGCCGCCCAACCGCAGTATCGCGGGGCACCAGTACGAGGATTCCCGCGCGAACGTAATGGTGGAAGATTACAAGGAGTACAGTGACGTCCTCACCCACCTGTTCAAGTGCGTGAATAACCGCGGCTCGCAGTTCCCGGGCAGCACCGACCTCGTGCCTTTTTCGACGAAGGAGATGTCTGACAAGAACCGCATCAACGCGCTCAAGTCGCGCTATGGCATTCGCAGGAAGGTCGATGGCAACCGCTACCTCCTCGTGTATTACCAGAAGAAGCTGTACCTTGTGCCGCCGCACATGCGGGCGGTGCTGTTGATGCCACTGAAGGCGTGGCTGGGCACCAGGTTGGACAGCGAGAAGGTTGGCACCTTTGTGCTGGAGGGCGACCTCGCCCGATTGTGCCACGATCGGCAGAAGGAGATGTTCCTCGTCTACGACGCCCACTACTGGAGCGAGGCGGAGAGCCCGTCGAGCAACACCATGATCCGCATGACCTTCTCCGAGCGTCAGAGCTTCCTCGCCGGCAACATGTGCAACGAGGAGAAGGCCTTTACCTCGTCGAGCCAGGAACATGAGTGTGTGGTGGTGCACCAACCTACACAGAAAATGGCGGCCACGCTAGATATGCTCGACTCCGACGTCTACCCAAGCGACGGCCTAGTCTTCCAGGCTGTCAACCCAATTCACCGCAGCGATCACGTGTTTGTATGGCAGCAGCCTTCATGTCTCACGGTGGACTTCCGCGTCGGCCGTCTGTTGGATACGAAAATGCCCGTTGATCTTGACAGCGCCGACAACACGTCTCGCGCCTTTTCCTCCTCTCAGACTGTTGCTGCGGCTGCAAGTGCGACGACGACGCCTGCCGCCGCTGCGGCGGGTGCACGCCGTGGCAGCACAGACGCCTTCCTCGACCATCCCGTCCGCACTTTTGCCCTCGAAGTGTACGACAAAACAGAGAAGATGTACGTGCAGTACGAAAAGGCCACCGTGGATGTGCGCCACCCTGATGTGGTGGAAGGTTGCATCGTTACCTGCAGCCTTGTGGATGACGTCCCCCGCCGCTGGATGTTCCGCCGCCTCCGCTATGACGTCCTGCGACCTATCTACAAGATGGACCTTGAGGAGCTTTTGAGTTCCTGCCTCATTCCTCGCGCGAAGCTCGTGTCGTGGTTGCTGAGTGAACAGCTGGTACCGTTAGAGATCCAGTCGGAAAACCACAGGAGCGCTAGTGGGACTGGTGGCATTCCAAGTGTGCCGCCGCCGTCGTATGATGCAGCTGCGGCTGCCGTAATTGCTATGAACGCCAGTGCGGCGGCCGGGGTATCGATGGGTGCGCTGGCCGGTGGCACTGTCACCCCCTTCTCCCCCCCGCCGATGACCGCTGTGCCTACTGCACCTACTGTGGCTGTTGCGCCTGCTGCGGCCGTTGTCCCTGTACCTGTTAATGCTGTTACTGCGACTGCACCGGTGACGCGTTCACTTTACCCGTCTGCCTCCGCGATGCTCTCGCGCGTTGCGGCGGTGGTGCCAGCGAAACCTGTGGTGGCGACCCCGCCTGCGCATGTGCCGATGAGCACGGAGCAGCAGCTGAAGCAGTTGGCCAGCATTGTTCCTTCGCTGCACGTCGTCGACCACAGCAAGGACAGCAAGCCCGCTGCAGCGGTAAGTGCTACTGCCGCCCAGGCCGCCGCCGCCGCTGCTAGTACGCCATCTGTCAACGCGGGTACGCCGTCAGCGCCTGCTGCTGCGGCCGCATCAATGAATGCGAATGACAATCACTCTGCTGCGGTGTCGTCTGTGAGTGCGATCACTTCCGACGGGAAGGCTCCCGTGGCGGCGCGTGTGGCTGCTGCCGCTGCTGCTGCCGCGGCAGCCGTGCAGAACGGACGCAGCTGTGCGCAGTGTCACAAGACGAGGCAAAGTGAGGACCTGCGGATGGATCGGCGCGATCACAAGTACTACTGCTACTCCTGTTGGTCCAAGTTGGGCTTCGGCTTCTGCGTCGTCTGCGGCGAGTTTAAGGAGGTGCGGCGGGAGGTGAGGGGACGACAGAAAGGCTCGACGATCTGCGGAGCGTGTGGGAAAGCAGCCGCTGTTTCCACAGCAGCGAGCGCGAACAGTTCGGCCGCGTTGCCGGCGCCCGCCGATGCCGCTGCCGCTCCTGCTGCTGCGCAGGCCACGCCAGCAAACAATAACAAGGACGCAGCTGCTTCCGCCCCTACTGCTGCTGCTGTTGCAGAAGTTCCAGCGGCGGGTGCGAAGCCACCGCTAACGGATGAGCAAAAGATAGAGGCCGAGGCGGCCAGGAAGGCACGCAGAAAGGCTGCCCTGAAAGAAAAGAAGGCCGCCGCTGCTGCTGCTGCTGCCGCTACTGTCGATGCCACCGCCGTTGCCGTTAACGCCTCTCAGCAGGACAGCGG
Source organism: Crithidia expoeki (assembly GCA_900240875.1). Lineage (NCBI taxonomy): Eukaryota > Euglenozoa > Kinetoplastea > Trypanosomatida > Trypanosomatidae > Crithidia > Crithidia expoeki. The sequence goes on from OESE01000197.1 coordinate 107,017, forward strand.
CAGTGCGATAGCCGGCAACTCGCCCAACAGCCCCGACAGTGCGAAGAGCAAGAAAAAGAAGAACAGGAAAAAGACGGCCTCCGAGGATGCAGCTGTTGTGGATGACTGCGAAGGTGAGAAGGTGGAGGATGGAACAAAGGACAACAGGGACGAAAGCACTGATAGCAACAAGAACGGGGAAGGGGAGAAAGACAGCAGCAACACACCGGAGGCTACTACCACTGCGGCGAGCGAATCGAAGCCGATAGCTGAGGTGGAGAACCCGGAGAAGAAGGGCGGTGGCGGCTGCCGTCAGCAGTAGGCTCCCTCACTATATAAAAAAAAATAGTAATGATGTGCTTTAGTGAATTCTGTTTGCTTACGTTTTGCTGTTTTGAACTGTCGTCTGAGGTGTTTCTTGTGACCGTAAAGGCATTTTCCCTATCTTTTCCTTTTGTTTTCTTCTTTGATCCCTCAGCACGAGCTTTTTGGTTCTTTTGTACTTTGTACCTTTTGTTTCGGAACCTTCTTGGGCTTTCGTTCCGCGTGTCCTCTAGTTTTCAACAATGCCAGCCCCCTTGTTCAAAATACGTAATGGTTGTTGTTATTTGTCGTCGTAACTCCTCACAATCCTCCTTCTAAACCCCCTCTCTACTCCTAGTGGTTGATTTCGCGCGTTAACGTCATAACGAAGACTCTGAGTAAGCAATACTAACCAAAAGGGGGGACGTGAAGTCCCAACCAAGAAACAGGCTCCTTTCTTTTCTTCCTTTCGTTTCTGCTAATGGCTCTTTGTATCATTCGCTTCGTGACGGAACGTGTGTGTGTGCGCGCCATTCATGTTTACGTCACATTGCCTTTTTGTTCTTCTTTTCAGGCCTTGAAGAGAAGGTTTTTTTTGTTTTTTCAACCGTCTGCTTTACAGTTCCACCACCGCGTCCAGCCCGGGATGGAGCGGCGGATCACACACACGCCCGCACAAAAACGCTGTGGCTGAAGCGAACACCAACGCACACCACCTCGCCTTCTTTTTGTTTGTTTGGTTTTTCTCTTCAGCATTTATCCGATCTGTTTACTGGCTTCGTTTCTTTCTCGTTTCTCACTTGAGGCTGGGCTTAGTTGGTGTCGTGTTCGTCTGAGTGCTTTCCGCTTTGTGGGGTTGGGGGCTCTGTGCGTGACCGCGCTTGGGCTTCTGTGTTTCTGAACACTTGAGCACGGCGTGCCCTTTTTGTTGACGTGCTTTCAGTGCGCTATCACTGCTTCGCACGACTGCTGGTCGTCTCCTTTTGATTTCGTGAGCTTTTTCCCGCTTGCCTTCTCAGTCCTTTTTCTCCTTCTCTTCCTCTCACCCGTTGTTCCCTGGTGAGACGGAAGAAGAAACGGAAAACAAAGGAAAGAATAATACTTGCAATCGAATAACGTGCCAAACGAGATTGTGATTGGAAGGAAGGCTATAATGAAAGCATTTAACATCTCACCCACTCTTTTCTGCATGTCCTCGTCTGTGTTGCATCATTCTGAGCTAAACACAGGGAACCCGAAAAGGGAAAACCCTCGTGTTGCTTTTACTGACTCTCGTCTATTTTTCATTCATAGCTTTTTGTTCGGTTTCCCTCTTGTCCACTCCTAGTTTCGCTGTACGGGAGGTGGACGCTGTGTTGGACGGTAACATGCTCCTCACAGCTACACCGCCTCCTTATCTGTTTTTTTTTTTTTTCGTTCTTGTTTTCCAGTGTCTTTCTTCATCCTAAGTGCTCTAGCGACGTTTTTTTATTTGCCTTTGTTAACCAACGCGCGTGCGGTCATTTCATGCGATGATGTGAAGTAGCTGTTCTGTCTAATTGGAGCTCCCTTCCCTGGGTGTTTGCGTACTGCTTCGTTGTTGTTCCCTTGTTCTTGAAGTTTGGAGCCACTTTGCCTCCTAAAGTCCTCTGCATTTCCCCTTTTCACGAAGTGTTCGTGACCCACAGAGTGTTCTGTTTTTGGTGAGTCTAGACTTAAAAAGAAGAAGTAACACAGACGTCACAAATACGAAGATCACCGGGACGCAGGCGCAGGCGCTTGCGGCTGTGGGTGAGTTTACACAAAAGCGTGTGATCTGAGTAACCGTTTGTTCCGCGAAGACTTGCTGCTCGTTTCTCTTACGCTGAAAGAGTTTTGTTGGGCAACAGCGGCACTTCTTCTCAAGGTCTGTTTTTTGTTGCTGTTGCTCTTTTTCCCTCTATAACTGCGTCTTTCACTCGTGTTGGCCTTTTTCATTAGAGTCTGAACCAGCTGTTTGGCGTTGAAACGATGCTGATAAGGGGTGTCAATAAACACGAGGAAGAAAGGTCCGCATCTCCCTTCATTTTGGGGACATTCGTTATTATACTCAGAAGACAAGGTGTTTGGAAACGTGAGGGTGTGTTGCACGCTGCTGAAAAGCGCGCATTTCCAAGAAAAGAAAAAAAAAGAAAAACTAACGTAGTAACAATTATGAAAAGCGTGTTGCCCACTGTTCCTGGCGTGAAATAATGCTACTGCTTTTGTCGCCAGTCAATGTACTAGGGGGGTTTTCCCTCCGTTCTCCTTCTTTTGGAGGTTATCCGCCTTTTATTCTGTGCTGTTGTCGCAGTTGCTGTGTGCTTTGCTTGTCGCACTCGCCAAAAGAGATTGAACCACTTTTTTAAGAGTGTTTCCAAAATTCAAAATACTAAGAAAACAAGTTTTCGCCAAAAACCGTACAGTCGCATGTGTCGCCCGCGCTGTTTTTCCGTGTGCCCCACCTTTTTTATTGTGGTAAGGCACACTGTCCGACTTGACACTTGTTTAAGAAATTTGTAAAGGAAGCGTTTGTGTGTCTCGCTGTTTTCTTTTTCCACCCAAAGGGGTATTTCGTATCTCTTCTTCGAACATCCAAACCCCGGATCAGAAAGATTTTTTTTTTTTTCTAAGCAAGAAGAGAAGCTGGGTCCTCAAGAGCAACTGAGAATGAGGTCGAACAAGCGTGCTAAATCACTTTCTTTTCTTTTCCAGGAAGTTGTTTTCCACTGCTTCTCGCACAAGGGCTACCTTTGGCTTAACTGCCTGTACATTGCTTTATTGCGTAAGCGTTTGTGTGTGCTTGCGCATTTACGGCCGCACCTCTCTCTCTCTCTCGTCTTTAAAGAACACAATAGGCTTGAACCACTGTCGAGCTTCTGCGTCGTGTCATTCGGTCTTCACCTCACAATAAACTCTTTACTTTAAGTGGCGGCTGCTATCAAAGAGAAGTCGCTGCATTGCCAAAGAGAAAAGCTTGCAGCGAAGACGGCCTTTCAACGGGCTTGAAAGCAAAACAATTCCTTGTGATCCTTCTCGCCGTTGCTCTCCCTTGTGCCCTATGCTTCTTCGTCTCGAGGTCAGTATTGCAACAGTGATTTTCCAACTATTTCCTCTTTTGTACGCATTTTATTAAAGTCATTTCACTCCATTTCTTTTTTTTCCTGCATACGAACCCTTCAAACTTGCGGCGGAAGACCTACACACACACACACACACACGCACACAGAATTGAACAGACGGCGTTCTACTTAACATCACGAACACAGATACACGCGTCTCAGCATCTTTTCTTTCCTCTCCCTCATCTTGCAGCTTTGCAATTTTACAAAACTCGACTTGGATAACTCTTGCTACAGTTGCTCTGTTCAGTTCGTAAAACTACTGGTAGCTGACAACTAACGGAAGTTCGAAAGTGTTGAATCTTCTTTTCAATCCCTGTTTATCGTCACCAGCGGAAACAAAAAGTAAAAACCCCATTTCCAAAATGGGCGGCTGTGTCGTTTCGTTCATGGAGGTGCGCAACAGCACCAGCCTCGTGGATGCCCCCCACTACTCCAAACGTCTTTCCTACGGTCTCATCAACCAAAAAATCACAGAGGATGAGGTCGATCGCTCCGGTGTCTACCGCTGCGCCCGTGTGAGCGATGAGCAGCACAGGGAGTACTACAACTGGTACGACGGGCCCAACATCCTGCAGCGGCTCGAGGAGAACTGCAAGAAGCGCGGCGATGCTCGAGCAATTGCGTACCGCACAGTGGAGAAGGTTGTGAAAGAACCGACGACGGACGAAAGCGGCAAGAAGCGTGATTGGGAGTACATATACTTGAACGACCCCACTTACATTACTTTCTCGGAGGTGTGGGACTACGTTGTCTCGTTTGGTCGCGGTTTAGCGGAGCTGGGCCTGAAGAGGGGCAGCAAGATCGCCTTGTACGAGGAGACGCGGTGGGAGTGGCTGATTACAATGCTCGCAACGTGGACACAGGAGATGACAGGGGTGACCGTGTATGCCAACTTGGGCGAGGATGCACTCATCTACGCGCTGAAGGAAGCGGGTTGCCAGGTGCTGGTCTGCAATGGCAAGAGCGTGGCGAAGCTGGTTGGGCTCATGGAGAAGTCCGGCGTGCATGACGCAACCCTTGTGTATTTGGATGTCCTCCCATCTGACGCCGACACGCGTGAGCATAAGGTCGTCTCATGGAAGGAGGTGCATGAAAAGGGCAAGAACAGCTCGAAGCCGCACAAGGTGCAGGACAACAACGATACGGAGGTGTTGATCATGTACACGTCTGGTACGACAGGCAACCCGAAAGGCGTCGTGCACACGATTGGTGCGCTGACACAGGGTGCCCTCGGGCTAGAGGAGCGCCTCACTGACCTACTCGGTCGGGAAGAAAACGAATCCTATCTGGCGTACCTGCCCGCCGCGCACATCTTCGAGTTTACCTGTGAAAACATTTGTCTGATTCGCGGCACGCTCGTCTGCTTCGGTACGCCGCGCACGCTAACGGACGCGACGGCGCGGCCGCGTGGTGACTTGGCGGAGTTCAACCCGTTCTTCTTCATCGGCGTGCCGCGGATCTTCGAAACGATGAAAAAGGCCGTGGAGGCGCGCTTGCCACCGGTGGGGACGCTGAAGCGGCAGATCTTTGATCACGCCTACCAGAGCCGCCTTGTTGCGCTGAAAGAGGGCAAGGACACACCGTTATGGAACGAAAAGGTCTTCAAGCTTCCTCGCACGTTATTTGGGAATAAAATACGCGGTATTTGCTGTGGCGGCGCCCCGTTGTCTGACAAGACACAAGAGTGGATCAACGTGGTCGTCGGCCAGCCTGTGGCGCAGGGCTACGGTCTGACTGAGTCGGTGTGCAATGCTGCGGTTCAGCGCTCCGGTGAACTGAAGTGCGAGGCCGGGCAGTTGTTGTACGGCGTCGAAGCCCGTCTGTTGGATACGGAGTTTTATAAACACACCGACAAGCCCCACCCGCGAGGTGAGGTGCTCCTGCACGGCCGTTTTGTTTTTAAAGGGTACTACAACCAGCAGAAGATGACGGAGGACGCGCTGCTGCCCGGTGGCTGGTTGCGTACGGGCGATGTGGCCGAGATGGACGCCGAGACCGGACAGATGCGCATCATTGGTCGCGTGAAAGCGCTCGCGAAGAACGTGCATGGCGAGTACATCGCGATGGAGAACCTCGAGGCGCTCTACTGTGAAGCCCCTGTTGTGGCGCCGAACGGGATTTGTATCTTGGTGGATCCACAGAAACCGTTCATCGCCGCGCTCGTCTTGACAGATGAAGGCAAGGCAATAGAGTTTGCGAGGTCGCACAAGATGGAGTCAGCAACCTGGCCGGATATTCTGAAGGACCCGAGGTTTCACGAGGCTGTGGCGGAATCGCTGGCTGAGGTGGGGAAAAAGGCCGGGAAGAAGCCTTTTGAAGTGCCGAAGCGGGTGCGTGTCTTGGATGATGAGTGGACACCAGAAAACAGTCTAGTGACGGCATCCATGAAGGTGCGCCGCTCCGAGATTGACAAGCACTACGCGGACATCATCAAAGAGCTCTTCAAGGAGTAAGCGAAGTTTACCAAATGGGGAAACGCACTTACTGCTCTGCGGGCTCAGCATCATTACTCACTTGCTTCCACCTTTTAGTTTCTTCTCCCTCTCGTGGGCTTCTGGCCGAAGCGCACCTTCTTTATAATTATTATTTTGTGAGCCTTTTGAAGTTGCATGCACCACTGTGTCTCGCCTCTGTACATTCGGTACTGACGTCTGCGTGCTCCGTCCCCCTTTTCGGTACTGTGTCTGGATTCTTCTGTTTCTGCAGAGTTCTTAATTATTTGCGCCTATTTGCTAGTTCAAAAACCCACTCCTTTGCTGATGCTGTGCGACGCTTTGCTGGTCTTCCTTTATGTCTCCTATGCACATTGACACCGTTACTTGGCGCACACACAACGCCCGCCTACTTCCACTTCCTCCGCTTCTTGAAAAACCATGACACGCTATAACACTCTACGAACAACGCGGCTTTGCGGAAACTGAGTGAAGATGGCTGTGGAACAACGGATGATCCTCGTGAGGGCTGATATTCCCTTTGTGTGCGTACGCACGTTTGTGCACATGTTTCCTTTTTGGAATTTTGAGGAGAAGCAGAAGAAAGGGCAGCCGCTTGGGGCTTTCGCGAGGGACAGTGCAAATTCAATGAATAGCTGCGGAACCCTTATATATATCGTGTAAGTCTTCTTTCGTGGCTTCCAACAAGATGGAAAGACCAGCTCTGGATTGCCCTGCACATTCTTCTCTCACCCCTCCTAAGTTGAACTCTATCTTTAGTTTTCCACGAAATAAAATCCAGGTGTCTGTGATGGAGAGGCCTGCACGCACTTGTACCTTCTCCACACCTTCACACCTTTCACGTATCGTCATCACAGATCCGTATCTACACGTAATCAGCCTGACTTCTTTGCCGTAGTCCACACTCCACACCATATCAAAGGCACACACCCACACACACAGCAACTCACAATCAGCAACTTACACGATACGTATTTAACCGCTCCAAACGTCATTCTCTTGCAAGCATCATGGGCGGCTGCATGTCTTCGGTGATGGAGTGGCGCAGCAACCAGTCCGTCAACGACCACCCCATAATCTCCGGCTATCTCAAGTACGGCCCCGAAGCCGTTGCATTACCCGGTACCGAAAAACCGGACTATAGTCCCATCTACCGCTTTGCAAACACATCCGACGAGGAGAACGCGCAGCTGACACACAAGTACTACTATGGCAAACACTGGGTGGAGCGGGTCGCAGAGCGAGCAAAGCTCTCTGCAAATCAGCCAGCCATCGGCTACCGTGTGATTGAACGGATTGAAAAGCGTGAGATGACGGACTCATCAAGTGGGAAGACAAAGGTCTTCAACTACTATCACTGCACACCGTACAAAAAAATCACTTACGGTGAGATGTGGCATAAGATGCTGGCCTTTGGTCGAGGTTTGATTGCACTGGTGGGCTTGAAACCTGGCGCGACGGTGTCCATTTACGAGGACACGCGGTGGGAGTGGATGGTGTCCATTTACGGGATCTGGACCCAGAAGATGGTTGCCTCGACCGTGTACGCCAACCTTGGCAAAGATGCGCTGCGCTACGCATTGAAAGAAACCCTCAGTGACGCGATCATTTGCAACGGCTCGCAAGTGGGGATACTGACAGAGGTACTGACGCAAGAGAATCTAAACCCGGCGGTGATCGCGCTGGACGACATACCGGCGAACACGCCGACGCACGACTTACGTGTATTTCACTGGACCGATGTGGTCAATAAAGGCGAGGAGGTCGGCGAGCAAGTATCTGTAGTGACGACCACAGAGGCCGATGACGTGTGCTTGATTATGTACACGTCTGGTACGACGGGCAACCCGAAGGGGGTGATGCACACCCACGGCAGCATCGCAGCGGGCTGTGAGGCGCTGAACCACCGTATCTTGGACTTGTACCGCCCTGGTGAAAAAGGTGAGATATACTGCGCCTACTTGCCACTGGCGCACATCTTAGAGTTCGCCGTCGTCAACATATTCTTCGATCGCGGTACGATGGTTGGCTTTGGCACTCCGCGGACGTTGACGGACAACTTCGCGCTCCCGCATGGCGACCTGCGAGAATTTCAGCCCCTCGTTATCCTATCTGTGCCGCGCATCTTCGACACGATTCGCAAGGCAGTGGAGGATCGCCTGCCTGCCCCGGGATCTTTCAAGCGAGACATCTTCGACAAGGCCTACGAGTCGCGGCGGACGGCGTTGCTAGAGGGCAAGGACACCCCGTACTGGAACGACAAGGTCTTCAGCGCGCCACGCGCGATTCTCGGCGGTAACGTGTACGGTATGCTGAGCGGCGGCGGTCCCCTGTCAGCGACCACGCAGGAGTTCATTAATGTGGTCTGTGGTGGTCCGTTGATGTTGCAGGGATGGGGCTTGACGGAGACTGTATGTTGCGGTGCCACACAGCGGTTGGGGGATATGGAACCCAACTGCGTTGGCCAGCTTATCAAGACCTGTGAAGTACGTCTGCGTGATGTCGATGCTTACAAGCACACGGACCAGCCGGAGCCGCGCGGCGAGATCTGCGTACGCGGTCCGTTCATGTTTAAGGGGTACTACAAGCAGCCGGACCTAACAAAAGAGGCCTTCGATGAAGAAGGGTGGTTCCACACTGGCGATGTCGGCAGCTTTACAAAGGACGGAAAACTGCGTATTGTGGGTCGTGTGAAAGCGCTCGCGAAGAACTGCTTAGGCGAGTACATCGCGATGGAAACTCTCGAGGCCATCTATGGTCAAAATGACCTGTGTGCGGTAAATGGCGTCTGCGTGTTGGTCCACCCGGACAAGCCGTACATCTGCGCCCTCGTGCTAGCAGAGCCGAAGCATGCACTTGCCTTCGCAAAGGAGCACAACATCGAGGGAAAGTTTGAGGAGCTGCTGAAGAACCCGGCGTTCCACAAGGCGGCTGCGGCCTCCCTCGCGCTGACGGCGAAGGCGGCCGGTCGGCAAAGCTTTGAGCTTGTGAAGAAGGTGCGTATTTTGGCAGATGAGTGGAGCCCCGAAAATGGGCTGTTGACGCCGACGCTGAAGCTGCGCCGCTCAAATGTTGAGGGGCACTACGCACAAATCATCACAGAGCTCTTTAAGGACTAAACCCAGAAGCACACACAAAAATAAACGACCGAAATAGGGGGAGGGGAGGAGGAGGAGGAGGAAGCAAGTGTTGAAGTGGTACGACAACTCAGTTGCAATTGGAAAGCGTGTCCGTCGAAAAAAGACTAGCTTCGCTTTTCAGAAATCAGAGTGTGTTGCGTGCTCGACTTGCTTCTAAGGGAAAACACAAAAAAGAAACGAAGAGTTCTTTGCTTGCCTTCTTTTTACCCGCTTGTTTTCACTGCGCTCTTTGTTAGTGTGATCACGTTTTTTCCCCGTGAGGTTTGACTATACGTGAGGGTCGTACTAATTTCGTTTATATATATTGTAGTCGTTTCCTAATTTATTTTCTCATGTCTTCTCCATTTCGATCGCAATGCAAACGCGGCCTGATCGGCAGCGGTTACACACACACACACACACCTGTGGACTTAGTCTGTCTGCGTTTATCCTCCTATTGCTCAACTTTGTGTCCGAGTCAGTGATGGAGTGAGAAGAGATAACGCGGCAACTGTTCTAGGCCTCCTTTTTCTCTTCTGTCTGATGTACACTCACGTTTTTATGGGTGCGCAGTGCTAGCGTCAGTATCGGGGCCACTGCTTCTTTAAGCCACAAATGCAGTGAAGAGGTTTGTGGGCGTTCATTTCCAACTTAAAACACATGTGCAGGTGGGTCAACCCTGACTGTTAGAGCAAGTGGAAGGATGCGTGCGAAGTGAGCAAGGCAAAAGCAGCAACACTCATACATTCTGTGTATTCAGCGTTTTTTCTCTCCACAACCTGTTCGTCATTTGCTGTCGCAAAACAACCCTATTTCACTACGTTTCCATCCCTCATGGGAAGGCGGACATTTTAAATACCTATCGTTTACTCATCTATCTAATTCCTCGCCTAACCACTTTTGTTTTCCTCCCTGTGTCTCCACCCATGTCCTCCCCCAAAGAGTACACGCTGTGCTTCCTCACCCATGGTGAGGACGTCCTCCTCTTGAACCGTCACAAGTCGCCTTGGATGGGCAGCTGGAACGGCGTCGGTGGCAAACGCAACTACGAAAGCGGCGAAACACCTCTGCAGTGTGCCTTTCGTGAGGTGGAGGAGGAGACGGGCTACACGTCAGACATGTATACAGTTCGGGCCACCGGCCGCATGCTCTGGACGGAGAACGGCCGCCTTCTCGGTACGTTGTACCTCTACTTAATGGATCTACACGACGCACCGGCTTATACGAAGTACCCGGTGAGCACGCGCGAGGGTATTTTGGCCTTCTGCCCTGTGGGGTGGACGACGGCAGCGGCGAACACCGGCGTAGTGCCAAATGCGAAGTTCATTATTCCCGCGTTGCAGACAGCAACGGGGCCGGTGGGCTTTGAGTGCGACTACGATGGAGAGGGAAATATGATTCGCATGACACGGACCGCTTAAAGGTCTACTACTTTATTTGATTGTTCAACTAAAGGCTGGCGGTGGTTTCTCTCATTTCGTTTTTTTTTTTTTTTGAAAAACCGACCGTCATTTCTGTGAGTACGGACACGTGTGCACTTGCTATGTCTCCTTCTTTCCCAACATAGGTGCCTTTTGAGGAGCGACTCTTGAAGTATGTGTAATGGCCACAGAACTCATCTAACGTCTCATTTGAGCACTAAGGAGAAAAATCGTTTTCTACGCTGACCGTGTTGGTCGGATGAGGCGCTACTGCCTACCCTTAACGGAACTGCTGAGTGCGGCAATTGAATCAATAACAGTCATAGAAGCGCCAACGGACACTTGTGTCACATAATAAGAAAACGCTGCAGCTGAGTTGCAGCTCTTGGTTTTTTTTTTTTTGCCGTACACATCGTAGGTAGATGCTCCTCTCGTTACCAAATCTAACTGGGTAAATTTGCGTTTTCTCACCATCTTCTTCTCCCACTTATCCGTTTTTCTTGCCTTCCTCACTTACCTCCGCCTTCCACATCCTTTGCTCACCCCCCGTGCAAAGAACCACCTGTATCTCACACCCTCCAGCTCTTCCGAACTCTCCTTATTTTTATTACTACTTCTCTCACCTCCTTCCTGTATTTCCAATTAGTTAAGAAAAATGCCTACGGTAACGACGCCGACAACGTCGCCGATGCACAGTCGTTACAGCTTCATGAACGACTACAGCGAGGGCATGCACCCGGCCATCCTGGAGGCGTTGATCGCCGAAAACAGCGGCAAGCAGAACGCGGGTTACGGCCTCGACGTGCACTGTGCTGAGGCCCAACGTCTCATCCGCAATGCTGCCGACGCGCCGAACGCGGACGTGCACTTTATCTCCGGCGGTACGCAAACAAACCTCATTGCGATTGGTGTAGCGCTCCGGCCATGGGAGTGCGTCATTGCAACGCGGCTGGGTCACATCAGCACGCACGAAACTGGGGCGATTGAAGCAACGGGGCACAAGGTGTTCAACGTACCCTCGACGGACGGCAAGATGCGGGTTGCCGACATCGAGTCGGCCCTGCGCGAGAACAACTCAGAGCACACGGTTCAGCCTCGCATGGTGTATATCTCGAATACGACCGAGGTGGGCACCCAGTACACGAAGGGCGAGATGGAGGCCCTCTCCTACTTCTGCAGGGCGCACAACCTGCTGCTTTTTGTCGACGGCGCGCGCCTCGCTTCGGCGCTATCGAGCCCGGTGAACGACATCACACTGGCAGACATGGCCCGTCTCACGGACGTATTTTACATCGGGGCGACTAAGATCGGTGGTCTGTTCGGCGAGGCGCTTGTCGTGAACAACGACCTTATCAAGCCGAACGTGCGGTTTATGATTAAGCAGCGCGGCGCCCTTCTCGCAAAGGGGTGGATGCTGGGCATCCAGTTCGAGGTGCTGATGAAGAACAACCTCCTCTTCGAGCTGGGTACGCACGCGAACAAGACCGCCGCTATTATTAAGAATGGGCTGAGGGAATGCGGATTCGAGCTTGCCTACGACTCGAATAGCAATCAGCAGTTTGCAGTTATGCCGTTGGAGATGTACAAGGCTGTGGAGAAGGAGTACGACTGCATGCTTTTCGAGGATCGCCGCGATGGCACCGTCGTGGTCCGTTTTGTGACGTCTTGGGCAACGCCGGAGGAGGCGTGCCATGAATTCGTGTCGTCACTGAAACGCATTGTGGCTGCAACGGCTGCCGCTGCGTAAAGACAAATCAACTTACATTAAGGTGAAGTTAAAACAGAGGAAAAAACTGTGACACCAAGCAGACGCACTGAGAAAAAAAGAAGGATCGTGTGGAAAAGCACACAAAGGCCAGAGCGTGCGCACACTCCTTCGCACACAGTCACATCCTCAACAAGAGTCCGCACCAGCAGGAGCAGCGACGTCGTGACGCTATTTAATGAAGAGAAAATGGAGTAGTTTGCGTGTTCTGGGGATGATAAGAGCTGTTAAACGATTTAAGTTGACAAGGCAACACATGTTTTTCTTATCCAGTCGTGTCTGGGCTCGAAGAGTAATGAACTTGAAAGGACGAGATGGGGGTGGGGCTCAATAAGAGGAGGCGGAGTTTCTGTCTTTCCTTTCAATAGCGCAACGAGGCATTTCTTTTGAGTAACACCTTTTTCATCCTTGCTGATGTGAATCACACATCGGAAGCTTGAGTGCAGACAAAAATTTTCCAGTCCAACTGCTGCATTCCACACAACTCTTATTACCCTCGCGTTGTGTTCGTTGTGGAGTCCTCTTCCGCCCCCTCCCCTTCCCAAGCTTTGTCCGGCCCCAAAGTTGCCGCCTTTTTTTTTTTTAATTGCCAATAAAACGCACTTCACGGCCCTCTTCAAGTTACGGCCAGATTTTTCTTTTAGAGAAATCGTTTTGGGGTACCTGTGAACGTTACGCTTTTCTTCTCCTTCACCTCGACGTTCAACGACTCACTAATAAGTGGTGGGGTTTGAACGAGTTTAATTGCAAGAATACCAAAGGAAACGAGAATTCAGATAGAAAACAAACGAGGGGTTTCTCTTCAGGTCACCTTCTAGCTTTGGAAGAGTTAAAGCCGCTAACGTCGCTCTCTGAAACGCTAAGCTCCTTCACCGGAACGGCTTACCCTCTCAACTTGTGAACGATTGCTTTGTTTCCGATCACTGCGGCTCCTTATCGGTTTGCCTTCTTCTGTCTTACTCCTGCCGTCAGCAGCGCGCTTGCTTGTTTCTGCTTTGGACACCTTTTTTTATTGTAACAGTACGCGTTCAAACGAAATGCGTCTGCACAGTCTTGTTTGTTTTGACCATTTCGGTGTTTGTGCGCGCGTGGCAGACTCCGCCTTAGCTGAGTTTGCCGTCTCATCCCTTGTTTTTTTTCTTTTTTTTTTTGCTCAGCTGGCAGTTTACTGTAGGACGTGTTCATTTTGGTCTTTCAACTCTATTTTTCTTTCCGTGAAGCGTTTCTTTTGAATCGTCTTCAGCACTTCGGACATATGGTAACGAGGCACACGTCCCCAGTGGTGCTGCCCCCCTCTCCAAAGAGTTCTAGATTGCATACACTTTCTTCGTCTCGAAAAACAGCAGCCCCCTTTTTACCTTGCACTCACGTTTTCTCGATCATCTTCTGACTCACGTTGCTCTCAAGCACTGTACGTGTTGTTTTTGCTGCTGAAGTACTGTTTTATGCTCGGATGTTCTTCCTATTGCTTGATGTACTCCTTTTTCCACGAGGACTCCAGTGTTGCCTGGCTTCAGCAGACGGCAGAATTCCGGGTAGAGAGCAGGGGAAAAAAAGCAAGGCAGTGCTCTATCAGGGCAACCGAAAGCCGAATGACATGGATCGGATAGGGAATGAAGTCAAACAAATAGTTTTTAGTGATGCCACTCTGACCACTTTGCCTATTAAAGCTCTTCTTTTCCTACTTACTTGTTTTGTATACTCTGTGAGAAGGTGGGAAAGCAAAGAGTGTTGACGACGCAGGTCGTTGCTTTCCACACAGGGGTTTGTTGTGCTCCTTAGGATGGCAACGAGCATTTGTTTGAATCCCAAGGAAGTTATCTCCATGTACATCGGATGCTTTGATTATTTATTTCTTGGATTATTCCTAATGATGGTGCTTTGTTGCCTGTTTTGCTGATTACTACTATTGCTTCTTTTGCCAACCTTATTATTACTGTGACTATTACTATTACTTCTATTGGCTATCCTGAGCACGTTAGGTTGCGTGGACGTGTGCTTTACCATTTTTTTTTATTTCTCAGAGAAACTAACACGTTGCTCTGCTTTCCTGCCACACCATCGCCTGGCACCGCTAGCTTTCGAAGGCGTGCATGTGTGTGTAAACGAAAGCGTGCTGTAAGCTACTTGAGTAAAACGAAAGTCTGACAGCGAAAAAAAACCTGGAGGCTGCACACACAAGAGTCACACGCAAGTGAACGTAGCGAACCCAACAACAGCAAAAAACAAGTAATCGCTTTGTTTTCTCAACTGTGCCTAAAACGCGTATCGGGCTGTTGTTGTATGTGCTGCTGTGTTATCCGCCTTCCGACGAAATCGAACGAGGAGAGCTCGATTTTCATGGTCCTCTTTCAAGGGCACTAGGACGCCGTTTAGCTCTCTCGCCGAACCCCACTTGATATGGGCGTCAAGATGCGTCGTGTTTTTTTTTGTATGGCTTTGGAGGTCCACGGTCAAAGGGGTTCGAGGATCCGCCGGTCGTATGTGTTGACAAACACGTCCCCCTTGCCCTCACAAGTAGGCACTCTGATTTCTTTTCCTCGTAACGATATTCGTCCACTTGCCGTCTCTCCCATTTTATTTATATTCCCACCGTGCGTTTCTTGAATTCCGCACCCCACCGTAAACAAGGTTATCGAGAAAGCACACTCAAGTGCTTACCGCCGTAATTGAGTGTCCTCGTCGCTATACAGTGAGATCCCACAATCATTCACACGCTTTTCATAACGTTGCACTGTGTCCCTTGCGATCGAGACCCGTTTGAGGACAGTGCACAGAGAGGCGCACATTAAGCTCTGCTTACAAAAAAACTCTTGTAAATGCACACATGTTTATTCTTCGTCGAAACCCGTCTTCTTTGTTTCTTCTCCCTCCCTTGCATTAAGTACTTCATGTGCTGGCAGCTCCTCGTGGGTCTTTTAATAAAGCAACAGGTACCTTGTGCAGCTTTTAGCAAACGAAGCACACTTCAAATCAGTGGAAGGGGCAAACACGCACATACACAGCTATCAGTTGCTTGACACGTATACATTACTGAGTACCTGAACCTTTCCGTCTTTTCCACGAAACAACGCAATGTACTTCATTCTGTCCGCGTTACTCAACGCTCCTAACATCTACTTGCTGAGGCCGAGTCCACGCACCTCGAATTTGAAGGCTCGCGGTCCACTCAGCTGACATATGCCGGACAATGAAACCCCTGCGAGCTCCGTTAACTTCCGCAACGGCCGGGTCTACGAAGAGGACATCTACTAGAAACAATTCAAGTCTATCTACTATTGCTACAACTCCGCACATCGCTTTCGGCAGGCATGTGAAACACGCGCGGATGTGCTACGCATTGCTTACCTCCCAGTGATCAGACTCGTGCTTGAAAACAAACATGCACGAGCAACGGTGAACCTGGTTAGGTGGAAGTGACCTCTCCGGATGAAACGTAGCGGTTAAAGCTCAGGGACGTGTAGAAGCTGGTGTTGAGCTTCAGCCGCGGTCTGGCTGAGCTTGGACTCCAGCCGCGGTGCAACGTTTCCATCTACGAGGATACGCGTTGGGAGTGGCTGGCGACCATCTATGGCATCTGGATGCAGGACATGATCGCCTCCACCGTGTACGCCAACCTCGGCGAGGACGCCCTCTTCTACGCGCTGAGGGAGACGGAATGCGAGGCGATTGTGTGCAACGGGAAGAGTGTGCCGCTGCTGTTGCAAGGTGTCGGTGCGGGCCGCTTTCCGGCGTGCACAATTATCTATTTGGACAGCCTTCCAGCGTCGGGCTGCGAGGAGACGCACGGCTGCCGCGTGGTGGCCTGGACGGCGGTGGTGGAACTCGGCCGCAGCGATTCCGGCAAGAAGCGCGTAGCCGAGCCGCCGAAGGACAACGATGCCGTGGCACTCATCATGTACACGTCCGGCACCACTGGTGATCCGAAAGGCGTGGTGCACACCCACGGGAGCATCGTGGCAGGTATCTTGACGATGGACGACTGGCTCTACAGCTGCATGGACCACCGCGATGACGAAGTCTACCTGTCTTACCTTCCCCTGGCGCACATCCTAGAGTTCGGTGTGGTCAACATTCTGCTAGCGCGACACGCCCACGTCGCCTTTGGCAACCCGCGCACGCTGACGGACAACATGGCAAAGCCGCACGGTGACTTTATCGAGTTTCGACCGACACTCTTCATCGGTGTGCCGCGTGTGTTTGACACGTTGAAGCGCGCTGTGGAGGCGAAACTGCCGAAGCCCGGCACGCTGAAGCGTCGCGTTTTCGATTACGCCTACCAACGACGCCTCGCGGCTATCCGGGAAGGGAAAGACACCCCTTACTGGAACGAGAAGGTGTTTAAGCAGGCCCGTGCGGCGCTCGGCGGCCGCGTCCGCGCCGCCCTCTCGGGCGGTGGCCCGCTGTCCGTCAGCACGCACGAGTTTATGAACGTGGTCTTCTGCCTTCTCGTTGTTGGCTGGGGCCTGACGGAGACAATTTGCTGTGGTAGCGTCATGCGAATTGGCGATGTGAAGACGTCCGTGGTGGGTCAGGTGCTTCCCACGGAGGAGATGAAGCTGGTGGACACCGAGGAATATAAGCACACGGACCGCCCACAGCCGCGCGGTGAGCTCTGCCTGCGCGGCCCGTTTTTGTTCAAGGGCTACTACAAGCATCCGGAGTTGACGAAGGAGGCGATTGACGAGGATGGCTGGTTCCACACCGGCGACATCGGCAGCATCGACAGCGATGGCCGCATCTCGGTGATTGGCCGCATCAAGGCGCTCGCGAAAAACTGCTTAGGCGAGTACATCGCGCTCGAAACCCTTGAGTCGATCTATGTCAATCACCCTCTCGTGTTGAACAACTGCGTTTGTGTGCTGATGAGACCATGTCGGCATCACATCACAGTTCTTTGTGTCATTGAATTCTATTGTTCCCAAGTGTGCTGCGGGTCATTGGCAAAGCTTGCTGGCTGCTGCGGTGGATGTGACCGTGCCCGTTGAAGAAGTTGTCGAGTTGCCGGAGTTCTGCAAGGTTGCGGCGAGGTCGATGGCGGGGATGAACACGTAGACGCTGCAAAAGCTCTTTGATCTACTGGCAAACGTCCGGCTTGCGTTAAGAGAATGAACGCCGGAGAACGGTATGCTGAGGGTTGCGACGAAAGTGAAGCGTCGGGTGGTCAACGCGCGCTTTCCGAAGTGGATTGTGGAGTTTTTGTGAGTGAGTGACGATAACTACGGTGTAGTCTTTGAATCCTTTTTTTCCCCTTTCCAGAGAAATAGGTCGTTGTTTGAGGTGAAAACTCCGTATTTGCGATGATACACATGCGTTGCGTGTGAGTCAGTGTCAGCGCCGTCCGTTTTTTTCCCTTAACACCTATTTCGTTGCCTATCGCCGGCGTTCTACGTCTTCCGTCTTTTGTGTCCCCGCGGGCGTTTTCCCGACTTTTCGTATGTATGTACGAACGTGTATATTCCTGCTGACTATTAGCGGGCTTGTTGTTACGTTTGAGCATCAGCCGGTCGTCACTGCATCTGGTCAGCTCATTCAGTAACCTGTTCACACAATCTGATTTGCAAAGCAAAGCCCCTCTAAGAATTTCATGTACGCTGTTTACTCTCCCTGTGTAAAACGAGTCGGAGAAGAAGGTCGGGTGAGGCCAACCAAGATTAGACTGACGTAGTTACACAACTTGTCTTAAAGGCCCTGCACTTTGAAAAGAGGGAAAAAAAAATGTTTGTTTCGCGTCTACCGCCGGCGAAGCGGTCACCTCCCTTCTCCCCTCCTCACCTCCCCCCCCCCCCTTTCTCACTTTCTCGCGTTCTCCTCCGCTCAAACCCGTCGCACCTGCCCTTGTCGCCTATCGCGAAGAAATTCATTCTCGCTTGCATTTCCAATACGTCAACAGCCCCGATCCTCTTTTTTTTTTTTCTCCCCCTTCTCTCAGCGGTCCTTTAGTTCCTTTTTCCGAGCGTGTTTTCCTCTTCCTGTGCTTCCTTGTGCTCACCTGTCTCCACGTAACCGTGCTTGGGCCTCGTAGAGCTTCGTTCTCCTCCTCCTTGTTATCTTCGTGCCTCCTTTCTGTTTTTTTGCGCCGATAGTGAGCACCACTAGTGTTGTCTTCTTGTAAGTAGGCCACCTTCAAAGAAAGGTCCGTACTTCAAGTGAGGAAGACGGCTACCCACACAATTGACTTGATGTGTTCTTTGCTGCCTCTACGACGATAAACTCACAAAGAAAACCCACTGCATTACAGTTGTGCTTTTACCCGCATCTGCCTTATTAATAAATAACTTAAAGTAACTATTTGCTCAAGCGTTGGTCAACCAGGCAACTCACGTGCTTGTTCAGGATACTCAGAACCTACACCGTGAGCTCGCTGTTTGCGACGTTTCCTCTCTGTTGTCGTTCGTGCGCCTTTCCACAGCACTGACTTCACCACCGCCTTTTGAACGTTATTTTTTTTGTCTTTTTGTTTCTCTCCGCGTTCGGCGTTTTCAACAATGGGCGGTTGTGTTATATCACTAATGGACCGCAAGGCCCGCAGCTCCGAGGAAGTGAATCGTATGACGAAGGCGGTAAAAGAATACGGCATGCAGAGTCTCCCGGTAGAAGGCACGGAGACGGCCACGAGCTCACCAGTGTTCCTCAACGGCAAGCAACCGACTCTCGAAGAGCAGAAAAAACGAGCGAAAGACTTCTACTACGGCCTGAACCAGGTCCAGCGCTTCGAGGAACTTTGCCGCAGTCACCTCGACGAAGTCGCGATGACATACAGACGCGTGGAAAAAGTTGTGAAAGAGACGGTGGAGGGCAGTTCGCGTCCGATAGACGTGTCGTACATGTCCGATAAGCGTTCCGTGAAGTACCGTGAGCTGTACGACTCCTTCATGAGCTTCAGCCGCGGTCTGGCTGAGCTTGGACTCCAGCCGCGGTGCAACGTTTCCATCTACGAGGATACGCGTTGGGAGTGGCTGGCGACCATCTATGGCATCTGGATGCAGGACATGATCGCCTCCACCGTGTACGCCAACCTCGGCGAGGACGCCCTCTTCTACGCGCTGAGGGAGACGGAATGCGAGGCGATTGTGTGCAACGGGAAGAGTGTGCCGCTGCTGTTGCAAGGTGTCGGTGCGGGCCGCTTTCCGGCGTGCACAATTATCTATTTGGACAGCCTTCCAGCGTCGGGCTGCGAGGAGACGCACGGCTGCCGCGTGGTGGCCTGGACGGCGGTGGTGGAACTCGGCCGCAGCGATTCCGGCAAGAAGCGCGTAGCCGAGCCGCCGAAGGACAACGATGCCGTGGCACTCATCATGTACACGTCCGGCACCACTGGTGATCCGAAAGGCGTGGTGCACACCCACGGGAGCATCGTGGCAGGTATCTTGACGATGGACGACTGGCTCTACAGCTGCATGGACCACCGCGATGACGAAGTCTACCTGTCTTACCTTCCCCTGGCGCACATCCTAGAGTTCGGTGTGGTCAACATTCTGCTAGCGCGACACGCCCACGTCGCCTTTGGCAACCCGCGCACGCTGACGGACAACATGGCAAAGCCGCACGGTGACTTTATCGAGTTTCGACCGACACTCTTCATCGGTGTGCCGCGTGTGTTTGACACGTTGAAGCGCGCTGTGGAGGCGAAACTGCCGAAGCCCGGCACGCTGAAGCGTCGCGTTTTCGATTACGCCTACCAACGACGCCTCGCGGCTATCCGGGAAGGGAAAGACACCCCTTACTGGAACGAGAAGGTGTTTAAGCAGGCCCGTGCGGCGCTCGGCGGCCGCGTCCGCGCCGCCCTCTCGGGCGGTGGCCCGCTGTCCGTCAGCACGCACGAGTTTATGAACGTGGTCTTCTGCCTTCTCGTTGTTGGCTGGGGCCTGACGGAGACAATTTGCTGTGGTAGCGTCATGCGAATTGGCGATGTGAAGACGTCCGTGGTGGGTCAGGTGCTTCCCACGGAGGAGATGAAGCTGGTGGACACCGAGGAATATAAGCACACGGACCGCCCACAGCCGCGCGGTGAGCTCTGCCTGCGCGGCCCGTTTTTGTTCAAGGGCTACTACAAGCATCCGGAGTTGACGAAGGAGGCGATTGACGAGGATGGCTGGTTCCACACCGGCGACATCGGCAGCATCGACAGCGATGGCCGCATCTCGGTGATTGGCCGCATCAAGGCGCTCGCGAAAAACTGCTTAGGCGAGTACATCGCGCTCGAAACCCTTGAGTCGATCTATGTCAATCACCCTCTCGTGTTGAACAACTGCGTTTGTGTACTGGTCCACCCGGATAAAAATTACATCTGCGCGCTCGTGCTAACGGACGAAGGCAAGGTGAAGCGCTTTGCGAAGGAATACAACATCCAAGGCGAGTACCCGTCGTTGTTGAAGAATAAAGAACTCCTTGCAAAGGCGGCGGAGACGATGGCGACTCTTGCGAAGGAGGCCAAACGGAAGAATTTTGAACTGGTGCGCAACGTCTGCCTCGTCGATGACGAGTGGTCGCCTGAGAACGGAGTGCTGACGGCGGCCCTAAAGCTGAAGCGGGCGGTGATCAACGAGCGCTACGAGAAAGAGATTGCGACTCTGTTTGTGAAGTGAGCAGTAGGAAGCGTCGAGGCCACATAACAGCTGCAAGAGGGTTGTTGTCGTTCTCCCTTTCCTTTTTCCTCTGATTGCGGTAATTTCGTCTACAGTCACCCGGTTTGCGTGGTCTTCGTTCACCCTTTGTTATTGCCGCTTGATTTCTGGTACGTGGGACGATTTAGTTTTCTTCTGACCAAAGTCCTTCGATTCCTGTTTGATGCGTTTGCCGTTCGTTTGCTGTTCTATTACTTCGGCTACACCTTGTGTGTGCTTCGAAGAAATGTCATTGTGCTAGTTCGATTGATGGCTGACACGGTTGTTTTTATGCACAGATTGGACGCTTGATCCTCTTGGCACTGCAG
Organism: Crithidia expoeki; assembly: GCA_900240875.1. Classification (NCBI taxonomy): domain Eukaryota; phylum Euglenozoa; class Kinetoplastea; order Trypanosomatida; family Trypanosomatidae; genus Crithidia; species Crithidia expoeki. Next base: position 128,114 of record OESE01000197.1, read on the forward strand.
AGCTTTTTGTGGTGTTCGAAAAGAGCAGCGGGAAGGTGTGAGTCTTCGTGACGGTGTTCATCTTCGGCAAGTTCGCTGGCGGTCAAGGAGGCTTAATGGAACTGAGGTGAGAGACAGCTAAGTTCGTATCGCAACGCCATCACCCCGTTGTGCCTTCCTACTGTTGTAATTAGCTTTCTGTGATTGAAATAGCATTGTGAACCGCGACATTGACCTCTCCCTCTTTTACTTTTTTGTTCGCTCACTCTTTTCGTCCTACTGGTGCACATCGTTGATGTAGGGCACCCCGCATGTTCCTAAACACGTGAGCGACTTCTTCCTCTCACTTGTTGATTCCCGTTTTGTGGCAACATGAATGATGCACGTACGAAGCAATTAATCTACTGAAAACACTTAAAAAAAATGAATGGCTGTGCACACAACGTGGACGCGTGCGCGGAACACACCATGAACTGCCTTCTCGGTTGAAACGTGATGAACGCCGTTTTACGGCTCCGCTTCCAGACCGGGCTGCCGCAACGGTTGGCGTAGTGACGCGGACAGTATGATTCGTACGCCAAAGCAACAGGCACCGTTTATTTTCAATTAATGTTGTTTTCTCCAGGTAACGTAACAAACCTGGATACCTCTGAGCCAGGATGAAAGTTGTATGAGGAAAGTGGCCTTGAGGCTTCCGCCAACCCTCTTACTGCGCAGCACCTACTGCTGTCACGCTATCGTTCTTTCCGCGGAAGGACTCTCTTTTCTTTTTTTTTTTAATTCGATTGTTTACTTCCGGGAACCCGAGGGTCTTACCCCGCCAACTACTCTCACGCCCGAAGACCTTAACGTATCTGTCCAATTCAGTTCCACTGCCCTTTTGCTTATCATCACACTACCACTAAAATGCAACACACGTTTAGCGCGCACCACCACAAAAGCTCGAAGATGGACACCCCCTCGTACCGCAGCGACTTGGAGTCAACGGTGCTACAGTTGATGGACGAGGCAAACGCCCGCCGCGTTGTGCCCGATCCTCGCGCTATGCGGTACCAGCAACTGGGCGATGAGAACATCACTATTGAGGGCACCGAGCGCGAGAACGGCACCCCGATCTACCGTCACGCTAAAGTGTCCGACGCGATGCAGCGCCGACTGGAAAATGAGTGGTACAACGGACCGAACTTCGTGCAGCGTTTTGAGTCGCTCTGCAAAACGCGTGGCAACAAGCGCGCGTTTGCTTATCGCCCGATTATCCGCGTGACGCACGAGCTTGTGAAAGAGCCAGAGAGCGGGTTGGAGCGTCTCTTCGACATTACCTACTACGACGCGACGAAGTACCTGACCTACACGGAGGTATGGGAGTTGACTCAGAATTTCGGCCGCGGTCTCCGCGAGATGGAGATCACGCCCGACTGCAAGGTGGGCATCTACCTGGAAACGCGGTGGGAGTGGCTTATCTGCGCCTACGGTGCGTGGTCGCAGAGTATCGTGGTGGCCACCGTCTACGCGAACCTCGGCGAGGAGGCGCTGAGTGAGGCATTTGCTGAGACCAACTGCGCCGCCATCGTGACTGTCGGCGAGCGCGTGCCGTCGCTCATCGCGATGATGCGTCGTGGCGCCATGCCGCACTGCATCCTCATCTACATGGATAGCTTACCGGAGGGCATTGACGCGACGGGTGTGACGCTGAAGGCATGGGAGGACGTCGTGAAGGATGGTGGCCTGTCGAACGCCCCGCTAAACTTGCCGACCGCCAACGACGATCCGTCCCTCATCATGTACACGTCGGGCACCACGGGTGGGCCGAAGGGCGTACTGCACACGTATGGTTCGATGACTTCAGGCATCAACGGTATGGGTGGACGGCTGAACGAGCTGTGCGGACCGCAGGAGCCTGATGAACGCTACGTCTGCTCGCTGCCTCTGGCGCACATCTTCGAATTCACCGTGACGAATATCTTTTTGATGCGTGGATGCTGGGTTGGCTTCGGCCACCCGCGCACGCTGCTCAGCAGCTACGCTCGCCCGCACGGCGACCTTGTGGAGTTCAAGCCGCTGTTTTTGATTGGCGTTCCACGCATTTTCGACAACTACAAGAAGACGATGGAGGCGAGTCTGGCTCCACGCGGATCGCTTGAGCGCAAGATTTTCGAGCATGCCTTTGCTTCCCGCTTAAAGTACTTACATCAGGGTATGGAAACGCCGTTCTGGAACGAGGTGGTGTTCGCGCCGCTACGTGAGATGGTGGGCGGGCGTGTGCGAAGCATGTTCGGCGGCGGTGGTCCGATCAGCGCGCCGACGCAGAACTTCATGAACGTGATCCTCGGCGGTTTTATTCAGGGTTACGGATTGACCGAGACGATTGGCAACGGCGCGAAGCAGCTGGTAGGTGATCTCGAGTCACTCTGTATCGGTCAGCTCGAGCTTGGGGTGGAGATGCGCCTCGAGGACACGGATGACTACAAGCACACGGATCTGCCGGAGCCACGCGGCGAGATCTGTCTGCGCGGCCCGATGCGTTTCCGTGGGTACTACAAGAAGGATGCCGTGACGAAGGCGGTGATCGACGAAGAGGGCTGGTTCCACACTGGCGATGTCGGCGCGATTGCCGATCGTGGTCGTCTGCGTATTGTCAGCCGCATCAAGTCGCTCGCAAAGAACGCGCTGGGCGAGTACATCCCCATGGAGAACCTCGAGTCCCTCTACGCACAGGTCAGCCTCTGTGTGCCGAACGGTGTCTGCGTTGTGGTAAACCCTGCGAAGTACTACATCTGCGCAATAGCGTGCACGACGGAGAGCAAGGCGCTTATGTTTGCACAGGAGCACAACATCAAGGGCGAGTGGCCAACAGTGTTGAAGAACCCAGAGTTTCAGCGGTGTGCCACCGAGGCGTTCCGCGAGCTTGCCATCCACGCAGGTCGTGGTAAGCAGGAGATTGTGCGCTACGTGCGTGTAGTTGCGGACCAGTGGACGCCGGAGAACGACATGTTGACGGCGGCTGGCAAGCTGAAGCGTCACGCGGTGGCTGAGTTCTACAAGGACACAATTCGCTCTATGTATGTGGACTGAGGTGGAAAGGGAGGAGACGTGTGTCCGTGTGTTCCAGACGTTTAGGGCAGTGCATCACGTTCTCTTCCCTTTTCGCGTTACTCGAGGTCGTCGCTGGGTGTTTGAACCGTCTCCATCTGCGGCCGTCTCGGTGTCTCCTGTTTCTTTTTTTTCCCCCTCCTCGCGGCTGAGAGGGTTTCTGGGACACTGTGTCGCCTGATCGCTCCTATTTTCAATACCAAAGCTTTTTGTGTCATTGCTGTTTTGACGGTCTTGTTCCACCCTTCTTACCTCTCTAAGAATTCCATTCGGATATATATATATATATATATATATATGTATGTATGTATGTATTAGGGGGGGGCCCTAGAGTTTTCCTCGTTTGTTTTCAAACAATGTGCATTTGACTTTTTTCTTATTTGCACCCCTAAGCCGGTACTTTGCCCTGTTGTGCCTCACACAGGGCAGCAAAACTCGAAGTGAGAAGGAGGGACGAAAAAGTCTGTTCAGGACGTTCGGTGGTTCGAAGCGGATTATGCCTTCCCAAGCTGCCCGCAAAGGGTTTCATTAGACCAGTGACTTTGTTTTGGGTCAATTAAATGGACCTACGAACAGTTTGCTTACCCGGAGTTGAGGTACTGCCAACGCTCGCGTACCGACAGCAGCTGCTTTGCTGGTCGCTCAGCAAAAGCACTTGCAGCAACAGCAAAAAAAAAACGCGTATAGTAACGGTTCATGTGTTCACCGCCGATTTCTTTTCGCGTTTCATCCCTTGGATTCTATATTTGAACGTTTTGCACTTGCTCTGCATTCCCTTTGCGATACTTGTACCCCCACGTGCTCCATTCATTCAATACGCTGTCGCGATGTCCACCGTTCCAACGGCGTTGACTGGGTTTCCCCACCACTGGCGAAACAATCAGCTATCATTCCTGTCGTCTCCTCTTTTGCGTATAAAAAGGTAAATCGTTGTTGCCGTCGTTTGTTTCCCCCCTTTGTCTCTTGTTTCACACCCGCCGAGCTGTTTTTTTTTTTTTCTGAGTTTCGGCTGACTTCTGTTTGTTATCTTTACACCTCTGTGTTTACCGACGCAGGTTCACAGTGTTTTTGTGCGGTTGATTTTACCTGACACGTGGAACTTAACCGACTTCGCCATCTGAGTTCATCCCTGATAATTTTGCCAAGGAAAAGAAACGGTCAGTTGTTGTTTCCTTTTTGAGAGTAAGAGATCGAGTAGGCGCTTGTACAGCGTTGCCTCCCCTCTACACCCCAAATTACTCACAACTGGTCTCACCGTTTCCGAAATATCATTTTTCCTGTCTTTTTGAGTAAAGCTCCGTGCACCTTACGGTATCATTCGTTTTTTCGTTGTTGTTAGAGGCAGAGGAAAGTAAGCCGTGCGCTCAGCAGTCCCCCTTTGCAGTCGTTGTTTCCGTAGGCATTAGCTGCGCTCAGGTCTCCTTGTTTCTCTAAATACACCTTTCAAACTTCGTTTTCAAGAAAAGTGCCGATCAAAAAAAAAAAAACTCGTGGAAGTAGCGATGGACACCCCCTCGTACCGCAAGGAGCTGGAGACGACGGTGCTGCGTCTCATGGACGAGGCAAACGCCCGCCGCGTTGTGCCCGATCCTCGCGCTATGCGGTACCAGCAACTGGGCGATGAGAACATCACTATTGAGGGCACCGAGCGCGAGAACGGCACCCCGATCTACCGTCACGCTAAAGTGTCCGACGCGATGCAGCGCCGACTGGAAAATGAGTGGTACAACGGACCGAACTTCGTGCAGCGTTTTGAGTCGCTCTGCAAAACGCGTGGCAACAAGCGCGCGTTTGCTTATCGCCCGATTATCCGCGTGACGCACGAGCTTGTGAAAGAGCCAGAGAGCGGGTTGGAGCGTCTCTTCGACATTACCTACTACGACGCGACGAAGTACCTGACCTACACGGAGGTATGGGAGTTGACTCAGAATTTCGGCCGCGGTCTCCGCGAGATGGAGATCACGCCCGACTGCAAGGTGGGCATCTACCTGGAAACGCGGTGGGAGTGGCTTATCTGCGCCTACGGTGCGTGGTCGCAGAGTATCGTGGTGGCCACCGTCTACGCGAACCTCGGCGAGGAGGCGCTGAGTGAGGCATTTGCTGAGACCAACTGCGCCGCCATCGTGACTGTCGGCGAGCGCGTGCCGTCGCTCATCGCGATGATGCGTCGTGGCGCCATGCCGCACTGCATCCTCATCTACATGGATAGCTTACCGGAGGGCATTGACGCGACGGGTGTGACGCTGAAGGCATGGGAGGACGTCGTGAAGGATGGTGGCCTGTCGAACGCCCCGCTAAACTTGCCGACCGCCAACGACGATCCGTCCCTCATCATGTACACGTCGGGCACCACGGGTGGGCCGAAGGGCGTACTGCACACGTATGGTTCGATGACTTCAGGCATCAACGGTATGGGTGGACGGCTGAACGAGCTGTGCGGACCGCAGGAGCCTGATGAACGCTACGTCTGCTCGCTGCCTCTGGCGCACATCTTCGAATTCACCGTGACGAATATCTTTTTGATGCGTGGATGCTGGGTTGGCTTCGGCCACCCGCGCACGCTGCTCAGCAGCTACGCTCGCCCGCACGGCGACCTTGTGGAGTTCAAGCCGCTGTTTTTGATTGGCGTTCCACGCATTTTCGACAACTACAAGAAGACGATGGAGGCGAGTCTGGCTCCACGCGGATCGCTTGAGCGCAAGATTTTCGAGCATGCCTTTGCTTCCCGCTTAAAGTACTTACATCAGGGTATGGAAACGCCGTTCTGGAACGAGGTGGTGTTCGCGCCGCTACGTGAGATGGTGGGCGGGCGTGTGCGAAGCATGTTCGGCGGCGGTGGTCCGATCAGCGCGCCGACGCAGAACTTCATGAACGTGATCCTCGGCGGTTTTATTCAGGGTTACGGATTGACCGAGACGATTGGCAACGGCGCGAAGCAGCTGGTAGGTGATCTCGAGTCACTCTGTATCGGTCAGCTCGAGCTTGGGGTGGAGATGCGCCTCGAGGACACGGATGACTACAAGCACACGGATCTGCCGGAGCCACGCGGCGAGATCTGTCTGCGCGGCCCGATGCGTTTCCGTGGGTACTACAAGAAGGATGCCGTGACGAAGGCGGTGATCGACGAAGAGGGCTGGTTCCACACTGGCGATGTCGGCGCGATTGCCGATCGTGGTCGTCTGCGTATTGTCAGCCGCATCAAGTCGCTCGCAAAGAACGCGCTGGGCGAGTACATCCCCATGGAGAACCTCGAGTCCCTCTACGCACAGGTCAGCCTCTGTGTGCCGAACGGTGTCTGCGTTGTGGTAAACCCTGCGAAGTACTACATCTGCGCAATAGCGTGCACGACGGAGAGCAAGGCGCTTATGTTTGCACAGGAGCACAACATCAAGGGCGAGTGGCCAACAGTGTTGAAGAACCCAGAGTTTCAGCGGTGTGCCACCGAGGCGTTCCGCGAGCTTGCCATCCACGCAGGTCGTGGTAAGCAGGAGATTGTGCGCTACGTGCGTGTAGTTGCGGACCAGTGGACGCCGGAGAACGACATGTTGACGGCGGCTGGCAAGCTGAAGCGTCACGCGGTGGCTGAGTTCTACAAGGACACAATTCGCTCTATGTATGTGGACTAGAAATCGAGACTGGAAATGTGGGAGTGGTGTAAAAATGGTAAGCGGCACTGGTAAGATAACAGGAGAGTCGTACTCTGTGTGCTGGTAAGGCACCGACAGAATGAAAAGCGTAAAGTAGGCGAGTAAGAACATCTGTAAAAAAAGAAAAAGTAAGGCGGTAGAGGCGTGAATGTGGAGGAGTTTCTACTTGTGTCGGTTCTCTTTTCCGTTTCTCACGGCAGGTACACTTTGCCCCCTTTTCCCTCGCTACCCTGTACGATTGCTTCTTCCAAGGCGTTGTGCTTTATTCCCCCTTGCTGTTCTCTCGTACCCGCTTCTTTGCTTGTTTGTCTCCGCCACCCTTTTTATAGAACTCAGGGGACTGGTAGGCAGTAGGAGCTCGGCGCTTTATTTCTCCTTCCTTTTCCTCCTTGTATACACAAGCGGAGTGTTTTTGCGTTTCTCCCTATCTTCTCCCTCCCTTTGAGGGGTTTCTGGTGTTGTCGTTTCTGGCTCACAGCTTCATCCTCAGTTTCCTCCGGTTTTTTTTTTTGGAGGAGAGGTTGTTTCCACTCTCTCTCCTTGTTCTAGGTTTTCGTGCTGTTGATACGAGTCGAGGAGAAGAGATGTAATCGAGTTTCGCAACCCCTCACCCTTGCTGGACTGGTTCAATCAACAACGCCTCTTCCGGTGCTTTCCGCGCGGCTTCTTCGATCTTGTTGTCGTTCAACCCACCAGTGGTCTCTCTTTTCTTTTGTTAGCTTTTTAGTGTATTTTTCTCCCCTCTCGGGTTGAAGGCGCCTGTGGCGTGTTGTCTTGGTTTAAAGGTCACCATCTGCGTTTACGCGGAGGGGAAAGCTCCTCTTACTTGGAAAGCTCGTAGTTTGTCCAACTTATTCGAGCACGTATTTGGACTTCGGAAACGCCACTTCTTCACTGTTCAACCCCCCCCCCTAAGTACTACTCCTGTGATTGCGCCTGTTTGAGAGTCTCGGGGAACGATGCACACACATGCACACACACATAAAACACGTTTCATTGCTTTGTAGGCCTGGATAGGTCCCACGTCAAAGTAAAGCTGAATCAGACTGCAAACCGGATGCGAAGTGATTCCGGCGTGCCGGGTGACCTGGCCCCCAACCCGAGGCTTATGCGAACGTTTTTCTACCTCAGCTAGTCATGCACCTTTTTCCTCTGTCCTCTCCCCTCCTTCTTCCTCTACGTGTCTATCACATAAAGGCGCAGTGCTTTAGGTTTGCCTTCTCGGTGGCTAGAAGTTACTTGATGCAGTTGATTCTCTTCTATTCCTCATACACTTCGCAAGTACCCTACCTTCCATTATTACTGGCTGTGACCCTGACTCTCACTCCCTCTCTGGGATTAAATGCACCGGTTCCACCTTTGCCATCAACGGGCCGTCTTAGCGAGTTCGTAAGGATATTGTCGACGTTAGCAGAGCAGCTCAGCAATAAAAAAAAAAAACGCGTCACACTGGAGACGTTTGAGTCCATGCGATCACGATTGAAATGCGAGTTTGAGAATCCTGCTGCTTCAGCTACAAAGTCAGCTAACGACAGCGAAAAGAGCTCTATGCTGTCCTGGGGTCCAACCATGACGTCATCGGAGTCCTATAAGTAGATGTACCCCTGGACTCCTGCTGACTTCGAAGCGGCAGTCGGTTTTCTTCGGATCGACGAGCAGTACAGAATCAAGAACTGGGAGGCTCTACGTTTCCTTGCTCCGCGGCGGGCTGATAGGCAAATTGCCAACTCCGTGGTGTGGATGGCTATTTTGATGCTGCTGTTCTCCGATAACCGGGAGAAAGCAGTTTTTGTCCTCATTTGTTACGTTTTGGCAGCGTGCCTAGGCAAGACAATTCTTCACCGCGGCATGCGCGCACTGCAAGTGGTGGACCCCGGCTTACGCCGTCATTAGGGCCCGGAGGTTGTTGTTTACCCAGAAGCGGTCGGGTATCTCCCCTCCCAGTCACGACGTGCGTACCTTACTTATGTACGGTGACCAGGCTGGAGGGGTTTCGTCGGAGGTTTGGCTCAACTTTAGGGGTCCCTAGCTTGGGATGAAGAGGCCCAGGCCCTGCATGATGGTACCTACTTGACCTCTGTAGGTGACCATGATAAAAATTTCTTCGCCCACCTCGGTCTGATCGACCTTGAGGCTTCTCTGGCCTGCATGCAGGACACGGGTGCGAAGCAGTATCGCGCGATGGAAGCTAAGTTCAAAACTCTCGTCACAACTGCCTGCTGCAAGCAGCAGCGGCGCACACGTGCAGGACGCTCACGCAACCGCAGCGGTCTGCATTACCAAGGTGGCTGCCCGTTCCATACCCCTCCTGCGTCTGGCTCAAAAAGATCAAGTGGCCCAGCCGCCTCGGTGATGAGGACGGTAGGGCCGAGAGAGGTAGTGCTGCAAAACCGAGTGAAACCTGCTGCCTATTCCCAGCGCCCGGTGTCGGGTGGCGATCTGTGCAAGGGCCGCACCTCAGGGGTAAAGCTGGACTCCATCTACCAGGGTTACTTCCCCTTCTGGGACGACGTTCCCGTATCACATCTTATCCCAACCTTGTGTCTCGCGGTGTACTCGATCCGCTCTCCAATCCTACCAGAGTTGCATTAAAGCAGAGGACCAAAATGTGTGTTAAAGTAGGTGGCAAGGTTTACATCCTCTTGTCCAGCCACCACCACTCGATCGCAAGAATCCTCTCCAGTACAGCCGTTGAGGCCCAGGAAGACAGCCTGAAACCTTGCATTTACAGCTCAGCGACATAATGGCCCGCTCATAGAAAAAACTCCGCGTACACTCGGTGCTGTTAGGTCGTTGATTGTGCTGGAATTCTGCGCTTGCCAGCGCCTGGCACGTAACACTGTTGATGGTGGAATCGTTACGACTGCGAACTTCTATGTGCACTAATTGATTTTAACCTTGTGACTGTCGTTGATTCGCCCGCGCACTAATGCACGCTTCTTGACGTGGTCGCCCACAAGAGGGCCGAACGACAGAAAAATTATCGCGACATGTGCAAAGCTTTGTTCTCCAAGGCGCCTCCGACTACAGCACCTTCTCCGGCGCCGAGAGGTGAAGCTACTTCGAGAGGCTCGAACAGACAGATCCGACTGCCATGTTTCCCTTTCCCTTGACTAGCGGGGCTCGTGCTACACGGGAAGAGGACTACACCAATTGGGAATCGTACGCACATGACAGCAGTCTCGGCTACCTATTGTTGGTTTTTGTTATTGCTAGCGTGCCGGACAGACCGCACCGAGCCACTGCAGTAGGTGCTCTGCGTGAGTGAGTACACTATTCCGGTTTTCCGACAGGAGTTCACAAAGTGTAAAGTCAGTCCTCGAGAAACTCGACCAAACCTCGCTACACTCTGGGGTACGGGAGGCACAGGCTTCACCTCACAGCCTCGAAGGGGTTGGTGTGCGAACGAGGTGCAGTTTTTTTTTTTTCTGGACCGAGCTAGCGAATCGACACCACAACCCAGCGTCATTGGCAAGCACATGTTGACACTTGGCTCCGAGCGCCACGTCAGCATTCGCTCCCGTACCGGACACCTAGCTCATGATATAGTGACGTATGACTGTTCCGCATCGTCGGTTGGTCCCTACGCCTTACTTGGGCCGGACCATACAGCTTCACGAGTCCCAACGCGCAGAGCCGCTGCTCGTGCTGACACCGCCACGGAGCAAGGAGCTGTGGAGAATGACCCCGAGGTCGAAATGAATGTAGCATTTAACACGAGTCTGTCAGGCTCTTCACAATGCAATGACAGGTACCCGGTAGGGCGTGTCTGCTTAAGGGACTGATTCATCCACCCAGGAAAGCCCCTACGTGCTCCGCAGGTCACATGGACAAATGCAAATCCTCAAGTGCAGACGCAGCATCACAGGTGGTTGGAGAACTTGCGAGCGGTGCCGACGGACCTACCGTCGTCGCCACTGCACACAACGACCATCGAGTTGGTGAGATGAGTGGGATGCGCTCGCGGCTGCAAGTGGTCGACGATAGCGAGAAACGACGTGCCCATTCAGGCTGCTCCCCTACAATTACCCCCGGGCACGAATTAAACGTCGGCGATGGACCCCACTAAGGGACCGGAGTGACGGAGGCAATCACAGGGGCTCGTCGTTTTGAGCGCGATTCGGAAAAGAAACTATCGGACTCGCAACCTCCGGAGGAGTACGAGTGCAAGCACGTCTCTCTCTCAGGGATCGCCCAGAGGCACAGGTCTTCTTGGTTATTACGTGGGTGTGTGTAGCGCGAACGAACGTCGTGGCGAACCTGATTGTAAAGGACATACACTTTGCGAAAACGGTCCGGCCCGTCAGCATACGGATGCAGGTGCCGGCGCGACGCGGTGACGGTGCACGCTGTTATAGCACTATACAGTACCAACGGTTTTGAGTCAATGCGATGCGGTCCTGGTGCAGACCATCTTGGAGGAGGGACAGCTACAAAACAGAAATTTGCGGACGACCGTCCCCCCTGTACGAGGCTTACGGAGGCCATTGAGACGGGGTTCCCGTTTCTGCGGAAGGGGGCGACACGACGGCTGGCAGCAGTCGGTGTCCCCGAGGGCGTTGCTGATGCGCATTACGGGGCACAGGAGACGGGAGACGCTGCGCGAGCTTTTGGGTTATGACTAACGTACTAAAGTGGAGGACGTCTCCGTACGGTACAGCGTACAAGCTGCTTTGCAACGGCGGACGAATTCGGTGGCAAGACCCCCTCAGTCGGAGGTCGGAAGGTGGACGACAGCATCTTCCTGGTAGAGGTTTACCTCCGTCAACGCTTGCTTCACCTTGATTTCCCGTCTCCTGCCGCTTGGCCTCTGCGCCTAAAAGTCACGTCCTATTGCAACATCAAGACCTTTTTGCAGATGCCGACATCCCGGCGGGCCGCTTGCCTTTTCCTGTTCGAGGTCTTTTGTTTCTAGCAGCCTGAGAACTTTCATGGCCTCCAAACGTCGTGCGCAGTGCGCAACGTTAGGTTGTCGATGGAAGGCATTGACGCTGCAATCGCAAGCGGAAAGTTTGAGCGGAGCAGTCCCAATGTATTCTACCCTCTGCTGGAGGGGGTGTACGATTTGAATTGTTTCACCGCATACGCGGCCAACGATCCGTGCTGTTTGACAACGGAGCCCAGTCGGAACAGCGTCATAAAGAACTGAAATATGCGTTTCCAGTCAACCGGCGGTTACCTCGACTCGAGCGACACTAGCGTATGCAGTCAGCGCGCTACGTGTTTCAGTTGGACTTCGAGGCCCTCTATGGCTTAATACCTCTTCCCGAAAGCACATGTGACACGTTCGTTTTCCGTAGGCGGGAAGGTGAGATGCATCGGTTGAACACTCTTCCAAGAGGAGCACGATGGATCGTGACGTCGAGTACCATTGTGGACAACGACACGGTTGCGTTTCTGAACACGATTATCGATAATATTATTGTGACGGGACAAAAGTATCATGAGGAGGAGTTTGTGAGAGCCATTCGCCGTATCCTGGGGCGGGTTCGCCAGGCAAATCTGCTGACTTCCCCCGGCCGAGAGTCGGTGGGGCTGTGAAAGAACGTGGAGTTGCTGGCGAAAGGGGAGAAGAACTGTGCTTTCATCAGAGAGGAGTGTGCGTGAATGGAAGGTCAGCGTTATGTGAGGGGCTCAGTCAAGACTGCCGCGAAGTTGGACTTTGCAAGCCGCGTTGAAAACTACACGATCTGTTTTTTTACCTTGCTCGCGTCCCACGTCAGCTTAGCGCCGCACACCACGCAGCGAAACCCCGCAGTTTTTTCCCCCTGATCCGCACGTACCGGCCGTTGTGCCGGCATGTGGCGTAGGGAAGGAGTTGGGATCTCATCGTGACCCACCTTAGTAGCATTGTACGACAAGCACTGGAGCGTTGCGTGCCGCTGCTAGTGGAGAATCGACTTTGGCCCGTCGCGGAACCCATAGGTGCTACCTGTGAGTACTAGGCGCACAGCGTAGTCGTTTTCACAAATGCGTCGGCGCTGGGTTGAGGCACGATCGCGCGGTGGCGAGGCGCACCATAAGAAGTTTCAAGCGGCGATGGATCCACTACCTGAAAATGCGGGGGTAACGTGTAACCACGTTACATGCGCGCCGTTCAGTTCACGGCACTCAACGAACACAAAACCGCATGCTGCGTTGGCATCCGTGCAGTATGTGCTGTTAAATTACATGGAGCCGGTGCCTCGAGAAGCGATGGTCGCGAGCCACTATCATGCTGCGTTGGCACAGCGTGTAGAGAGCGTGCTTTGATGTGTTGCCAGAGACTAGTACCTCGGCCATCTTTACACCACAAAAATTTGCCTTTCCCTTCGAGGAACGAATTGCAATAGTGTTCTTTTGCATCGTCAGTGCACGCAACCCAGCCGCTTCGCTGTGGAAGAGCTTCGGGGAGGGTGGGTAGCGGCTGCAGAACATGTGGTGCAAGAGACAGATGGCACGTCACTGCCGCGATGAATTCAAACGGTTTGCCCGGTAAGCAAGGGGCGCGGCAGAAGAATGAGGTAGCAAGTGCCGCCACTAGAAGTGGACAACGAAGTGTGAATGCTTTGTGGGGCACTGGAAAGGGAGTGTGTGTGTGTGCAGCGGGTGTCTCAGCGAGCGGAGCAGATCTTTCTCCTTCCTCTTCTCTTTTGTTAGGTAGAAAGAAAAATCTGATGTGGAGTAATTCCGGGGTGTTGAGTAACCTGGTCTCCAACCCGGGGTCGATGAGAGCGGTTTTCTGCATTAGCTGATCACTTACGTTTCCTCTTTCCTCTTCCCCTTTTCCTTTCCACTCTTACTGCGTTGTGGTCTAGCACGTTGGGTTTGCCTTCTGGGAGACCACGGTCTTCCTCTACCGCCCACCCACCCTGTATTGCAGTTTTGTTTTCCGCTTTTTGCCACTATGCTGTTTTTCTCTCCGCTTTTCTGTTTCTGTTGAATTGAAGCAGAACAGTGTCCGTTGAGCACAGATTTGTTCAAAGGGAAGTTTGGTGTAAAACGTCTGACTACATGGCAGGTGCATTTTTCCTTCGTTTCTTTTGCTAATATTCATTCTTTCCTCCAACGGGGTTTGCGCCCTTTCCCCTTGTTGCAATTTTGATTTCTGACTTTGTTCGTTTTTCTTTTTTTTTCCCTTTCGGCTGCTTGTCGTCTTCACAGTGCTCTAAATCATCCGCGTCACAGGAACTACTATCCTGACCTTCGAATTTTATCTTCTCATATCCTCAGGTTGGCATTTGTGTAGAACCGAATTAACTCGGTGCCTCCATCTGTCCTTTTTCCCCTGTTAAGTGCACTCTCGACTTAGCTTCCGACCACGACGACGGAAGCCTTGTTAACGAAGAGAATCCTCCAGGCCAGCTATTCTTTTGAAATACAGAGAGAGAGAGCAAATGACTTTAGTTGCCGTTTTCCTTTGTTTTCCGACCTACTCGGGGTAATAACTGGCTGGACGAATCACACCATCAGCTCGTACTATTATCACACTGTGTGTCCATTTTAGCAATGCAGCCCGGGGGTCACATCGCGTAGCGTCCCCCCTGAGGCAGCAAGTACCGCTACTAGAAACGGGCGGTAAAGTATGAATGACATGTGGGACGCTGAAATGGGACGTGGAGCGGGTGTCCCAGCTAGTCGAACCGATCTCTCTCCTCTTTCCTCTCTTTCGCTAGATGGCAAAGTCGGTCCTATTGTGCTTGTTTTCTCCCCCTTTTGTCATCGTTGATTGTGTTCGAGGTTATTTTTCACTGGCAAACAACTCTGGGGATTTCGGAAGGCGATCACAGTAGAACTGCGCTGACCTATCTCTTTAAGACGTCGGAGTAGATGAGCTGGGTTTCTGTAAACCATGCCAGTGCGTTTTTTGTTGTTTCTCTCTCCTTTGCTTACTGGTGGGCAGACTAGCAGCTGCAGAGGACATGGAATCTTGATACATCAAATAAAAAATTCTACTAATAATGATAATAAAAGCAAGTGTCTGTTGTTTTGGCTGTCCTCTTGCTCATCATCGCTGAAATAAACCGACCTCAACGCGTTGTGTCTAACTGGATATGGACGCGATGCGAATCAAAAGTAGGAACACGTGTCTAGCCTTACAATGTACGCTTGCTTTCTCAAGAGCTGTGAAGATTGCCTGAAATGGTGCGCCTGTGGAAGTACTGCTGCCCTACCCTATCCTGTACCAGGCGCTGTTGTTGGCTCACTGAATGCCCGCATTTTGTTCTGCTCCTCTGTTGGTGCTTTCAGCAGCATAGTGTGCTAGACACATCGCTCCTTCGAATATGGTGGCCACTTCTTCACGTTCATTCTCTTCTCTCCTGCCCTCCTGCTGACATGAAACGGCTGTTCATTTCGCGCGCACCGAAAGAGAACGCGTGAGCCTCGCTTGCCACTTCTGCAGCAGCGTTCGTTTGAAAACGAAACGGCTAATCCCGCCCGCTTAGGTTCTTTCACCATTCTTCTCTTTACTAGCATTCTCGTTTCACTTCCTTTGCCTGTTTTTGTGTTGAAGACTGAAAAGATCGTGTTGCGTTTGAAACCCATTTTTTCGCGGACACTCAGTCTTTCACCCTTTCTTGGTCCGTTTCAGGAGTATTCCCGCTGTTCCAGTGCTTACCGTGTAAGCTGTCGCACGAGTTCTTTCTTTCGTTTAGAGTTTACGTCGGCGTTGTCTTCGGTGTTTCGAAAGCGCCTGAGAAGTTGAAAGAAACATCATCGTTTACTGATTTTTTTTTTTCCTCATACAAACCCAACAACGAAGGGGAAGCCGAGCCGTTCTCTTAGTGGTGGTCCAATTTGAGTTATACCGAATACTGACAGTCCTCTCTACAATTTCCCCCCTCTCTTCGATCAAGCTTAATTCACATCACAAAACGCAGCCAGCCCAGTCAAGTCTTTCTGAGAGACACATAGACGTGCACGAATAATAAAATAAAATAAAATAAAATGGACGCCCCTGATTACCGCGCGAAGCTCGCGGAGACGGTGCTGAAGTTGATGGAGGAGGAAAACGCCCGTCAGGTCGCAGCAGACCCTCAGATGATGCAGTACAGCCGCCTCGGCGACGAAAGCTTCCCCGTCGAAGGCACCGACAGCGCAAACGGCACCGCCATCTACCATCACGCCAAGGTGAGCGAACATGCTTTTGAAAACTTGACGAAGGACTGGTACAACGGACAAAACTACGTCCAACGGTTTGAGTCAATTTGCAAGAGCCGCGGCAACAAGCGTGCATTTGCCTATCGCCCAGTAATTCGCGTAAGTGAGGAACTTGTGAAGGACCCGGAGAGCGGCTTGGAGCGCAAGTTCGATGTGACTTTCTACGATGCGACAAAGTACATCTCGTACGATCAAGCCTGGCACGACATCGAGAGCTTCGGTTGTGGCTTGTGTGAGCTGGGCATTCCGCAAGACTGCAAGATCGCCATGTACCTGGAAACCGGTGGGAGTGGTTGGTGTCGGCTTATGGAGTGTGGTCTCAGGGGATGGTGCTCACAACCGTCTTTTCCAACCTCGGCGAGGAGGCGCTGGCGCACGCATTTACTGAGACCAGCTGCGCTGCTATTGTGACGACTGGCGAGCGTGTGCCATCGCTCATCGCGATGATGCGTCGTGGCGCAATTCCTTTGTCCGTCATCATCTACCTTGACCGTCTCCCGGCAAACATCGAATCCGAGGGCATCTCGCTGCGTGCCTGGGAGGATGTTGTGAAAGACGGTGCACTCTCCGCAATCGGTACACACATGCCAGCAAATAACGACGACCTCGCCCTCATCATGTACACGTCGGGCACAACGGATGAGCCGAAAGGTGTGATGCACACCTTCGGCAGTATCACCTCCGGTGTACGTGGTATGGGGGAGAAGTGGAATGAACTGCTCGGTCCGCTGCAGACCGACGAGTGCTACGTTGCCTCCCTTCCTCTGTCTCACGTGTTCGAGTTCGTTATGTGTATGATTTCGCTAACGCGCGGGTGCTGGATCGGTTTCGGCCACCCGCGCACAATGCTAAACACATACGCGCAGCCCCACGGCGACTTGGCCGAGTACAAGCCCTCCCTGTTAGTTGGCGTGCCACGCATTTTCGACAACTACAAGAAGACGATGGAGGCGAGTCTGGCTCCGCGCGGCACCTTGGAGCGGCGCATCTTCGACCACGCCTTCGCCTCCCGTCTCCGCTACATGAAAGAAGGTATGCAGACACCTTTTTGGGATAAGGTGGTCTTCAAACCGTTTCAGGAGATGCTGGGCGGGCGCGTGCGCAGCATGTTCGGCGGCGGCAACCCCGTCAGCTCAGTCACACAGACGTTTTTCAATGTCGTGGTCGGTGGCTTCATTCAGGGCTGGGGCCTCACGGAGACGATCGGCAACGGCACGAAGCAGCTTGCGGGTGATAAGGAAGTGCTGTGTGTAGGCCAGCCGGAGAGGTGCGTGGAGTTTAAGCTGGTCGACACGGCGGACTACAAGCACACGGACATCCCAGAGCCACGCGGCGAGGTTTGCCTGCGCGGCCCGATGCTGTTTAAGGGTTATTATAAGAAGGAGGCCGTGACGAAGGCGGTGATCGACGAAGAGGGCTGGTTCCACACTGGCGATGTCGGCGCGATTGCCGATCGTGGTCGTCTGCGTATTGTCGGCCGCATTAAATCCATCGGCAAAAATTCCGCGGGTGAGAGCATCTCCATGGAGAACCTCGAGTCCCTCTACGCACAGGTCAGCCTCTGTGTGCCGAACGGTGTCTGCGTTGTGGTAAACCCTGCGAAGTACTACATCTGCGCAATAGCGTGCACGACGGAGATCAAGGCAATGCTGTTTGCGAAGGAGCACGGTATCGAAGGCACTTGGCCTGAAATTTTGAAAAACCCAGAGTTCCGCAAGAGGTCGACGGAAGCGTTTCAGGAACTCGCGAAGAGCGCTGGCCGTGGCAAACAGGAAATCGTGCGGCATGTCCGCCTCGTTGGCGATCACTGGACCACGAAGAACGAACTTATTTCTGCTGCGAACAAACCACACCGCCGTGTAGTTTACACTCGTTACGCAAAGGAGATAGAAGAACTGTTTGCGGAGTAAACGCGAGGGAAACCGTGGATTCTACTTTGGAGTTCCTTGTTCGCCCGCTGGTCTGCTGTGTATCGAGGAGGAGGGGGGAATTTTTCACTGCCGTGAGTCCGACATTTTCACATCAAAGGGATTTTTATTTTTTTTACGGTAATGGCGTGGTGTCTCTCAATCGCAAACTAAGATCTGCGGCTACTCTGTCGCAGTTTCTCCTCCCTTTCTCTGATATGGTGTTGCGCTTTTGTTTTCGGCTGGTGTTTACTTCCACTTCGGTGTGTGATAAATGCTTTTCAGTCTTTTGGTGGTGTGTGCGCGTTGTCGCGCATCACCTGTGTTTTTGTGTGTTCTCTCCTCTTCAGCAAATTCTCATCAACGCGAAACGTAACAGTCGTTAAAAACAAAAAACAGAGACGTTTACGCACCGGGTCAACCGTGTGCCATAGTCTTCGCCACTTTTTGCGTTCAACTGTCTTGCCCCCGGTGACTGTGTGCGATAGAAGCTGTGCGCACGTGATGTTCATGACTGCTAGTTGACACCACGGATATCCTCTCTTGGGTTGTTACTCCCAATAAGTAGTGTAATTAAGACGAATAAAAAAAAAACAAAACGTGTTGGATTGTTTCTGCAGAAACGAAAACGCAAACGTGCTTTTTGTGTACGTGTGCAAGATGCCTGCTCCCACCACCAATCACTCGTTCTCGTTTTCTCCCTCGACCTCTTTTACCGTTGCGCACGGTACGACAGTCCTTTCACGTTCCTTCCCAAAATATAACGACCAGTGACGCGTGCTTTCGGTGCAGAGAGACACTGCGCTGCTGACCGAAAGGATCTTTCTTCGTTTCTCTATATTCAATAATATATTTTAAAGGCACTTAGTTGTATTTCCTGAGCGCTAAATCTTCCCCTCTCCCCTTTGTTTCTTTTCAGACAAAAGAAAACGGTTTTGTTTGTCCAGTACACCTCTACCGAAGATTTGCCGCTCTCTGCTGACCCCTGGACTTTTACTAAACTGGAAGGATCGACATAGTTGCTCTTACTTTTTCTTCCCTAAGTGCTCTGCGCAACACTATTTTCACCAATCGGAGTGTAGAGTGCATCTCTCGCTGCCTTTTTAAGTTGCCGACTATTCCTTCTTTTATCTTCCCTTAGCCTGTTGTTCTTCCCCTGAGACGTCTCCTCGTTCTCTGGCTTGTGTCTTCTGCAGGGGCGTTTTACAGTGGATCATTTAAAAGCACTAAAAGCAAAAAGAAAAACCGATCAACCGCACCTAGAGGATCAAACTGCTTACCACGAAGCTCGTGTTTTCCCTCTCTTCGTCTCTCTTCGTTTGATTGCTGTTTCCGTCTTCTCCGTTCGCATATTCCACCTTCACGCAAACAGTTCAACACCAAAAACCCCATATTTATATATAAAAGTAGATATATATATATATACCTCTATATAAGAACATAATAATATAGCCACAGACTTATTTATTTCGTATTTATTAAAACTCCTCTGCCTCCTTCGCAGTGCTCTCGTTGCTCTTCCCTTCAACACAGTTTCACTACACGCACTGCCTTTGTGAGGCGCAGCAGAACCCGATTATCTTCCGAGGTAGCCACCGTTATATCTATATCTATCTATCTATATATATATATATAGATAGATAGATAGATATATAATATTCACCGAAAAAGAAAATACGAGGAACAAGCAAGCGATAAATGGGCGGCTGTGTTCTTTCGCTGATGGAGGGGCGCAACGCAGCGCAAGTCTACCAAGACCCCCGCTACGTCGAGTACACACAAAGGCTTGAAAAGTGCAACGGTTGCTTCGTGCAAGCCTTGCCCAACACGGAGACGGAAACCACCTCACCCATCTACCGGATCAGTGGGCTGACTGATGAAGAGCACCGTGCCTTCGTTGCCGCCGCCGCGGCACGGCCAATTTTGTACAGGACCGTCATGTCCCTTTGTGATGAACGGAAGGAGAGCCGGATGCTTGGCTACCGTCCGGTAAAGTGCATATCAAAGGAGTATACCCCCACCGGGTCGAACGGCAAGGCTCGCATGACAAGCATTACACACCTCGACGAAACTGTTTATCTGTCTTACGGCAAGGTGAAACAACGAATTCTGAACTTCGGTGCGGGCTTGACTGCACTGGGTGCGAAGGCGAACGACATCGTTTCGATTTACTTGGACACCTGCGTAGAGTGGATGATCGGCGTTTACGGCATCTGGTCACACAGCATCATCGCCGCGACGGTGTACGCGAACCTCGGCGAAGCCGCGCTGGCACACGCGCTGCACGAAACGGAGAGCCAGGCCATCCTCTGTGGTGCGGTGAATGCGCCGAACGTGCTGAAGTTGATGTTGAACGGTGTCATGCCTCGGGTGCCGATTATCTACGTTGGGTCGCTGCCCGCAGCGCTCGATGCACACGTAGTTCCGCTGTACAGGTTTGACGAGGTGGAGGCACTGGGGGCAGAGAGCCTGGCGAGTGGCACGCCCGCCGGCAACGGTCCAATTAACGATGACGACCTTGCACTCATTATGTACACGTCGGGTACGACCGGTGATCCGAAGGGTGTCATGCACACCCACCGCACCCTGGTCAGCGGCGTGCACACACTGGAACCGCGCGTGCACGACCTTGTCGGCGAGCCCAACCCGGCCGAGGCGTACATGGCCTACCTGCCCATGGCCCACATCATGGAATTCACGATCGCGAACATTTTCATCATCCGTGGCGCCTTACTGGGCTTCGGTACGCCGCGCACGCTGACCGACGCCACGGCACGGCCGCACGGCGATCTGCAGGAGTTCAATCCAACGCTCTTTGTCGGTGTCCCCCGTATCTTTGATACGCTGAAAAAGGTCGTGGAGTCGAAGCTGCCGCCGGTGGGTTCGCTGAAGCGGCAGGTCTTCGATCGCGCCTTTCAGAGCCGCCTGGCTGCGCTGAAGGAGGGGAAGGAGACACCGTTCTGGAATGAAAAGGTGTTCAGGGCACCCCGTGCGGTGCTGGGCAACAACGTGCGCGTGATGTTGAGTGGCGGTGGCCCTCTGTCCGCCACCACACACGACTTTGTGAATGTTGTGTTCGGTCGTGTGGTGATCGGCTACGGCCTTACGGAGACGATCTGCGTTGGTGGTATTCAGATCACCGGCGATACGGAGACAAACGTGACAGGTCTGATGGAACCCGGGCAAGAGATCAAGCTACTCGACATCGATGACTACAAGCATACGGACAAGCCCGAGCCGCGGGGTGAGATGCTTTCCCGTGGTCCATACCTGTTTAAAGGTTATTACAAGCAGCCCGAGCTAACGAAGCAGGCAATTGATGAGGACGGTTGGTTCCACACCGGTGACGTGGGCAGCTTCACGAAGGAAGGTAAGATGCGGATCGTTGGCCGCGCGAAGGCCCTCGCGAAGAACTGCCTGGGAGAGTACATCGCAATGGAGCAGCTCGAGGCTATCTACTCTGGCAACGAGCTGTTACAACCGAACGGCGTCTGCGTGTTGGTGCACCCGGACAAGCCGTACATAGCGGCGCTGGCGCTGACAGACGAGGCGCGTGCAATGAAGTTTGCAGCATCTTGTGGGATCGAGGGCAGCTACCCGGAAGTGCTGAAGGACCCGCGCTTTCATGTCGAGGCGGCGCAGTCACTGGCGGAAACGGCCCGTGCGTGCAACCGGGCACCGTTTGAATGTGTGAAGCGGGTACGTGTGATTGATGATGAATGGACACCCGAAAACAACATCTTGACTGCTGCCATGAAGTTGAAGCGTCGTGCAATTGATCTGCAGTACGCCAGTACTATTAACGAGCTCTTCGCGGAGGACTAATGAGTTCTTTTTTTGCTTTGCGACCCTCATAAGTGCAGTCGTTTTGGTGTAGACGTGTACCTCCCTCTTCCATTCTTTATGTATCTTTCTATTCGCACCAGCTTCGCCTCATTTCCGCTCTCCTTTGAAAGAACCCCCGCCGTTTCGTTGTTGTCGGTGGTGGTGGTGCTGTCTCGTCGCCTGTTTTCATTTCCCGTGTTTATATAACTGGTTGAGTCTTTTCGTTACCCTCCACTGCTCGTCTTACGCAATCACCCGCTTTTGCCCATCTCTTTCGACGCTTTCCACCGCTCTGTACACATTTCGTACCTTTGTTTTCTGAATAAGAAATCTTCCTCTCCCTCTCGCAATTTGTTTAGTGGAGTTCCGCTAGCCGCTCTGTCCACGGCTCTGTTTTCTGTCTGTTTCCCTTGCTCTGATTTAGTTATCGTTGCCTTCTCGTATTTTTTTTTTTTTGACAGGGTCGTTCTTACGCTCCAAGTGAAACGCAACTCACCCCTTATTTCAACTAACTCCTTTTTACTCGTTGTTAGATGCGCTGGTGAGTTTGTTGTTCGTTGACCACTTTCCCATCCCTTACATACTCGAGCAGATAACAATAGGGGTTTTCGGTTTTGTTGTTCCTGAAAACGTGCGTGGCTTCGATATATTGAGACAGATGGCTCTTTTCCATTTTTTTTGTTTGTTTGTTTCCCGGCAGCGGAAGCGTGCAGGTCACCAAACACGATTTGAGTCTCCTTGACCCTTCCCTGTCTTTGAAGTAATTAAGGCTTTCTTTTCCCCTGAGCTATCTAAGGATTCCCCGTTCGTTGAGTATTCTTTGCCGTCGTTTTCCCTTACTAACCCCTCGCTTTTTTGTTTTGTGTTTCTTACGTCTTTCCTTCGCCCTCCACGCCATGCAAAGCAAGTGCAAGAGTGCATCTTGTCCATTTGTGTTTTCCCATGACCAACACCAAAACCTGCCCAAATTGAGGGTTCCTCTCACTTCCCTCACGTTTACAACTTCTTTCTACTGTGTGGGGCGTGCCGCAGGCCACTTTGTGACTTTCCGTTCATCTCTTGTGTTCCGAATGCGGTAGAGAGTGAGACAAGCGTGAACGGCTGTGTGCTCAGGTTCGCAGCATGTACGTTTCCCGAAAGCTCTCCTGCAGACTGCCCTCTCTTTTCAATTCCCTTTTTCCTCAGCACACACAAAGTAGATAATACAAATCACACTTTCTTCTGTTTGCCGGCGGATTGTTTCCTTTCCGGGTATTTCTGCCCTCTTCATCTACTTTCTTTTTCTGTTTCCTTTGCTTTCTCTCCTTTTGTGAGCGTCTGAGTCTCTTTCTGTCTCTGTCTCTCTCACTCTGTAACCGTACTGTAGCTACGATTTCGATAAGCGCACTCCCTGCGCAAGGCGTTATAGGTGTTGGTAAACGGAATAAGGAGGAAGAAGACACGATTACTTTGAAGATGCTCCCGTAATGGTGTCACCGGTCATACCTCCGTCCTTGCTGCTTAGAAAGAGCAGCAGATGAGAGCAAGTGAAACTCGACTGCTTCCTCGGCGTCGCTGAGTCCAAGGAACATTGCTTCAGGCATCATTAAGCTCTTTATTTTTTCTAATTACCGCTCTCCTGAAACCCCTTTACACTGTTCGTGTGTATTGCCTCTCTTCTCCAATCCTCTCCTTGTTAACGCACACATACACACACGAGTTGGGCTCATTAAGTAACCCTCACACTTTTGTCTCGTTAAGCCATATTACTCTCTCAAGTCACAGCTTATCATTTTTGTTTTCTCTTTGATTTCGGTTTGTTTCCTACGCTGTCATCCGCCACCTGCATCTCCCACCTTTAAAGGAAGATCCTCTCTTCCTCCTCCGCTTAGCACCCTTGCACTTTCGTCTTTTGTTTGTGTGACGAGTACGCACGCGTTTCTTTGACCTCCAATATCTGTTGCCGTCCTTTCAGTGCCTTCACTGCAGGCGCATCTAATTGAAGCAGTGGGAAGGTGCCAAAGAAGTACAGAAGGGAAAAACGAACGTGAGGTCTTTTACACGGGTGCGTGTAGAGCACTACAATTTCACTGCTGTCGTGAGAGGAGGAGGCGTTTCATCTGCATGTGGAAGGCTTAAACGAGCTTTACTTGACGTTCATAAGCGCTTCGATGGGTGCGCTGCTTGTCACGCTTCTTCAGTGCCGCCACAACCAATCCCTCTATCCGAATGTAGGTGCAACCCAGGCACGTCAAGTCACCTACCAACAGCCCTGCTCTGTACCACTGATTGCGCCACAAACGCATCGCTCACGTTCGCTGCCCTCAGCATCGTCTTCTCTTGCAGAGGCAGACACTACAGTAGATCGGGAAGGTGCGCACAACAACCACGTTAACCACAAGAACGTACACGAACACTGCCGTCAAGGCACTGAAGCACGTGACCATTTCCGCCTCTCTCTCGGCAGCTCCGAGCTAGGAGGAGGGCCGATCATTTACAAGCCCGCGGCACCGGTGTCGGAGGTGCCGAAAACGCACGCGCGGAAACGTGTGTCGAATACGGCTGCTTCAAACGAACAGCTACCACACGAGCAAGAGGGAGGCGTTAATGAAGAGGGAGGAAGGTGCAATGACGCAGCGAGAAAAAACGGGGAGGGGGAGGAGGCCTTGGCGTGCGGACAAGCCTTTGATCAGCACGAGCGACTTCGCTTCGGACTCACATGCCAGGCTCACACCTCCGCCGACTCTGACGAGAGCAAAACTGTGCTGAACGTCATATACCGTTACACACTGCCCGGAGCGCCGTCTGCGTCCTCCGCTTCACCTCCGCAGCCGCTTCTGTTAGCAACTCAACCCACTTCAACAACACCAGCAAAATCTGTGGTAATGGCAGGAACGACGAACGTGGACCGATCACCGCGTGCTGCAACAGCTACCGCCGATGCTTTCGTAAGCCTTCCTCTCCCGCTGCCACCTGCGTGCAGTACGCCATTGCCACCTTCTTTCAGTAATGATCAAAAGGCGCAACCAGGCGGCAGTGCAGCTGCAAATCTGTATTTAAATGTGACGCAGAGTGAACCATCACAACAGCAGCAGCAGCAGCAGCAGCAGCAGCGACAACAAAGCTCGGCGTCAGCTAAGGGTGCCACGATAACGAATGCTGGTGGCGCCATGCATTTGAGTACAAGCGGTTGTGGCGGTGGTGGCGACTCAAGCACTCCGCTGTCACTAACGCCAATACGGACTTTGTACGCAAACTGCGTTGCTGCGAGCAACAGCAGCAGCAACAACAATAGTACTTCGTGCCCCACGGATTTCACGAGCACAAGTGCACCGTACGGGCTTGTTAGCAGCAACGACAGAGATGCAGCAAGGCATACCAAGACCGGACGGATCCAAAGTTATGAAGGGGAGAGTCAACACAAGAAGACCAAGGTGAGCAACGTGCACAGCAACGCAGTAGATGATGCAGAGTTGGGCCCGATGGATTGCGCAGATGCCTTCCAGTACTTTTACGATGACGGCGAAGAGGCATATGGCGACGTTGAGAGCGTTGTGTATATTGCACCGTCCAAAGCGCTTCTTGCCACCTCACCGAGTGCGTTGCGTGACTACTACCATAACCAACAAGCTGCGCTGCGTGGGTGTGTCAGCGGCAGCGGTGCAAGTGGTGAGACGGACCGTGTGTCGCTGGTGTGGATGGGTGCATTCGGTATTTGTCAGGACATCCGAGGTGATCAACTAGCGTCCCAGCAGTCACAACAGCCGTGCCCAGCCGCTGCGTCTGACCCGTTGCTCCCCCGTGCAGCACCGCAAAAAAATGCCTCCTCCATCGTAGTCAAACCAGCACCCCCGCCGCCGCCCGGGTTGAAGAACGCATCGACCATTTACCCGTCACGCAACACCAGCATGATGAAGCATAATTACATCAATAGCGTCAGAAGTGCCAATTTCTTCAATGTGCATCCCCTAAACGACGCGTTGAACTTTGACATTGCGCTCGCACGTAGCTTTCTCGACGCAGCACCAGCGAATAGTACAATCAGTGATGCTGCTGCTACTGTTGGTGCTACCTTCGCGAGCAACAGCAACTACGGAAAGCCACCGCACGACGCCGGACGTTTCGTCTCGCTGGTGGAGGAGATGCGCACCGCGTGTCGGCGCATTGGAAATGCTCCTTTTGTGTGCTGGCGCTCCGTCGACCGCATCGCCCCTCTTCAGGAGGAGTCACAACGCTTTTTCAGTGTCGGAAGCATCACAATGCAGAGCAGTAGCGGTGCGCTGCAGAACGCACGCGGCGAAGTCGAAGACGATGTCTCGCACCTGCCGGGGTCTGCGACGGAGAGCGCGCGAGCGGACAAGCCGCGCACGCGCACTGCGGCTGAGTTCTTCAAGAATTATTACTCGAACAGCGGTAACAATAACCATGGTAACATCCAGCGGTGCCGGACGACGGGTGAAATGCAGAGAGTACACGGTGGCAGCAGACCAGCAGCCGCAGCAACGTCCCCCTCGCTCTACTACTTGGGTCCACAGCAGTACGTGACGGCGTCGGTGTGGTGGTCGCGTGTGGAGGCCTTCAGCCTCGGTCTCCACAGCATCGGCCTGCGTCCCGGCGACTTTTTCGGGATCGTTGAGGACACCCGGTGGGAATGGCTCGTTACGTGCTACGCGGCGTGGAACACGGGGTTGGTCGTCGTCGTGTTCGACGCTAGCGAACGTACCGTGCGCCGTGTTGCGCTCGACACGCAAGGCCAGATGAAAGCGGTGATGTGCAACCCGCAGGTGCACCGTGCAGTGCGGCGGCGCTTTAAGGAAGCCGCGGCCCAGGCCGCACTGTACGCAGCGGAAAAACGCAGCACAGGACACCAACACAATCACACTAAAAGAAATACTCGCAATCAGAACAATAACAAAAGTAGTGCGAACTTAACGGATAATGAGAGCCGGAGCAGCGGAGAAAACACGCAAATGGACGACGTGTGTATGAGTGATAGCACCGGTAGAGGAGGAACGAGTACGTCGGTCTCGACCACCGCCACCACGCTACAGCAACAGCAGCACAACGCGCTTCCACTGTTTATTATTGTGCGTTCTGTCGCGCCGGCTCGCGATAGCGAGGAGGAGCAGCGCCTTCAGAAGTCGACGACAAGTCAACGTGGCACCTCAGTGCATCGCGAGGGGGAAGCGGCAGCCAGTTCGTCTGGTAGGTTTCGGCGTGTTTTATCTGGTTGTCGACTAGGATGTGCAGATGACGCACAGTGTAACTCAAACCGTACTGCTGATAGCGATGGTGATGGGAGCGCTTCATCAGCGGATGAAGAGGACGATGAGGATGAGGAAGCTCTGTGGTGGAGCGACATTCTCTCCCACGGTGAGACAAAGTTGGCTGCCTGGCGTCAACGCAAAGCACGCGAGCGCCGGCAGTGTCAGCAAAAACAGGCACGCCTGCGCTTTCAACAACTGCAGCAGCAACAGCGACAGCGGTGGGCCCGCAGCGACTTCAAGGAAAACAACACAACATTCCAAGGTAACGAAGCTGCTCAAGGCGGCCTGCGGCGTCAAAAATGCAGCACTTCCGCGAATCCACCGATTCAGTTGCGCGCATCACTAGGCGGTGCTGTAGGTTCGTGCGACGGCAGCGCGGTCTCCGCCAGCACCACAGCCCCAAAATCTGGCTGGGCAGCAGCCGCCTCTTGCACCACCACGGTGTCCAATGTCGCGATGACAATATCGACCCCTGCTACCACAAGCGCGTCTGCTGGCGTGGCGTTACCGTCGACTACACATACACTGACCTCAGTTACCGCAACGGCCTCTCCGCAGCGGACGATGCCAGCGCCGTCAGCAAACACAGTCCCAGTAATAACGACCGGGGAGGGACAGATGAGCACGTCTGTCGATTTCGTTCATGCGAGTTGCATTGCCGCACGCACCCCCACACAACAGCGGATGCACACGCCCTACCATGTCACGTCCTCTCTGCACTTAAATACTGGTAGCGTCACGCCACCACCGCCGTCGTCGGTTGGCAACACGTCATCCCCGTCTGAGCAGCAGCTCAAGATACACACGGATAACACCAACAACAATTACAGCAGAGGTGATTCAACACAACCCCCGCTCGCCCCGCTTCGACCTGACGATCTCGCGTTTATTATCTACACTGAAGGAGACCCGAAAGGCGTGCTGCTCACGCACGGCGCCGTGAAGGCATCTATGGCTGCTCACCAAGAGTACTTGGACACTACAGACATCGACGTCGACGACGGCTTGCGCAGAGGCAGTAATCAAAATGCAAGTAATCTGACGAGTGCAGTGAGTGGTGCTGGTGGAGTGAAGGCGACGGGTGGAGGCAACGTGTGCAATAAGACCGATACTAGTACTAACCGGACAACGACGATAAGCGGTGTCGATGGCGCGCATCGTGAAGGGCGGCTGGCGCGGTATTGTGCCTCTGCAGCACGCATGCCCGCCCTACGTTCCCGTACCGCGCCCGTCGGTCGCCCTTCCTACCTCGCCTACCTCCCGTTACACTACATCTCCGAGTTCATGGCACAGACATCCTGTCTGATTCGTGGTGTACTCGTGTGCTACGGCACCCGTCGCACCCTCTTCGACACCTTCGCCCGGCCTCACGGTGATTTAACGGAGTACAAGCCGACAGTTTTCCCCGCACTGCCGGCGACGCTGGCCCGATTGCACCGCGCAGTTCAGGCAATGCTCTCCAATGGTTATCGCAAACTTCTCTTCGAGGTCGCGTATGAGGCACGACGACAGGCAATACGTCGTGGTCTGCAGTCCCCCTTCGTTCTCTCCACCATATTTGCACAACCGCGGGAGTTGCTCGGTGGGCGGTGTCGGCTCGTGCTGGTGCGCGAGGCGCCGTTACACCCCCGCGATGCGGAGTATCTGGAGGTGGTCTGCGGGGTGTCGGTCGTGCAGCAATTTGGACCTGTCGAGACAGCGGGGTGTGCACTTCAACAAGCCTACTGCAGTGGCCACTTGGACACGATTGGGGGTCCATTCGGGCCAACACAAGTGAAGCTACGCGACGTCGCTGGTGGCTGGACACACCGGGGGGAACGCCCCACCGGAGAACTTCTCGTTGCTGGTCCGACCGTCATGGTCGGTTATTACTGTCAGCCGGAGCGCACGGCAGAAGTGCTGGAAAAAAACGGGTGGTGGCACTCAGGCACGGTCGCCGAGCGCTGCCCCGACGGCTCATTTCGTCTCATCGCCTCGCTGCGCCCGCATTATGCAATCAACAGCAACGGTCAGTGCTTCGACCTTGAGTATCTCGAAGCTATCTACGCACGGCACCCCCTCTGCACCCCCAACGGGGTCTGCCTCCTCGTTCACCCGTACCGCCGGTACATCTGTGCGTTGATTCTGAGCACCGAGAAACGAGTGCGTGTCTTTCTTGACGCCGAGGCAGCCGCAGCTTCCGCGGCAACAGCAAGCATAGGATGCAACAGCAGCAACAACGGAGAAAGGTCTTCCACGACGTCCTCGCCTTTGTCGCCATTTGGTGCATCTTTGACGTCGCCGCTGGCGGCTCTCGCAAGCGCTGCTGCAATGCCTGGTTGGTGGCCGCAGTGTCTGCGGGACCCGGCGCTGAACACCGCTGCTGCGTTGTCGCTTGCAACGTGGGCTGCCGACTGCAACATGTCCCCGTGCACAACAGGAACAAGCAGCGGCGGTAATGGAGTTGATAGTGGCGAACAACATCATCGTTGTTACCACTCATCACAAAGGGTTGGTGTAGCGCCGCATGAACGTGTGCGGCGTGTGCGTGTGTTGTACGATGTTTGGGATGTTACGCGGCACACACGGACACCAACAGGACGGCTCTTTCGGTGTGGAATTCACTGCCGCTACAGCGCAATTATTCAAGAGCTCTTTGCGGAGCCGGATTGAGGAAAACGTGCTTGTTCGTGTGTGTGAACACAATACATACCGACGGACGATAGGAAAGAGCGAACGCGGTGGCCGCTACTTTAACCAAAGGACCAGTGGTTTTTCGTCCATTGCATTCGACAATGTGCATTCCCCCTTTTTTTTGTTTTTAAGCCTGCATCTGTCGCGTTTGTTCACGACAATTATTTGTGTGCTTGTACAATCCGGCGTCGCAACCTCCTCTTACGACGAGCGAACTAAAATCACCGAATCAACATCAGCTACTCAACCGAGGGAAAGAAAAGGACAAAAGCCCGCTTTTTGTGCCCCAGCGGCCTCTGGTGTGTTTGTGTGTGCGTGCTTCTGATAAGAATGTGCCATCGTAGCTGCCCATTACTAAACAAGACGGCATGGAAGCACAGGAAACCGTGTTGTTATCCTTGAAACTGTGCGTTCGTGATGTGAAGACGATGTCAAGATCTATCTCTTTATTCTCCGCTTGTGACTCGCCCTGTTTGCGCCACTGTTTTCTCACTTCTGCTACTTGAAGAGGAAATCTCCGCACTTTCGTTTTCTCAGAAACTTTTCTTACAATGTCCACGCAGCCAAACTTAGATTTTTACGCCCACGTCCCGACGCCGCGTGAAGTGGCGCACAAGCATCTGGCGGAGCTGCGCTACCCAATGTACGCGTGGCGCAGCGACGCCAGCGAAACCGTATTCGACCCCACCACTGGCGCTCTCCAACCGCAACGTCACCTCTACAGTCCGCAGCCTACCGAGCATCACAACAGGACGGGTAGAATCAATTCAAAAGGAACCTCGCAGTTTCACACAGTGGATGAGGGAAGACGGAGAGACAGCAGCAGTAGCATAGGTGGTGTTCGTGAAGAGAACGGTGGAGGAGAGTTCAGTAATGAGGGCACGGACGATGGCGATGATACTATCTGGGCTTCAGCAGCGAACACCACTGGCGATCGACGGAGGTGGTGGTGGATGACGAATTTCACCTTTAGCTCGGATTACTTCGGTACGCGTGGCACCAAAGCGTCGATGTCCACGTTGGAAAGTAACCCCTATAATGAATCTGGTGTATACACGCCATATTGGCACGACACCATCGTGTTCTGCAAGCCCGCGCAACGCGCCAAGAAAGCGGGTGACGCGTCCACAGATTCTAATAGTGGTGTTGTGGCATCGGTGCAAGGGCGACAGCAACAGCAACAACATCGAAGGCGTACGAGTGAGGTGGTGTTAGCCGTAACCTGCAACGCGGCAGAGGCTCGTGCACGGGAGTTGAAAGCCGCAGAAGACGCCAAAAACGGTGAAATGCTAAGTCTCTCCTCGCTTTCCCCGGTACCACGCATTCCAGCGCCGAAGAAGACAACGACGGCGGCGTGCTATGCCTTCGCGCTCTCACCGACACACTGCTTTGACGAAAAGACTGTCACCATCTCCCGCTCTGCAGCCGCTTCCGCCGCCGCAGCAGCAGCGGGGAAGATACACAGCTCGTTCACTAGTGCACCGTACACGGCTGTCGATGGTGTTGCTCAGCCCTCCACCACGTCGTTGGACGAAGAGATGAGCACTCCGAGCGATGCAAAACTCACGCCCAGAAGCAACACCGCTACTGGTGGTTCGGCAGCGCAGCGCAGTCCCCCACACAGTAGGTACAATAAAGACTTGGACACGTTTCACTCAAACCCCGCAACGACGTGGTGCAACGTGGTGGGGCCGACGATGGCGAGTAAACAGCGTGTTCTCACCATGGCGGAAGACATTTACAGCGATTTGATCGCCAGAGAAGCACAACGAACCGGGTCTGCATGCGGCTCGGATGCATCGCTGTGTATGGCCGCCGTTCCAACCTCTGAACTTGTTTACAGTCTTCGCGCATCGTACATGCACACTTCTAGTCCCCAAAGCACACTGGATCGAAACGGTCATTGCAGTCATGGTAGTCCACACAACAGTCAGCACCATCACCGTAACATTCGGAGCAGCACGTACAACCACAACAGTATCACGACTACGACGGACACGAGTAGAAATTTGTTGCCACGCAGCGCCGCCGATACGACGATGAGTAGTCTGCCCAGCAAGATTGCCGGAGCGTCTTCAACAGTGGCGAGTTGGAGTGGTATGGAGCCTGGCGTCTCTCACCGCCATCAACAGCGTTATCCGAGCAGCATAGGCAACCACAACAACCTGCAGGTGAATTATAGTAATAAGGATAACACGACGAATTCATCACGTGAGTTCTTGCGGCGGCGGCCGTCCTCGGCAAACACCGCCCTCAGCAATTCCGGCAAGCAAGGGAGCAGCTACGAAAAAGTGCCGCTTCGTCGCACCGCTACCGCAATCGGTGTGAGCAGTCCCGTCGGGACATGTTTTCCCGAAGAGGAGGAGAGGGAGCGAAACGACGACGTGAAGGCGGCGCCAAAGCTCGTGACGGAGACGGTACTGAACAGCGGTGGGATGTTTGTGCCCTCGCCCCATCTCCCGCCACCGCTGTTGTCTTCGACTTCGCATGTCGTCGTTGCAGCGGAGGGCCACGCGTGTGCGCTGCCGACTGTCACCTTGATGCCCACCACCACCACTACAGCAACAACAACAGATGGCGTAGATGATACGAATAATAACACAACCGATAGTATTCGCTTCACCGCGAGTACCTTGCAGCCGAGCCCACCGCTACCTCTCCGCTCGCACCCCCCTGTCCGCGTTGTTGCGACCGAGCGCTCCAACGCAAGCTCCTCCGAGGCGGCGGCGAGTCCGACAATCAGCGCTGCGTCTCCCCCCGGCTTCAATGTACTGCCGCCGAACCCCACCGCGGTCACGACCCCACCTACGCTGTCGCAGTACGAACTGGAACGTGAGATAATGCGAGGCAGCAGAATTCGCCATCGCATCGGCAATTATAACGGCAGCACCAATTACAACGCGGACAATAACAACACCAGCAGCGACAGCAGGAGTGGTAACGTGATTTCGCACCAAGCGAATTGTAATGGTGCCCGCGCGAAGGATTCCCCACTGGTTATTCATGGCATAAGTAAGCACCATCGCGCAAGCTGTAACACCGTATCCCCGAAGTCTGAGGCCGTCTACGAGCATCAACAGACGAACACCACCACCCAGTGGACAGACTCGCTGCTGGCGACGCAGAGAGCCGCAGGAAATGGCAAAAATGGTGGGAATCAGCGTCGACAATGTACGATGTCTCTGCCACCAACGTTGGTGTTAAGACGTTCTAGCTTTCGTCACACTGGTCGAAAAGGAGAATGCTCTTCGTCGAGCCGAAGCCGGTCAAAAGAAAGCAAGCGCAACACAAATCACCGTCTTACAGCACCAACTACAAATCGTTCTCCAAGTCGGCAGTCACCAGGGCGTGAAGGGACGCGTCGACTGCCCGCAGAAGCAAAGGAAACACGCGTGTACGCGGTGCGGGTGCGGACGACGTTTACGAACGCCGACGCCTCCTCTTCGTTGAAGTGGCGGGGGCCGCTGCGGCGTGGCGTGCCGGTGCTGCTGCCGGACGATTGGAAATGAGGCTCCTTATCATCTGTCTTTCTTTCCTGCCAGGCACCTTCCCTCCTCATTTCGCCTCAGCCTCCTTTCAGACAACCGGAGCACCACACGCTGGGCCCGTTCTCCTTTTTTCTCTTTGCTTTTTCCTACTACTGAAGCCTCACCCTCCGATGTATTCCTCAGCTGTGCTTCCACACATGCGTTCACACCGTTAGTGCTTCACCTCCTTAGAGACCTTCCCCCCCCCCCCCTTGGCCTTTGCACTTCAATTCAAGACTCTGTTTTCTGTTCTCCCCTGTTTTCCTTTACTTCGCGTCTATTCCACTGAGTTGTGTATAAGTCTTCCCCAACGTGCTTGCACCACCGTTCTCGTGGCTTATGCCTTTACACATGTATTTCTTCCTTGCATCGCTTTCACTCTCACTGAGACACAAATGAAAGAGTGGGTCGAAAAGGGAAAGGCTCTATCCAGTGGTGCGCAACGTCTTTCACCTCCTCCTACGTTCTTCTCTAAACAGCATTCGCTCATTTTTTTCCCCCAGCCAGTAAGGAATGCTACGCAGTGAGCGACAGAGTATGCAGTGGATTCGTGCTCGACTTCCAGGGAGTTCATTCGCGAGTCACTGTTCGTCGGATGACCCAGTGCTCACGCTGCACTCCTGCATGCATCAAGAGAAATTGGGCTCAAGTGTGTTCTACCAGCACCTTAGACTGAACGCCCAATAAAAGAAAAACAAGAAATGCTACAAGTGGACTTCAACGGTGGGAACCGAACTTCTACAGGGGAAGCGGTTTCCACTCCATAGATTTCGTTATGGGTGGATCTTCAATCGCCAAAAGCTATCGTAAGTCTACAAGCTAAACGATGTTCTTTGTTTGAAAGGCTGAGGAGGTCAGTAGTGTGCGGTTCTGACATCACCACGGTGAAACCAGCGTTTTGCTTCGAGCTTCTCACCTGCAACCATTATCTCTCTCTCTCTCTCTCTTTGAATCTCCTTCCGCGCATTGCCACCACGGCAGCCAGCTTTAAAACTATATATACAGGGCCGTGGGAGAGGTACTCAAAGCTTCATCAAACTTTCCTTCTCTCTCAAAGGGGACCATGTCAAGCACACAGAAGGCCACCGCCAACACCGCCACGGTGCCGTCATTTCTGGTCTACCCGGTTCCCAGCATTGCGGACAATTCATTTCTCCAGCTGATCTTCCGCGAGAAGGTGAAGCGTAGTCTATTTTTTGGCTTCGGCCGCAGCCGCATGGCAATCGTAGATTTGATCAACGCCGAGGTGGCACAGGAGGTGGAGAAGGTGTTGCAGAGAAGTGTTGTTGCTACTAATGCGGGTTATGAATCAACTCCCACCAAAGGCTCAACTCGTGTTGAACTGGGGAAAGTGGAGAAGCCGGCGGATACCCAAGCACAACAACAACAGAACGTCGTCACCGCTGACGTAGACACAATGACACTCGCGGACATGTTCGCACCGCCCGCGGCGAAGCAGGCAGGCAAAACAATCGAATCTGCTGCGGTTCCTTCCGCCGCCCTTACCGCAGTAAACAGCTCGAGCGACTTCACACACTTGCCTTTTCTTGTGTTCCGTGGGCGTCCGGTGCACGTCGTCGTGAGCGGTGTTCGTGTCAATGACTTCTACACCAGCGGCGGCGCCGTGCCAGAAAAGCACGAAAACAAGGATGACCGTAGTAGCAGCAAGAAGAAGCTGAAGAGAAGCAACGCAGCAGCAGCAGGAGAAAGTCGCGGAACTGAGGCAGATGCCAACAATGATCAGCAACCGACGCCGAGTGCGAAGTCTGTGGCAATGGGGCAGTTCCCGAAGAACGCGTGTCAGAAGTGTGGTAGTCTCGATCATTTCACACGTCACTGCGCTGTGTCGGGTACTCCCGCTGCCACCACTACTTCCACAGCAGAAACAACAGCAATGGCAACAATTCATAATGAAATCTTCGCCACGTCTGCCGCTGCGGTCACACACAAGAAATTTCCGAAGGACTGCTGTCAGAGGTGTGGCAGTCCTAACCACTTTACGCGCCACTGCGATGGGTCAGGTGTGCCAGCTCAGAGCACCCCAACGGCGGCGACGGCGGAGGATGCAGCACCTGCGAAGAAGGCACGCAGAGAGGAGACAGAAACTCAGCTGTCGAGCAACACAGAGAACGAGGGTAAAGTGTCTGCTGAGACTGCGGCGCCTGCAAAGTCGAGGTGGGCGCCGATTCGGCGCACCTCGAAGGATCAGTGCAGGTTTTGTGGCTCCGATGCGCACCTGTCACGTCACTGCCCTAAGAAGTAAACTCACGTAAATACTCGTCTGATCTAGTGCGCGTTTCGTTGCCTCGTGAAGCGTGTTGAAACGCCCGTGTTGTCAGCTAATGACACGGAGAGGCTGCAAAGTTCATGGCTCATGCACCAGATGTAGTGAAAATTGTCGGCATAGGTTTTGGTGGCTTGCTTTCCACGCTTCTGACTATTTCTTAACGACTAAACACATAACTGCATCCAACTCAAAACTGTCATGAGGAAAGAAGTATTGTCCCAAAGGCAGAAGCCCTGTCTCTTCATGGCTTCGCTTTCAGTGTTGCTCGGAAACGGTTGCTGTTTGCCCTTCGTTCCAGAGCTTCTCCGTGGAAACGCTGCTTTATCTCGCATTCACCCGCGCCACGATGTAAAGCGCCTCAAGCGCCATATATCTGTATGTATGCGGTGGAAACAGTCTAAATCACTAAACGTATTTCGAGCGGCGACAGCTCGTTGTTACTCTCAATCTTAGTTAATTTGTTCTTGCTACCGCTCCCTGTCTTCTGAGTTTCCCATACCCGAGCACTAGTACACAACGGTTCTTTTCGCAACAATAAGCACGCAAGTAAACTCACTCGTAAGAGAAATTGGTGTTTTCATTAATGCCGCCACCGCCACCACACAAGCCTCCACAGCGCACGCCGCTGAGCATCGACGATGTCGCTATCGACTTCTCCGCAGTAAAACCGCCAGTCATTGCAGCCTACGCACAGGGAGTAACATCCACCGCAACAGTGGCAGGATCCACTGCACCTCAGGCAGGAGCAAACCCCGCTCTCATGCCGAGTCTTCTCGAGCTCATGCAGCAGCAGGAAGGTGACAGTGGTCGACTAAAGGTATCCGACGTGCGTGCCTTCGATCCTAGCCTGGAAGGCTTGACACAGCGACGGCTGCACAACATCGCAGCAGCAGCGGGCAACCGTCGCAAAAAGGTGTTTGGAGGGCAACCCTTCATGCCGCCGATCGCGAGTGCCTCAACCCAGCCCATGTACGTAAAGGGGAGCAAGGTTGAAAGTAATGTTGCTGCACCCGCTGTGATTGCGGGCTGCAAGAACAACAGTAACAGTAGTGATAGCAACAACGACGGCTCCTCCGCTGCACAGGACGCGCTCGATTTTCTCATTAATGCGCAACAGAAGCAGCAGCAGCAAAGGTCATCGTCTGATTTACAGAGACGACGTGATACGTACATGCGGCAGTTGCGCTCCTTTTGCCAACGTGACCGTGCACTTAACGAGCGGGCAGAAAACGAAAGTAATTATAAGAGCAGTGCATCTCCTAGGTCCGCTACTGCGATTACTACTGCATTCCCCAGCACGACCACATCGCATACCAACTCGCTCTTGACGCAGTTATTCCAAGATGGTGTTCCAGACATCGAACCTTGGGACCGCTGGACCTCCGCCATGCCACGCTATGGGGAGGCGAAGCATCTCATTCTGAACCCGCTCTCCGCGACTGCAAGGCAAATCCAGGACGCTGGATTAAATCTGATTCACCACCCTGTAATCCCAGACACGCACTACACCCGTCACTACCAGTATCGAGACTTGGAGCAGCCCATCTTGCCAAAGGAGTTTAAAACCAGAGAAGAGCTCCGTGCGGAGCGACGGGAGCGACTAAGAGAGAAACAGGCAAAGAAACAGCAGGAACGCGCTGCCGCCGCATCTGCCGTGAGCAATCTCCAAGAAAGCACGGCGAGCCACGGTTCGCTGTTAACCTCTGCTGCAAGTCAACTCCTACACGACCGCCTCTCCACGAAAAACCTCGCGTTGAACCTCTTTGCGTCGAGTGTGCTGAATCCGCTCGCGACCGACACAAAAGTACTGCAGCAGTACGAGCTGCGCTATTTGGAGCATCAGCGCCGTAACCACGACCGACACGTCGCAGCGCTGCCAAATCAAATTTTAAAACGCGAACGCGATCAACAGCGGTTTGCTGTGGAGTACCCCATTATGCGCGCCTACCGTATTTTCCCTATCTACTCCCCTGCCCACTTGGGTAAGCTACGGCACTACGCAAACGACAATTTACTACGTGGCTTTGTTCTCTATGTGGCGGACTGCGACGCATTGGTAGTGTTGTCTGGAGGTGAGAAGGCCATGCGGCACTTAGACCACTGGATTTTAATCAAAATGGCGTGGGAGCACCCCGACACTCGCGCGGTGCGCCTCGCGACGATTCCGCTGATGGACGCCACGTGTTTTTCTTTCCACCTGCCAAAAGCACAACAGCAACAACAAGGAGGAGGAGGTCGGTTGTACAAGCAGGGGAAGCTGGTGGAAGGTGCGTCTGTAGCACACGCAACAACAGCAGACAGCGCTGCAACAGCGGCTGAGCAATCTTCATCAGGAAAGGAGCCGGTGTTCATCAACATGGTGCCAAGCGTGGAAGAGGGAGAGAAGTTTCTGCGTCAACTGCCGGCGCCATCGAGTCCATGGGGCGATTTGAGTGCGATTTGGCGCACCGCATTCTTACAGGACGGACTGCAGGAGCATTGAATGCGCGCGAATCCGTGTACGGTTATTCAAATCAAAATCAACAAGAAAAAGGGAAGGGCTACCAAATAGTAGGTTTTCACGACACGGGTCGAACGCTGCGGGTTGTGAAACGTTGAGAGAAAAGAAAAGGGAAATTTGTATGGGTGCACGGGAGAAGGCTGATCTTTGCACTGCAGCCAGGGAGGGGGCTCTGAGGTGGAAAGCAGCTATCAAGGGTTAAGCTCTGTCCTCCTACCAAATCGTTGTTTGTTTGTTTCTCCCTTCGCTGTCTCTTTCCAAGCTCAAATGTCATTGTCTCCTACTGTTTGCACTGCCAGCAACCGTCTGTTATTGATTCAGCGTTACCTTCCTCTATAAGAAAACGAGGATTATACGTTTAGCCGCCATCTTAACTGTTGTTTGTGAAGCCAGTAGCGCGCAGAAAGCTAAAAAGGTCGTTCTCGTCAACACACTCACTTGTGTTGCCCGCACGCTATTAGCAGCACCTTTGCCCTTTTCGCTCATAAGCGCACTTTAAACAATAACCGAAACAAAAACCAGACTGCATTTTATTTTTGTATTCTCAACATGCCGCCGCCACCTTTCTCGATGGAGCGTGCGAAGTACGACATGAACAACTTCTGGGGTCGCACCCGCTACTGGGCCGAATCAATAAGCCCCATCATGCTGCTCGAAAACAAGCGCACTCTGGAAAAGGCACAGATGCTTCTGGACAGGTGGAAAGATGGGCAGGCGGGCAACGCGAGCGATGCCGAGCTGTGGCACGCCCGCATGGCTGTCGAGAGCTGTATCCACCCAACCACTAAAGAAGTGCTGAACCCGTTCTTCCGCATGTCCATGTTCCTGCCGATGAACTACTTTGTGGTGCCGTTTATGATGATGCCGGCAACTGTAATGAGCATCCCGCGCACCGTCGGCATTCAGTGGTTTAATCAAAGCTACAACAGCGCCGTGAATTACGCAAACCGCTCGTCTGATGCGCAGCCGGTGTCGGAGATTGCGAAGGCGTACACGGCGGCCGTCGTGGTCGCCTGCGGTGGCAGCCTAACCGCCACGATGTGGCTGAAGAAGATCCCGTCGGGTACGACGAAAGCCACACTAATTCGTGCGACGGTGCCGTTCCTCGCTGTCAGCTGCGCCGCGATTGTGAACTTGGCCAGCATGCGCAAGAACGAGTGGCTCCGCAACGGCGAAGGCATTCGTGTTGTCGACGAAGACGGTGTAGTACGCGGCACGAGCACCGCGGCTGGTTTCGACTCTTTGAAGAAGTGCAGTGCGACGCGTGTGATTTGGAACTTGCCGTGCATGGTCCTGCCGACTTTGTGCATGATGCCGCTCATGCGCGTCAGCAGCCTAGTGCGGCGTTACTCGGTGCCGACGGAGTGTTTCTTACAGATGCTCGGCATTTCGATTGGTGTGCCGCCGGCGCTGGCCGCGTACGCGCTAACACAAACGATTCCGGCTTCGAAGCTCGAGCCACGCTTCCAGGGCTTGACACGCAAAGATGGCTCGCCGGTGAAGAGCTTCACGTACTACAAGGGTCTGTAAGGTGTTGGTCGGTCCGCTGCTGAAAATACCGGGAAAACAGCGAAATATGCACACAGCACGAAGAGAAAATAGGAATGAGGGCGCCGGAAAAAGCGGACTTATCAACACGTCATTGCAGTGCGGAAAAGGCACAACAAAGAGCTGCACACGTTCTTTCTCTTTTTTTTTCTTTTCTGCTGTTGCTGTTTCCGTTCAATGCGTGCACGTGTGTCTTGCGTCCACGAGCTCTGCCTACTTATCTTTTTTTTTTCTCTGCTATGTCACTATTTCGTTACTTCATTGCTATCACATGTCCCATTCTCATCTGTGCGCCATCCACATGGAAGCGAAAGGAACCTCTCTTCTTGTGTTCTGCGCAGAAAGTCATAAAAGAAACTCTGTTTTTGTAATCTAAAAAAAAAGACTTGTGAGCGATTGGATGAGTAGGCCAGTTGCGATGAGCCTCGACAGCAGCACATCTGTTGTGCCTCGCCGTTAACGTTAGTTCCCATTATCTCTTTTCGCGACAAACCACTGCTTTGGTATACCCGTACAGATGTAATGACTGTGTGTGTGTGTGTTTTTCGTTTTTCTGCGTGTGCGGCTGCAGTGCGTCTGAACCCGCAGGGCGACAAAGCAGTACATCCGCTATCAACACCGAGTCAGAAAACACAGAGAGAAAAACAAAAAGATACGGACTAGATTGAAGGAAAGAGCTTTACTGGTTTTATAGGTCTAACCTTCTTTCCAGCAACCTTTTGGTAAAAAAACCGGGAGATTCTTTGTAATGGCTTCTGAGTAGGGCCAAGCAGGAAGGCGATTTCCGCCGTTCTTCTTTTGTCCTAGTCCAGATTTGTAAACTTCGAAAGAATGCCGTTCTCACCGCTGCAAGGCGATTGCAAAGGCCGCTCCCGTTAATTGCTGTTTTTGTTCCCAAGCTACCGAAGGAACAGCGCGTTTTGGCGGGCACGTGCACCTCCCTGTCTAACGCAAAGGAAAAAAAAAGCGGTTTTAATGCCATTCACCCTCTTGCACACATTCCCCAACCTTTACATATGAATATACACGCACGTGCACTTACGCACACACGTGGGCAAAACCATCTACCCCGTCACACAAAAGAACGCTGCCGATTGATTGTTTTGTGTTCTGTTCCCTGCATCTACCTTAGCGCCATCTTCGTCACCCGCTTCAACTGCTCGACTCATTCGAGAGTGAGTGACAGCATCCTTGCTTCATTGCTTTTTATACGTCGCTTTGCTTCCCCCTTTTTCCTTTGTGTCCTACCCAAAGGAGGGTTTTAGCACACACACCCCCCCTCAGTTGCAACAGCCGCTTTTGTGGTTGTTTGGGTACTGCTGCAACAGATCTTTCAACGGGGAAAACAGGAGAGCTGTAAGTTCACACCGTTTCTCACAGCAATAGATACTCAACCACAGAAGGCGCTTTCCATTGATCCCTTCTCCCAATATGAGTAGCAACAAGCCCAACTCAGAGAACACGACGGACAGCAGGGGTGCCGTCAGGATCCCAAAAGCATCCGTCACCGCTGCCCCCGCGCCGGGCAGCACGAGCGCGAACACATCCTCACGGTCGACCCCGAAAATAAGGCCGACGCCCCTCAGCGGCGTTGTCCGGCATTCCGATATCGCATTACCCCCTACGCCAACAGAGCAGGGTCCACTGGCGATCCCCGCTTCGCAACTGCAGGCGCCGCCCTCCTCAAAGCTTTTAACTGCTACACCCACTCTACCTTTGAAATGTGATCCGTCGTCGCGCATATTGACGGCTGTTAACGTGCCGTCGCCGCTCCCGATTCAACTTCCTGACCCCGCGAGTAGCATCACCATCACTATGAATAACACCAACAACAGTCACCTCACGACGTCGACGACTGTTGCTGGTAGTCCTGGTGCTGGTGCTGGGGAAAAATGTGTCAGTCACACACCTCCTATCACCACGCCACCCCCCGCCCTGTCCGTACCGACAGCACAGGACGAGTCGCCAATCGATGATCGCGGGTGGGACCCCGTAATGGACGGGCGCTTCCGCGTGACGTTGGTGCACCACTTTGCCGAAGACATTGATGAGGGGGAAAACGGAAACTTCAGTAGGAACAATAATAGCTCGTGGTCTCACCCATCGGCATTTACGAATGCAGAGCCGGACGGACTCAACGCTGACGCTGCGGCGCAGCTTGAGGAGGAAGCGCACCATACGCCAACCAACGACGCGTTCTGCAACAAGTACTTTCCCGGGGAGCCGTGCGTCGAGGTGGATGTGGAGGCGTCACTCGTGAATGCAATCAACAGCGCTTACACCTCCACCGGCTATCCGTTTGTCGTGACAACCGGCAACACCCGTGGCGCCGTCTATGGCTCGTTTGTAGACACAAGCAACCCAACCCTCAGCTCGCTGGAGATGCCGCCGGCGCGTTCGTACATCGTTGCCCCGAGCTACACGGGAGGACAGACCTCCACGGATGGGCTGGCAGAGGTGGACACGCTGCTGGTGATTCAGTGGAGCCGTGGTGATCGCATGATGACGTCAGCGGAGTCGACAGCGGCAGCGGCGATGGCCGCTTCGCAGGGAAAAGCTGGTAGTACCACAGTGAACAGCAGCGGCAGTGCAACAAAACGCGGCGGAGAAGCAGCAAATCCTGGATCGGGACCACGGCAGAGTTTCGCTGGCCCGGCTGGCACACCACACTCCCCGGCTGTGGCCCGCACCATTGCCCATCACCTTACTCAATACCCAGAGGGGATTCACGGCATTCACACCTCGATGAACCTGCGGCAGATTTTAATTGAGGGGAGGCTTCCCACGGTACAGGCCTTTTCGCCGTCGGCGCCTCCGAACTCGGTGGCATGTGCGCCGCCGGCAGTGGCTGGGGGTAACGTGAGTACTGTGGGCACCAGCGGCAACGCGAGCAACACCCACAGTGCTACGGCTGCGGCGGTAGGGGCAAGGGGAGGTACTGAAAACAACACTACGACCAGCGAGGAGAACGCTGGCGGCGCTGCTGCCGGTGCTGCTGCTAGTGCTGGAAATGCCACGTCCCCCACTTCACAGCTCCCGGCAAACGCAGAAGCCAATATACCGCCACTGCCACGGTCACCGGAGAGCAACGCCCCCGTGCAGCACACCTTGATCAGCGCCAGCACTTTCAATCACCTCTCCGTCTACGTTGTTGCCCACCAAGATGGGAATGTGCTCTACACAGCGGCACTGCAGAGCCTCTCAGCGAGTATTGCAACACGGAAGGTGACAGCGCACCTGCTGATCTTGGTGGGTCGCGAAGAGGTGAATGCACTGTCGACGGATCCGCTGGCTGCCGTGACGACCAAGCCGGAACGGAGGACAAAAATTTCTTTTATGAATGTCCCCGTGGCGGGCGGCGAGGCGGCGGTATTTTTCCAGTCGAAGACGTCGAAGTACGTCGGTGCTGACCCGACCCGCCACACTGTGTCCGCCGCCCCCGTCCGCTTCACCGTGGAGCCGCATCTTATCTTGGGCAACCAAAACGGTGATATTTTTATATTCAGTCCGCTGCAGGAGAAGATTGTGCAACACATCAACTTTAACGCGGGCTCGCAGCAGGTTAGCACCTCCATCGCGAGCGGCAACAACGGCGTTGGCAGCAAGTTGATCTGTTCGCCGGTGTCCAGCATCGTGGAAGTGCAGAACGGCATTGAGAAAAAGATCACGAGCATGGTTGAGTACGCGACGGTTGCGAAGCGCAACCACCGCCCGGGTTTCGAGTGCGATGATGTGCCATCGGGCTTCACACCCACGGGGGCAACAGAGCCGTCGCACTACTACTACCCAGTCCCGCCCTCCCTTTACGCAGTGGGGTTTGACAATGGTCAGATGCTGCTCTTGTGCGTCACTTGCGAAGGTGGCTGGATGCTGCGGCACTTCAGCAGTCAGTACTTTGGCCTGCGTCCGATTCACTCCATCGCAGTGCGTGTTCCGCCTTTCTGGACACGGGTTTGGACCAGCTTCCTCCCTGCGATAACGAAGGTGGACCCAAAGACGGCGGAATCGGCACCACCGGCTCCGCTGAACGCGCTCGTCACGCCGGAGCACACGCTAATCGTACACGAGGAAGACCAGCACATCGCGGCGGTGGCGTGTAACGGTGGCGTTATTGCGCTTGTCCGACTGCCCGGTATGGAAATTATCTCTTCGGTGGCCCCGACGGACTACAACGCGGTCGGAGAGATTTTAGCCTTGCAATGGACCTCGACGTCTACGCGGCACTTATTAACACCGGACGTGCTGGTCTCA
This sequence comes from Crithidia expoeki, assembly GCA_900240875.1. NCBI lineage: Eukaryota > Euglenozoa > Kinetoplastea > Trypanosomatida > Trypanosomatidae > Crithidia > Crithidia expoeki. The sequence continues at coordinate 171,735 of OESE01000197.1, forward strand.
TCAGGCGAGGACGACACAATGACGTCGTTTCAGCTGTTGTTGCCGTCTGTGATGAGCGCCGCAGTGTCCAGCTACCACGCAAACAACAACAACGATAACAGCCATGGGATGGAGACGATTTCGCACCTGTCGTCCAATGAGTCGGGGCTCGCCGGCGGTCGGCTGCGCATCTTGGAGAAGAAGAAGTTCCACCGCAGCTGGGTGAATCGGCTGAGCTTGTTCCCAATCGTTTTACAGGCGACGAGCGCCGCCGCTCCCGCAACGCGTGGCGCCAGTAGCTGCAACAACAACGACAATAATAGTTCTTCAATTTCGGGTGCGGTGGGTCGAGCCAGCAGCAGTGTGAGGTGCCCCGCCTGCGCCACTGGCGGTGGCATGCCACAGTACCTCGGTGTGTGTCTGTTAGCCACGTCGTACGATCACCGTACCTCCTTCTGGCCGTACATCTTCAGCAACACAGGGGAGCTGGCTGATGACGGCGGTGCGCGACGCAACATGGAGGGCAGCACCGTGAACGGCATCCTCGCCTCTGCGCTATCGGGAAGCGGTAACGGTATTGGTGGTGACGGGGCCAGGAAAGGCATTGGTAGCCGTGCCAACGGGGTACCGTTGACGCCGCAGTTGTCATCGCTCGCGGCGCCAGATCACTACGTACTGGTCGATGGCCCAACCGCGGCGTACCCACTGCACACGGAGCTGGTCGTCAGCGTGGCGGCGGCAGGCGGTGGGACGAGCTTCTTCCTCACAACAGTGTGCTGTCGTGGCAAGGTGAAGTTTTGGTCGATAAAGGTAAAGGTGTAACGCCACCTTTTCTTTTTTTTTTAAGGGTTTCTGTTGGTGTTTTCCCAGTGTGTACCACCTGTGCGTTTCCGCTGGTTGGTATTTTTTGTTGTCAGGCTTGTTTGCTATCGCTGCTTTACACAAAAAGGGGGGAGGGAGTTGTTGAATCCCACTCACGGTTTATCTCTCTCGTTTCTTTCCGCCAGCGATTGGTGAGTATAGCTTCTGATTCGTGCTGGGCTTCGATTTAGTTTTTTACTCCTTGCCTTTGAGGTATCTAACGAGGGAATACGGACAACGTCGCAGCGACGGTCGCGCGCCAGAATTCTTGTAGTTATTTTATTTGTTTGTTTGACTGTGCTTTTCTTTTAGCTCCTCCTCTATTCCAGCTTGTACTGCTCTGTTTGTTCTTTGCCTTTGCACCCTTCTACTCTGCTTTTCCCTGTGTGTATGTTTGCTGTTGCTTCGTCTCTGGTACCTCTGCGCTGAATGGACCCTCACGTTGATGGCGATCCCACTAACACCACCCAGTAACCACCCTCGTATACTTGTTCGTAATTCCCTCTCCCTCGTCGCTAATCAGACAGCCCGCCTTCTTCGTCCCCTACGGTGACTGGTATCGCTTTTCTCTCTACTCAAAAGAGGAAAAGAAGGGCAGAAGGGACTTTATGAAGGAAAAGGGACTGAGACGTGTTAGTTGAGACGACGGTGAGTGCTGCCTGAGCTCAACGCACGTATTATTATCTCAAATTGAAGAGAAAAAAAAAGGGGTTTGACGTGCTGTCGTTTTTAAAAGTACCCGAAACACACGAAGTTGAGAATGTAAAATGGCGTTCAGAAGCGTGTTCCGGTGTTTTGGGTGTGTCGTGGTTACGTGCTCGCCTCGAAACACACATTGCTCCACTTGCTTCACCCTATACTTCATTTCCGCACCGTATTATAAGAATACTTCAAACCCTGCAAGCGCCTTCCCTCGTTTGTACACGTTGCTTTCAGACCAGAGTTAGGATTGCAAACAGAAACACTAATGCGCGGACCTGTGTTTATCCGTCTGCCGCTGAGCAGTCGTTGCACCACTTTCCCCGTCACAGCAGCCACTGCCGCTGCTACGCTGACGGGAGCTCAACAACACTTCGCATCTTACCGATATTTTTCAGCGGCAGCAATCAATCCTTCTGTTGCGTCAGTTTCCTACTCAGCGCGATTTCCAACTTTCTCCTCTTATCGTCGCTTTGAGCAGCTCAACAGTGACCACTTTCTGCCTGATCGCATGAAGTGCGCACACGCACAGATGCTCACCTCGTCTCGTCGATTCTACTTGCCTCTCCCACGCGACCAAGACGATTTCTCTGTCTACACCGAAATTGATCTTCCCACCGAGTCCCGTATTGATGCCATCCGCCGCAGCGGCCTCTCAAATCAGGAGTGGGTCGCCTGCGAGAAAGTCCACGGCACAAACTTCGCCATATACTTAATCGACGAAAATGAAATTCGCTTTGCGAAACGCAGCGGTATTATGGACCCTAATGAAAACTTCTTCGGTTACCACCTCTTGATCGATGAGTTCTCGGCACAGATTCGCATGCTGTGTAATCTGTTGAAGCAGAAGTATCAGATTAGCAGTCGCATGGGTCGTGTTATCCTACACGGTGAGCTGTTTGGTGCGAAGTACAAGCACCCGCTTGTGCCGAAAAGTACGAAGTGGTGCACACTGCCCAACGGCAAAAAGATTCCCATTGCGGGTGTGGAAATCCAGAACGAGCCCTTCCCGCAGTACAGTCCGGAGCTGCATTACTACGCATTTGACATTAAGTACTCCATCTCCGGCGCCGAAGAAGACATGGTGTTGCTGCCCTTTGACGAGTTCACAGAGATGTGCTCAAAGGTGCCGGACTTGTTGTACGCGAAGCCGTTAGTTCGAGGTACGTTGGACGAGTGCCTCGCCTTTGATGTGGAAAACTTCATCACACCGCTACCGGCGTTGCTTGGGTTGGGCAACTATCCGTTGGAGGGAAATTTAGCCGAGGGCGTCGTCATCCGACACGTCCGCCGTGGCGATCCAAAGATTGAGTCGAGCACCGTTTCGACCATTCTTAAGCTTCGCTGCTCGTCGTTTATGGAGTTGAAGCACCCGGGCAAGCAGCAAGAGCTGAAGGCGACTTTTCTCGACACGGTGCGCGCCGGTGCGCTGCAGCGGGTGCGCAATGGAAAGAAGATCACCGTACTGGCTGATTCAATGCTGCCGAAGGTTGAAGCAGCAGCAAACGCGCTTCTTTTGAACAACGTCAGTGAAGGTCGTCTGAGCAACGTGCTGTCGAAGGTTGGACGTGAACCTCTCCTGTCAGGAGAAGTGACGCAGGAAGACGTAGTGCTGATGCTGGCTCAGGATGCGCTGAAGGATTTCTTGAAGGAGGGCGACCCGGTTGTGCTGAATACAACGCTATCGTTTCGTAAGGCGTTAATTCGCAATGTGTACTTCGCGGCGGAGGAGCTGCTGAAGGATGCATGGAAGCGAATTATGGACCGTGAACGGGCTGCACAGGCGGAGATTGATGCAGTCGTTGCTGCGCAGGAGAAAACAGCGTAAAAGACACGACTTCTATAGAAGAGTCTGTCGCACGGTACTTCTGTTTTTAAAGTTGCGCCTTTGCTCAGTGGGGTTGGGCGTTGCTTTCTTTTTTTTTTCTCTCTCTCTCTCTGTGTGTGTGTGTGTGCTCGCGGTTATTGTTTTTGTTTTCATTCACAGAGCTGTTTACGTTGAGGGTATTATGACTTTGAAAGTTGAGAATACCAAAAAGGACTTGAAAGCACCCACGTCGTTCTCCTCCATCGGAATCAGCAAGTTCACCTCCCAGCCCCAAATACAAGTGTAAAACCTGTTTCGAGGTCATTTCTGCGAGAGTCCGTTATGCTCAGCATCCACCATGATTGAACCGTCTTCTGACTGTTCTTAGACGCACACGGCGGGCTTTCCTCGTTTTTTATCGACTGCAGCTCTCCCCGTTGCTCTTTCCTTCGGATTTTAACGTGCACGACGCTTTGATCGGAAAAGTGTCTATCCACTGCTATGTGAATTGGTGCTCCGCACGAGAAAACGTCTTCGTTTCCGTATCCCCGTGACTTCGCTACTTTTCTCGTGCAACCACCCAACTCATTATTTTTTTTTTTAGACTATTAATCTGCCGCTGCCCTTCGTGATACTCTATCGAGCAACACCAACCATATTTTTATTGTGTGTGTGTGTGTGTGTGTGTGTGTGAGCGTGCGTGCAGTGTCAACACCATGTCTAGCACTCTCCATACATCTAACGAGCTGGGTGGCAGCAAAGCCACTCCACCGCTCCAAAGCACAGGAAAAAATGAATGCATCGACGTGGAAAAATCTTCGAAGACAAGGAGTAGTAACCACCTTTCAGCGCAGTTGTTCTCGCTTGTTGACACCAACGGCCTCCGCTGCGAGGTGCGGTCGATGCGCAGTGTTCCGCACGCACTCTACACTCTCCCATCTGTTGCCCGCGTTGTTGCTTCGTATGTGCGGCAGCTCGTCGATGACTTCGCCACCTCCCTCCTTCTGTGCCGATCCACCAGGGCCGACGATCGATTCTTCGGTTGCAATGGCGCTGCAGGGACAACTGGCGAAGACGAAGAAACGTATTTGCTGCTGCGGTTGTGCGCGCTGAAGGCCCGACAGCGCCGCAACGCGCAGGCACACCAACACCCTCAACAACGTGCCACAAAAAAAAACGGAGACTGTTACGTGGACGCGGATGGGAAAGAAAACGAAGTTGTGGAGGATGAAGAGGACAGCTCGTCGGAGAGGTTGTGGGACTCTGCCGTGAAGAACGAGAAGGGAACATGCAACAACAGCGGCAGCGACAGCGAATCTGCTTCTCATTTGACGAAACCGCGTGGCAGCGAGAATTTGACACAGGTGGAAGATCAGTTGCTAACATTGTTCGCCGCTGCTGAGGAGGCGCGGCACGGCGGCGATACAGGTCTTCGCTGGAGCAGCCTCCACTTTGCGGCCTCATCATCCTCATCTCAGCAGCAGCAGCAGCAGCAAGTTTCAAACGGTGTTTTTACCGATGTTGCTCTCCTCACTCCTCCACTGCTGTCGACGCTGCTTCGCTTTAAACCCCTGTTGCGCGACATGCAGTTTCTCGCGCATCGTTTGTGTTTGCCTCGGCACGCGTGGCAGCACCACCAGCGGGAGTGGGTTTGTGTGTATGAGGACGTAAGCGTGACACTGCGGGATCGATTGGCCCGGTACCGACGAATCCTCACAGCAACACATCCCACTTATGGCACGAATGATGCAAGCGAAGAAGTTAAAAGAGATGGTGATGATGCGTTTTATCCAAAGGAAAGGAGTGCTGCCGTAATGCCGTCCGGTGAAATTGAGCAGCTGTGGCACTTTCTGTGGGAAGTCCTCGGCGCGGCATGGCGACAGCGCGATCGCCTCTGGGGCGCCTACCGCTATCTGCAGGGCCCGCGTCAGCTGTTGCCGCTTTGTCTCAACAGCCAAGCCGCGCAGGCGCCCCCGCCTGGTACCCACAGCTCCCCCATTTTACGCGACCAGTTTACGCGTTACCTCATGAAGACCGCAGCCCTCAACAATAACATCAACTCTGCTGCTGGTCGGCCGCATGCCGCTGGTCAGCTGCCAGCGTCTTTGAAAGCTGCGCATGAAGAAGACTGCTGCGCATTTGGTCCGTTTACCAGCAGCGACATCGGTATTTCGGCAGACCAACCGTACGTCCTTCGACAGCCGCTGGCGGCGGCGCTTCGATTGCTGCGGGTCCGCGTCCCTCCCTCCGGCCGTGATGCCCTCCTGACATCTACCACGGCTTTTGCCGGTTTTAAGTACCTCAACGAGCCGGCCCGACGAGCGAGCACACCGGCTGCGAACTCCACCTCCTCTTCCACTGCGAGTACGGCAGCATCTCCAAAGGTCATGTCCTCGGAGCAGCAGCAATCGCGAAGTGAGGTTGTCCCGCTGTTTGATTTAACAGAGGACGATTTGCGGGTGCGCGCGGCGGTTCCGTACCTCTCACCGGAGGTTTACTTGACGCAACGGCTCTTACAACAGCAACAGCAGCAGAGTAAAGGCGACTATAGTGCAAAAAGGCACACCAACGCGAACAGCACCGAAAATCTGTACATCCCGGTGCACAGCTTCTCAGACGACGTGTGGAACTCAGCGGTAGTCGTGTTCGAAGCTGCGCTGAGCGGGTTCTCCGTAGTCGATTCCACGCAGTGTCACTTAAGTGAAGTGTATGCTCGCCCGCCAGCTGCCTCCATTAGTGTCTCAAATACGCAGGCGTCACCTGCCCCGCCCTCCCCTGATAAACAGAAGCACAAAGACGATGATTGTGCTTCACCAGACGCCGCGCCACCAGAAGTTCCAATAACATCAGCAACACTATCTCCTTCCTCAATTTTACCGCTCCTACTGCCCACCGAGTCCGTCTACGCAGACGTACTGGTGCTGCTGATGGCGCAACACGAACTCTCGCAGACGGCGGCGCATAACTTCCTTTATGCTGCACTGTACCACCTGCACGAACAACTGAAAACGTACGCGAAATCCAACCAAAACCTCGATAGTTCAAGTGACGCCGTAAGCGCCCAAGAGAATGAAGTTATTGGAGAAGGCAATCATGCGCCAACGTTGTCCCCAATGCGGTTAGCACGGGAGTGGGTGACCTACCTACGAACGCACTACGGTGACGACTTTGTGCGTGACGTACTAGCGGGTGATGTTTCCTCGAAAGGTTTGTGCTGGCGGCGGTCTGAGCGATGGAACGCGTTTGGGCTATCGCACGTGACAGTCACCCCTACTAATGGTGGTGCAGCTGCTGGTGCTGCTTCCTGTTCATCATGCACCAGTGTTTCTTCGGTGCCTTCTGCCAAGGGCAGCAGCGTTCCACCGCCTTCAAAAGTGGGAGCGACGACATCCTCCATCGCAGGTCCGCTCGCCTCCCGGCAATTGCCGCTCAGCGTTGCGTGCAGCGACGACGGCGGTGACAGCGCAACTAGTGCCGGTGGAATTGAAAGAAAACCATCGGATAAAATGTGCAGCACCAATGCGTCGTACGTCGCTGGCTCGATGGGCTCTATGTCTGTGCTATCGGAAGACAGCAGTTACCACCCGACGGCAAGCGGACGTATAACAACAAACACGGTGACAGTCGGGGAGGCAAGACGCGCAGAATCGGCTGCCGCCGCAGCCGCTTCGAGCTCTGTTGCTGCGGCGCCGAGCACCTTTGAGCAAACGAGTGACACTATCGATTCTACCGCAGGAACTGCAACCAGCTCTCAGCAACAACAAAAGCAGCAGAAGGCACGACGCTCACAGCTGGCGTTAGCAGCCAACCCGCTGAGCCGACCGAACAGTTTTGCTTCCTTCGAACCCCTCATCCCGAGCAACTCAGCTGCGCAGTCCCAACTGTGTACCGGCAGTCCCACCTCCCCATTTTTAGGCGGGGCCACCACGCATGCGGCTCCCACACGTCTCACACAGAAGCTGGGTCGTGCGGTCAACGCACTGGATACGCCGCTCATGCCACTGTTCGGCTTACAAAACACATCGATGATTCCATATCAACAAGGGAGTGGGAACTGCAAGTGGATGAACGTGAATGGGGATGCGTGGGAGCAACTGTCACGTTTCTTGTACCACCGCACATCCACCGCTCGACAACACACAGGTTCGGGTGGCAACAAGACTAACGTTTCCATGTTCAGCAACAGCAGCGGTGGCGGTGGGACAGTTGGAAAGGCGAACGATACCGTGTCCGATGCGGCGGACGTGGACAGCGTCGAGAAGCTTCTTCACCTCTTGTACAACTGCATACTCGTGACTCTGCGACAAGCAGCTCAGCAGGAGCACCAACCTCGCGACGCCGACGTAAAGCTGAATCAAACGGAGAGAGATGCGAGCAAGAAGCGCAGCGAAAGTGGTGCAGAAGACCGTGTAAAGTACGCAGCGGTAAATCATCCTTTCTTGCGCGGTGTGGTAGAGCGTGGGTTGTTGAGCACTTACATGACAATGTGCGGATGCTCTGCAGATGTGGGCAGCAAGCAGGATAAGAGTGTGAACGGGCAAGCTACACCAAAACAGTACAATGCGCCAACAACAGCAGTACTTTTCGAAAACAGCAGCAATGGCTTCGGGCACGCGTTGGTGTTACCGTCTTTGAACCTGTACGTCCCAACTCGCGTACTTCTCGCCACCATCGCGCAACTCGACGAGCAGGACACCGAATCACGCGGAAAAATGAGTCTGCACGAAGTCAAAGACACTGCCGCTGCCGCGGCGAATCTTGCGGCTTCCGTCGAGCGGCTTCTGAAGCAGAGCGGCACACTGCGTACACTAATCGGTGACGACGTTCGCTCTTGGGAAGCTGCGCGCGACGCGTCGCGGCGCGCACGCGCAAGTAACTACTCTTCGTACTGCTTAGACACACTGTTGCAGCAACAACAACGGCAACAAACAACATCGTCACAAACCCAAAACCGAGTGCGTCGCGCGCAGCCAGCGGTCGATGCGATGTTGCACTCGCTGGAGCTCTCCATTCCCGCGCAGCTGTACCACACTGCACACCTACGCCGCATCATCCACAAAGCTTTCTCCACCGACGCTGCTGCTCTCATCAATGGTAATGGTGGTGGTGCGGAACAGGAGGTGCGTCGTTACTTGCGCTCCCACGCCGTTCCACTGTCGATCGAGGGCGGAGGTAAAGGCAGGAGTGCGCACTCGGTGCCCCTCTCGCCGTTCTTCGCAATTCCACCCACGTTGCGCGGCGTTGTCTGGGGGTGCTTGCTGCGTGTCCCATCCGCCCGCAAACGCGAGGCGGTCCTGGCACACGCCGTTCACCGTACCGCCGCGAAGCCGTCGTTGAACGACCACCAGCTCTCCATCGACGTCCCCCGCTGTCACGCCTATCATCCCCTGCTGTCTACCTCGAAAGGCTCTGCGCAGCTTCAACGACTGTTAAAAGCGTGGCTTTTCCTGCATCCCCGCTGCGCGTACTGGCAGGGGTTGGATAGCGTGTGTGCGGTGCTGCTGACGGTGAGTCCGGACGACGAGGCCCTCGTACTGGCGCAATTAAACGCAGTGGTGGAGAAGTACCTTGTGCACGACGAAAGCAATGATGAGGCAAACTTTGGCGGCCGGTCCAGTCGCTTGTTAGTGCAACCCACCTCCTCCACGGATTACCAGCAGCAACAACTACAGAAGCCGACCATGGCTGATCAGCTACATCGCCTGGCCGTTGTACTGCGCTATTGCGACCCTTTGTTGGCACACTACCTCTTCGACGTGCTCGGATGCACGCCAGAGCTGTATGCAATCAGTTGGCTGCTGACCCTCTTTTCTCACAGTCTACCTACGCGCAAGGTATACTTGCTGTGGGACCTGATGTTCGTCCACGGCGATTCCAGCAGTGGCGACGGTGGAAGTGGTGGTGGAGGCAGTGCATGTCTTGCGGCGCTGTGCGCGGCAGTGATGATACACCGCCGTGCGACACTCTTGAGCACTGACTTCTCCGGGTGCCTCGCCGCGTTTAGCAGCGGGGCCTCTCAACTTGACGTCGCGGCGGCGGTGGGAGACACGCGACAGCTGATGGCGGTCCTGCCCCCCTCCGTACTGGCGCAACCATGCGCGGCCAAAGAATTAAAAACACCAGCAGGTGAACTCAACGGATTAGATCCACTTTATGGCGGAAACGGAAATTCTGGACGGCGTCCATCTAGCGCGGCACATGGTGGAGATGGCAACAGTAGTGCTACAGATACTTCAAGCATCGCGTACCTTGCAGTGGAGGATTTGAAATGTGCCTGGCTCGTGGCACAAGGTCGAACTACGTCCAGTAGCAACTTTATTCGAGTACCGCCTTTCAACACAACACCTTTAGGAGCTCAAGGACCAGAACTGACCGACGCGGACGGAGAAATCCATCAGCAACACTGGTCCGACAGTGGCGTATATTTGGTGGACATTCGTGAGGAGAACCCACGCGACGAGCCACACGACGCCGTGCTCGGTGCGATTCACCTACCGCTGCGTCTCTCCAGTGCTTCACTACCGCTGCTGTTCGATGTGGCGTCATCGCAGCACACTTCCGAAATTTCAGATCGCGACGGGCGAAATGAGCGGCGACGATTAGATCAACACACAAACACGTTAGCAACAACAACACCAGCAGTAGAAGCAGCAGTGGATGGGTGGGGCATCGTTGAAGACCAAGAACGTCTGCAAGCACGTCTCCAGATTGACAGAGAGGCGCAGGAGCGACGCGTGGCAGACGCCGCCGCAGAACTCGTACGACACCTCAGCAGCCCTGCCATTGCAACTATTGTTGCACGCACGGCGAGGGGTGTGGCGGGCACCACCGCCGCAGCTGCGGCGGAGGCTCCCTCCTCGCCGTGGGTGGTGCATCCAATTGTGCTGAAGACGTCCATGGCGCCGCATGTGGTACTCCTGGCGTCTGGACGCACAAACGAAAGGGCAAATGCCGCAGGCGGGCCTCCAAATGTGGATGAGGGAGAGGATGAAGATCTGCGACTCGCGCACCAGCTCGGTCTTCAGCTGAATGCGTATGGGGTGCACAACGTGAGTATCCTGCGCGGCGGCGTGGCGGCGATGCGTTGGGCGATGCCGGAGCTGGTAGTGCGACAGTCGCACTCGTCGTGACGTTTCTTTTTTTTTTTTTTCGGTGCCTTTCACTACATTTTTTCCCCCTGCTGACTTTCTCTGTATTTTGTTTGCTTCATACGACGTTGTATTTGCCTCTTTGCTGCCGGCTACCCTTTTTAAACCTCCAGTAGTACCAGAGCAACGATTTAAAGCAAACGCCTGCTACACCTTCGAATAAAAGTTGCTGCGTTGTTGCCCTACTGCGCCTTCACTTGTGAGGTGTCTTGCTCTTACACACCGTGCATTCCTCGAAGCAGACCCCGTGAGACAAACTTTTGGGGTTTCCCTAGTCAAATTTATTGATTACACGCACTCTCTCCTTCTCTCATACACCTGTCCCCCCCCCGTTTCATTCTCCCAAAACAAATCTGTGTGGTTTGTTTCTGGGCTCTACTACTCGTATTCCGACATGCACGAAAGAACCGGGTATTGCAGTAGCAAGATCCGAGGATCACTCAGCGGCTGACTGCTCTTGACTCACGCCACTTTCACCCGTCCGTTTGAAGGGATGGGAAAAGAAATCAGTATCGGTACACTCACACGCACAAACTACAAACACACAAAAGCTGTTTTCAACATATAGCGTCATTGGAAGAATCGGAACGCCATGGTGCAGTTCGTCATCGCATCCGACCACGGCGCCGTGCTTTGCCGCCTGGCGCTGGAGCCCTCCACCACGGTCGGCGAGATGCTCGCACAAGTGGAGCAGGTACACCCCGGCGTGCGTGTTTCAACCACCACCATCCGTAACGATGCGTACGGTACCGTTCTGGATTTGAACAACGGTGCCGGCGAGCAGTTCCGCTACACCCTGCTGCAGGCAAACCTTACAGTAGTGGACGCGCCGCCGCTTGAGACGCTCATATTGACCCACCGCAACGCTTTCGGTCATTTTGCACCGGAGTCCAACGCGCAGAGGGGAGAACATGTGTCCGCTTCTCCAGATCCTGCGGCAGTCTCGGCGAAGACGCGCACCACCCATTCCCACATACCGAAGTACGGAAGACCGCCGAAGGAGGTGATTGCCGCGAACATTCTCCGTCTTTTTGCCGGTGGCACCGTCACGGCAAGCACGACGGCAGAAACATCACCGGAGGTGGCCCCAGCACAAGCAGAGCAGACACAAACACAACAAAATGAAGAAAAGCAGCAACCGAATGCGCCGTCAGCAACAGCACTACCAAGCGTCACTTCTACGGTGCCCCCCGCCGTTGAAGCGCACCCCGTGGCCCACGCGACGACGGCAGCAACCACTGGCAACGCAACGCTCGACGCAGAATTCTTGTCGCCTGAGATGCTCGACATGCAGCGCCGGCTCTACGAGCGCATCCAACAGCAGCGCATCGACGAAAACTACTTCAACGCACTCGAGTACACACCAGAGGTGTTTGCATCCGTTGCGATGCTCTACGTCCCATGCACGATCAACCAAGTCCCGATCAAAGCGCTCGTCGACTCTGGGGCGCAGATGACAATCATGAACTCAAAGGCAGCGGAAAAGTGTTGGTTGATGTCGCTGGTGGACAAACGCAGACAGGGTATCGCCATCGGCGTAGGGCAGCAACACATCATTGGCCGCGTTCACATGGCCCCCGTCAACATCGCTGGCATGTACCTTCCTTTTGCCTTTGACGTGCTTGACGAAATGGATATTGACGTCATCATTGGACTCGATCAGCTGCGGCGGCACCAGATGATCATTGACCTCAAGAACAATCAGCTGACGATCGGTGATAAGCACGTGGGGTTCTTGCCGGAAAGCGAACTCCCGCCCAGGGGGCGTCCGTTTTTGGTGGACAATGAGAAAGGCGGCGATATAACGGCAGGCAACAACAACACTACGAGAAATAGCATTGCATCAGAGGAAGACGCAGAGATGCGGTCGATGCCGCAGGTGCAGCGGAGCCCCTCACAGCCGCAGTCCCTTCTAGCAACGAACAAGAACAACAACAGTGACTCTACGTTGCCCGCGTCACGACCATCATCGGACCGAATACCAATCGGCGTACCACCATCTTTTTTGCCTCAACCGGCATCTTCAGCCACCGCCTTTCCAAGAACAAATGGAATAGGAACGGGTGTTGAGCCGGCACAGGTGCTCACACCCACCGCATACACGACAACAACGAACGCGTCGCCAGTGGCGGCGGTGGACAACAGTGCTGTGACATTCACAGAATCGGAGATCAATACGCGGATTGACAATTTTATGGAATTTACCGGGATCGAAGACCGTGCAGAAGGAAAGCGATTGCTTGAAGCTGCCGGGTGGGATCCGGATGTGGCGGCGAGTCGGTACTTCAGCGTCGAGTAAAACCGAAAACGACGTGAGCACGAACGGTGACTACAACGGAGACACGAAGACCAAAAGAAGAATATATATATATATGTATATATCAGGAACTATTAGAAACTGACGAGTCACGGACAGCACCGTAGAGCATTAACCTCCTCGTGTCATTTTGGTTAACGGTGCTTGTTCTTCTGCGCTTTTGCTCCCGTTGTCCTAGCGCCTCCTTGCCCTACTACAGCTCCTTTTTAAATTGTCCTTTCCAGATATTTTCGCCATCGAGTGAGTGCGCAGACGTCGATTTGCTTGAAACTCACAAATAGGTAAATCAACATCTTTATATCTTCATTTATTTACGTGTGTTTATTCATTCGACGTCGCTGTTCATGTTGATGTTGATTTCCTTTCATGACTCATCTCTAATACCGACGAGCACAAGCCGGGGAAGTGGTGTGGCTTTGTATTCAAGCCCTTCACCCCCCCACCGGCCCCCGTGATGTTCGTGTTCCTTTGCCTTCCTTGTGTTCGTTTCGCGCCTACCTTTTCTCAACGCACTCTCTTTAAATTAAAGGCTTTTTCGAGGGTGGGGGTCAAGGACCGAGCTGACGTCAAGAACGTTGGGATTAGGGAAGAGTGGACAAGAATCTAAAACGCAATCTTCGAGTTTTTCTTTCTTTTATTTTTTTTTAATCGCTTCACGAGTAATGAAAATAAATGCTTTGCACGCGCGCTGAGTGGCGCTCGCAGCTTTCCGTGCTAGCTCCGAGGTGCTTTAGATGTGTCCATTGAATTCACGCCTTTTATGTGGACCTCCGAACTCCCCTTCTTATCCGTTACCTTGTCACCCTGCCGTATTCAATTCTGTCCCCGCCCATCCAGGAGTAAGCTTCATAGTTCATAGAGCTGCCTTTTCTTGAAAAGGCGTTGCCCCTTCGTTTTGAAGTGCATGCGTGCTTACCTTCACGTTCAACCCATCACACACTTTACCAGTTGACCCACACACCAAAGGTGGATATTCAAATAATTTAATAACAACAAAAGAAGTGTGAAATGGCTTCTTTACCTGCTGCCGAGACACCCGCTGCCAACGCTGCTCCTGCCGCAGCGACCCCACCAACGCCAGCCGTCACTGTCGGCTTTCAAACAAAAACCTCTGCCAGCACGCAGGCGGTCAACGCGCTGTCCTCCACCGCGAACGTCACGCCGGAGCGAATGGCGTACTTGGAGGCGACGCTGGCGAAGTTACCGGAGCTGGACTTAAGCGAGATGGCACGTGTGAAGACGTGTTTCGCCTCTGTACTCGGCGATGGTCGGGAGAACATTGTAAATAGCCTCGAGCTGCGCGTTGTGCTCGGTGACTTGGGCCTGTACCCGAACGAAGAGGAAATGAAGCTGGTGCTGCGTGCTTACCGCGATCGCGTGAATCTGGTCGGCCTCGCTCGCTACCTGCGACTTTACAAGAAGGAGTTTTGGCTCAATCAGGTTGCCGCACGGTCCAGCGCACTCCAAAAGTACCAGCAGCAACAGCAAAACCTTGTCTTGCCCGGTGCAGTGAACACCTCAAACAACGCGCCGGGCAACAACAACACAAAGAAGCAGCTGGTCGGGCTTGGTGGGATCAACGGCACTTCGAACAACCCAAACGCGGTGGCAGGAGGGAACGCCATGCCGCACACCTACACGGCCTTCAGCGGCAGCCACGCCCATCCCGGCGGAGCGGCCGGTGGGAACGACGAGGACACACTCCGCGCCTTCGTCGCCCTCGGCGGTGAGGAGGATGGGAGCGGTGAAATCTCCGCCGCCACATTGCGTGACGCTGTCCGGGGCTTCGGCCTCACGATCGACATCGACGCGATGATCCGCACCGTTGATGTGCATCACTCCGGTATGCTCGACTATGTCGACTTTTGCGCTCTTTGGGCGGCGCCGGCGGATGGAGGCCAGTCGACGGACGCGATGGGGCACGCGCTGCGGCTGGCTTCGGCAGACGCAGAACGCCGCGGATCGATCAACAGTAACAACAATGTTGTCGACAATAATCCCTTTTTGATGAACGGCGCGAGCCGACGGCTGCTGTCTGTGCTGCTGACGCCGTCACATCGGTCCAGCCTCACCCCTGGTACACTGCGTCGTCGCTCTTATTTAATGAACAACGGGTATGACATGCCAGGGCTGTCACAACCAATTACACCACGAGTGACCGGTAGTGGTACTCCCGGTGCTGGTCGTCCACCCATCTCTGGCGGAGAGGGCACCGGTGAGAATACTGCCACGGGTATGGGCGGAGTATCAATTCGCGCGCCCGTAATCACAGCCGCCGTTCCGGCGCCGATTACGGAGGAGGAGCACGCGCTGCTGGTCCGCATGTTTTTCTTCCCGGAGCAGTTCGAATCGTTAAGCAGCAACAATCAGCGAGCAGCTACGGCTTCGTCATCAACGGGGGCGGACAGCAGCGGTGGTGGTGGCCGTCGCGGTGGGGCTCGTTTTATGATCCCCCCGCGCACTGCCCAAGCCACATCGCCCAGTCACGCGGGGAATGCGATGAACGGGCAGAGCGGCGGTGCAGCGGCCGGTGCTCCCCCTGGTTCCTCCATCGCTATTACTGCCGCATCAGGACGTCGCGCCTCACTGTCTCAGCGCAGCCAATCGCAGAAGCAGCTTTCACGCTTCGGTCAATCGGCAAAAGGTAACAGTCGCTCACGCAGTCAGAACCGCCACGGGCGGAAGTCAAACAACAACAATACGGGAAGCGGCGACGGCGATGACAGCGACGACCTCACCGCCGACTTCTTCTCGCCCAAGAATCAAAACGTGTACCGGCCGCCGAGTCCGATGTTGCTGTCGATGCGCAACAACAGGGCCTATCGCAATCGAGTGAAGCAGCTAGAGGAACAGAGGCACGCCGCGCGTGGTACCGGGGGTGGAAATACCAACACCTACCAGCAGCAGCAAGGTGGTGGGATGCACGTGGCGGCCGTATCGCGTGACGGCTATGGCGCGGACGGCGATAGCGCCTCGCGGCCTGCCAAGTCGACGACGTGGTAGCAAACGGAAGAAGAAAACTGATAATTAATGTTCCGTGGTGTCTCGATGAGCGCACTCAAAGGTAAAGTCCCTGAATGCCGCTTTAAAATAGTCTAATGGAGAAGCGTGTTTTCCCTTTTTGCCTTGTTGTTGGCGAACCGCACTTTTCTTTAGGCACACCGTACCCTGCCCTCGTGTGTTTTTTCTCTTTTTGTCGTTCCTACCGGTGCTGAATGTACACTAGCCACCACCACCACCACACCCTCTCCCCCCTCCCCAATACTATTCTGTGGTATTCCATTTGACGTGTCTTGTTTGCTCTCTCTGCTCCTGGAAAGAGAAGTACCTTGAATTATGTACCAAAGCAATTGCTGTCATGTATATCTTCCGCTGTGTTCTTTCGTATTGTGTGATGTGAGCACCACAAAGCGCTGCGCATCTTGTTTTGCTGCCGTGAGGTACACCTACAGCTTGAACAAGAACAACAGAAAAAAAAAGCAAAAGGCCCAAGAGTTGGTTCTTAGAGTGCTGACCGTTTTTTTTTTTTAACTGGAGTGCCCCAACGTACTACCGGCCACTTTGTCTCTCGAGAACTATGATAAAGTCCGTGCGAGGCCGCTCCCAGCGCGCAGGGGTGATTCTGGACAACAGTTATGATATCTTCTATGGCGTCGTCTTGCTACTCTGTGATGCTATGTGTTCGGAAACACGTGTCTGACTTATTATCTAGGTTGAAAAGTCAGTGATACCTCTGCTCATATCTTCTTTCACTTGTCCTTTTCTCCTCATGGCGCTGTCTTTTTCTCGTTTCTTCTAATGCTCACATGCACTCCGCTTGACGCTCTTTTTTACACCAATGCAACTATGCGAAGTGTTCAAGCACAAAGCGTGTTCACCTTACAGAGGGGCAACGCCCGCGAGATCACCGCCCCGCTGATTTCGCACTTTTGTAGGGTGAGGCAAAGTAATAGAAACACTCCAGTACAAACCACAAGCGGGGTTGCGTCAGCAGTACCTTGCTTACCCCTCCACTTTTTTTTTCTCTCTTGTTGAAGTTGGGTGCTGCTACATATATAAATATATATATACACATCTAGACCAGTCGGCCACGAGCGGTTTCCCTTTTTTTCATCGTGTTTTCCTTCGAGTGCACCTAATTTCTTTTGGTTCTCCTCTTGCTTTTCTGCTCTTCACTCAAACTGCGATTCTTCCGTCCTCCGTCTTTAGAAGTTTTCCCCACACTACTCCAAAACGCGCTGCTTTGCAACCAACTCCTGCGCTAGGGTGTAGTACGTTGACCAAAAAAAGGCTTCTTCACCCATTTTCTTTTTTCTTTTGGTACCGCTAAGTTAGCTGCCCGTCTTTCTCTGTCTGCACGTCCTGAGAGCAGTTGCATCGCCATCCGTAAACATACCTGCATTTTTCTGCTTATATTCATTCGAAGTACCGCGTTACGTATAGCGGACCTTCCTCCCATTACTTCAAATTGTTTTGCTTTTTCGTTTGTACCCATTGCTGATTCATCCCACGTTAGAAGGAAGCACCATTCGCGTTCTCCTTTAAAGTCTTCTTTGACTTCTGTGGTGGAAGACGACTTCTCCCCACCAAGGCTACGAGCTGCTTCGATACTCTGCTCTTTTGTGCTGCTCTGTAAATCGCGAACGCACTGTTTTTTTTTTTTTCTGGCTTTGCTTTTGTTTTTCTTGCACTTTCAAAGCTGTTGCTGCCTCCGGGCCTGCATCCTGAAAGAAGCTTGGGTGGTATTAATGTGCATTGTACTGCACAGCCCCTGCAGCCACTCACATTTTCCGTTTTACCAGAAATTGTTTTTTTTTCTTTTCTGATAACACGAACGCTTGCGTGTCTTCTCGTCACATTGAAGCTTTCAGACGTTTTCCGAAACTGCAAGCTACTTTAAAAAGGGGGAAAACACTGAAGGCGAGGCGTGTTGCGGTCTCTACCTCCACTCATCGTTTTTGTTTTGTGAGCAGCATTCACGTACGGGTCACGGAAACCGCCAGACGTTTCGATTGCTGTTTCTTTTTTTTTCTCTATACTTTTCCGGCACCCTTCCGCCGCGCAGACTGATCTCCCCTCACTGGGCACCCGCCCTGTCTCGCTCACTTATCTGTCTTGTGTGTGTGTGGTGTGTGTGTGTGTGTGTGTGTGTGTGTGCGCGTTGCGCTGGTTAAAGTGTATAGTAATATATACATATATATATATATATATATATATGTATTTGAAACACCTGAACAATGGCCGAGCAAACCCCTTTGAAGCCAGAGACGCCGACGGCGCCACCAAAACCTGCAACAAAAGCCGACACCGCCTCTCGCTGCTCTTCCGACGCAAAGCCGCGCCGTGAGCCATACCGCCCTTCCACTTCTGCTGCTGCCCTCTCAGACCAACCCGTAAAAACAACTGCAGCAACGGCAGCGACGCATATCGACGTTGTTCCAGCCGCCCTGGCCACAGCTGCAGCACCCATCAAATCAGGGAAGGTGATCGGTACATCATCTCTAAGGCCAAGCACCAACCATTCTACTAGAGGCTCTAGTACCACGACAGTCCCCCGCGAGCAGGACGCGGTTTCAATGCCAGCCTTCGGCTTAGATCCTGATGATTCGCTGCGCATAACAGGCGCCGCGAATCTTCGCCCAACTGCCGCGATACATGCAAACACTATTGCTGTTGCCTCACCGGCTCTGCGAAGCGCACCCATCGCACACAGCCGCGGTAGCTCCCTGTCCTTCACAGGGACTACTATCTTATTTACTGGACAGGAACGGGATGTTGCGACTCCAACGACTGTTAGAGTGGGTGCGGAGAGGAGAACAAGTACCACACACCACGATAGTGTGAGCAGCATTCACGTGCTGAGTGATGAGAAAAATTATGCCCATCACGACGCGCTCGAAAACACCTCCCCCGTGTGCCCCCCTCTCTCCCAGTCGTTCAGTAACCCCACAGGGGCAATGCAGCACCGACGCACTCTGAGCACTCTCATTGCGTCCGTCCCAACTTCAACGAGAAAAACCACACCTACAAGAACAAATGCCACAGCGTTGACCAGTGCAGACACCGAATGCCAGCTACACAGTCGAGATGTTCCTTGCCCGAGTCCTGTAACCGAGGGTAACAGAAGCCGTGCCATAGATACAGCGGTAACAAACATTAACGTGAATACTCAACAGAGCGAACGAACCAAAGATGCAAACACGACGGCAGTACCACTTCAGGGCGTTCAGCGCCCTCTTTGCAATCATAGATCTGTTCTCAGCATCGACTGTATCAACGAGGCTTCGCTGCTGGTCTCGACGCACACGTTTTCATTGAAAAGTGCGTTTGCCGCGTCACCCTCAGCTTCGCTAAGGACAAGCCACAACGCCATGCACGTCGCAATAGCCCACATCATGCAGCGAGAGAATATCCGTCGGCTGCTCTCAAGAGTGCTCTTTTGCTGGACCCTATTCCGAAAAAAAACGCAGCAGGAGCAGCAGCAGCACCGACAGAAGATCAATTCAAATGAAAAAGACGTGCTACACGACATCTCTGCTGTCACAAACATGTCTCGAGCGTCGCCCACAGCGCCGACGTACGACTCAGTCGACAATAACAATAATCAAAGTAAGAACAACACTGTTGCTAAATCCACTTTCCAGTGGAATGAATCAACGGTACCGTCAACGTCGCCGTTGCCGCCGTGGAGGCCGATTGCAGGGTGTGGTGTGCGGTCTTGTTCCACTCCAGAAGACCGCGATGAGGCCGGCACAGTGGGCACGGCAGTGGTGGTCGACGATGACGGTTTGGTCGACCCGGAAGAAGGGAAAGACGAGCATGAAGGAAGCGCGCAGGGATCATCGGGGGGCAGCCTTCCAGGGCTCACAACAAACGTGAGCAATGAGATAGGGGGTAGTGGTGCTAGTACTCAGCAGCAGCAACAATTGGGCACAGCGCAAACGATGATGTCCGGAGAGCTTTGGACGGCCACACCGCGATACGTTGCACAGGCAACGCAGCAGGCAACACAGGGACCTGGAAGTCAAACACCACAACCGCAGTCGCAGTGGCCGCCCTCTTCTTCCAGCAGTCGCGGCGCGATGACTGAAGAAAGCTCTGCGGACATTCCGCAAAGCGGCTCTTTTGTTCAGCAACAGCAACAACCAACCCCTTCTGCAAATGGGACCAACACGCACAGCAGTGCTCCAAGTGAAAGCTCGCCTTCTTTTGACACCAGCTTCCCTGCCAAGTCTCTCAGTCAGCATTCCTTGGTACAGCAAGCTCGGACCCCGCCGCGCACGTCACGCCTTTCTGTGTCAACCCAGCCGACCACGGTGCGCCGAAGTGTCAGTCCGGGTGCCCAAGATCACAGCAACTACACCAGTAAGAATATCAGTAATGTACGCAGCACAATTATCTCACCTCCGGTTAGCTGCCCGCTTGGCCGCTACAGCAACCCCAGCACCGGCACGAGCTCTACGAATGTAGCCACGACGCCTCGTCAGCAACCGCAGCAGCAGGGTAGCGAAACAAAACGTCGTAAGAGTGTTGTGTCGCAGTACCTAGCTGGTAAGCCGCTTGGGAACTCACCTCCACTGCAGAGTTCCACAATTCTCGTTTCCAACACGGGACCCACGACGAACGGCGTGGTTGAGGTACACTCGCTGATTCTGCCGGGTGCAGTATCAATCCAACAACAACAGCAGCAGTCTCACTCCCGCTCTTCCTCGACGCTCGGTGGTACCTTTCCAAGTGGACTAGACAACTCCTTCCCCCGTAGACGCAGCGATGGGCATTGGAACCTGACCTTCACCACAACAGCAACGACGACGGGGAATGCAGGACCCGCCGCGGCGGAGATGTTCAGCGACTCCGAAGATCAGAACTGGTCTTCCCTGAACTTCACTCCACGCAGTCGGCAAAGCAACGGCGTTGGCGGTGTTGCTGCTTTGTTTGACGACGATTCGTGCTTGAGCAACAGCAGCATGTCCGCTATAGCAGCCGGTGGTGGAGCGGCAATCACAGTGGGAGGAGCAGGAGGGCCCGGTCCAGCGATATCGCCAGTATGTCAGAACATCCCTCAGCTACTACTGCGCGAAGCGGAAGCTCGAAGTAAACTGTCCGCCTCCGAAGCCCGTCGACGAGCCCAGTTCCAGCGGAAAACGGCGGCCCGCATGGACCAGCTGATGATGATGGCCTTGCACCGCCGACCGAACGAACGTGGCCTGCACCCGTCGCTGCGCACATCCTCGGCGCCGTCGCCAATGATGACTTCGCGTTCAAATAGCAGTAGCAGTGGCAGCAGCGCCAGTAGCGATGCGGTGATAGATGGCGACTTCGTAAACCGCAACTGCACCACCAGTAACTACAACATACACAGCACCATTGATGCCAACGAAAAGGATGGATCTGAGCACGGTGGGAGTCGCTGAATTGCGCAACGCAATCCCGGTTAGGTGTCAGCGCGCAGTAGCAGCATTGACGGCTTTTGAAGGTTGCCGCAAGCCTTGCTTCAGCGCGTGGGCCGGCTACTGCACGACGGAGGATCTGGCAGCCGATTCTCATATCGGCCGTTTCAGCGCTGGGTGTGTCGGAGTTTATAAGTTTGAGTGCGCCTTCGACGTCCATGTCGACGCCGCAGCCGCCAGCATGCGAGCCGTCTGCAGTGCAGCGCAAGCGCATTGATTAAGCGTTTTTCTTCTACGTGTGTGCACGTGTGTTGGGGTACGCGTCGAGGTAGGTGAGTCTCCCTCAACGAAAGGCGGTGAATCAAAGAACGGTAAAGAGAGTGATCTCTTTCCGGACTGATTGTGAAGTAATTGTTGTCCCGGAGACGGTGTGCAAGTCACGCGTTTGCAGCCCTCCGGTGGTTGTTGAATTGAATTTTAGCAGGGCTTCTTGCTGTGGACTTCCCGTACACCTGTATCCGCTTATCGACGAAAGTCTAGCCACGTGACAGCTCCACCGGGAAAACGAACAGTGTCAAATGAAGACTCACCGCAAACGCGCTTTTCTTATTTGCTTGTTACTATCTGAATGCTATCTGAGTCTGTGCAAAGCACTACGTGTTCTACCCTTCGAACTCGTGGCAATGAGTGACGTCTGCTCTCTCTCTCTCTCCACCCAACTATCTTCACGCCGAGTGTCGTTCTGGTTCGTGCTTATTTTCAAACTGACGGTTGGCCATTACTACTTCGGCACAGGAACCATTGAGTAGTAGTCGTTGTGAAACGAGGGAGAAACACACCAGTGAGCACACGTTTTACTAAAGCAACCTATAAATTCTTTTTGAGCAACTTCACACGTTGCAACTCAACAAGCCGAAACACACAATTTAAAACAGAAAGCATGTGCAGAAAGGTTGCCAGCACGCGAGGTTCAGCATTTTTTGATAGAGGCGCCCTCCCCCGCTCTTTGCTCCTCATCCTGCGCGCCGTCTTCATCCTCTTCGCACTCGTCGCCACGCGTAACACAGGCACGAGTGGAACCGGGAACTATAAGAGCGGTGGCGGTATCTTATATGCTGCTGCCGCCGCTCCAAGTGCAGCACCGTCCTTCATCGAAACGGAGCTTATCGCGATTGACCTCGGACACGAAAACATGAAAATCGGGGCATGGCGGGTGCAAGAAGAAGACGTACACATCAAATCCGGTGGCACGGGCACGGCCACAACGACCACCACATCAATCACGGGTACCGCGTCGATGGTGCTGAACGATCAGGCAAATCGAAAGAGTCCCCCGTGCGTTGCGTTTCGCTTCTTCAAAAACAGTGCCGGGTTCGTTATGGAGAGCGGAATGAATAGCACCAACGCAGACGGAGAAAACGAAAGAGGATTGTTGCACCCACCAGGCTATCAGCTGGAGCGCACATTTGCTGAGCAAGCTCAAGCGCTGGCCCCACGTTTTCCTACCCAGGTCATCTGCAGCCCTGCGCAGCTTCTCGGTTATACCCTCTCAAACACCACGTCAACCCCCGCCTCAGCAGCAACAGCGGCGACATCACTGCCGCCGTACCAGCTCACAGAAGACCAACTTTCTGCCTCGTACAGCTTTCATGTGAGGTCTATCCAACAGCAGCAACAGTGCCACAAAGACCATGTAAACACGAAGGACTCAAAGGGAACCGTAGAGGAGACACGGCAAGCCTTGGGTGTCTTCGTGCCTTTCTTTGCCACAAGCACCACTGACGCGCCTCACGAAGGCTCCTTTTACTCGGCCGAAGAACTAACAGCAATGCTGCTCGGCTACGCTCGCCAGATAGCCGAAAAGGTCGATGCCGCCGACAACACCCTCAGCGACGAGGATGAGCGCCAACTTCTCGACTTATTGAGCAGCACCAGTGTTGCAGACACAGTGGATAACACAAATCACCTGCCGCAGCAACAGATGCTGCGTGGGTATGCCGTGCCGCGATATGCAGCGCTAACAATTCCCATTCACGCAACGGTGGCACAACGGCAGGCGTTGACTGATGCAGCTGCACTGGCCGGCCTCCGCGTGGTGCGCCTTGTCCACAGCACGACGGGCGCCGCCGTCCAGCTAGCGTACCTAAAGGGCGAACAAGTTTTCACAACGGACCGGACGCAGTTTATTATGGTGTACGACATGGGCAGTCAACAAGCAGAAGTTGCGGTGTACAGCTTTGCCGCGGTGCCGGCGCACGTGACGAAACGCGTCAAGCAGAAATACAAAGGTTCGGTTGAGCTGAAGGCGCTGGTGGGCAGCCGTACCTTGGGTGGCGCTGCCTTTGACGAGTGCGTTGCGGCACAGTGGGATGCCCTGTACTTTAATCAGAGCATTCTACCTGGGATAGGTCGGGCCACGACGGAACTGGAGCGTCGCTCCGCCGCGAAGCAGCGTGGCAGCCTCTTACGAGCCGCCCACAAGGCAAAAGAAACATTGTCCGTGAACCAGGAAACGTACATCACGTTGGACGGCGTGCATGCCGATTTACGCCTCTTTAACGAAGCCGCGCAACAGCAGCTGCAGCAGCGGGTAGTGTCCATCACCCCCGACGGTTTACTGAGTCTCCGCTACGCACGCAGCGATTTTGAGAAAATGTGCCAGCCTCTCTTCGACGCTGCAGTGCACCTGCGCGACGCTGCAATTGCCGCGACGAACGGTTTAGTGGCGAACGTTGGCGCGTTGGACCGATTTGAGGTCATCGGCGGGTGCACTCGTATTCCGTTGCTGCTGCAGCGGCTCAGTGAAGGCTACCGCAGCGCGGAAAGTATGGTCGACCGCACGCTGAATAGCGACGAGGCCGCTGTGATAGGGACGACGTTGCTTTCTGTGGCGACGGCGCCGCGGGCATTGCAGCTGCGAGGAGTGAGCCAAACTGTCCCGCAGTATCGTGTTCGGGAGTGGTTGACGAACTCAGTGTACATGTCCATCAGCGCGAACGGCGATGACAACGAAGGAAAAGAAAAGGAACCGAAGCATTCGCAGAGGCAAGAGGAGAGTGTGGGGAGTGAAAAGGTGTATTTGCGCTTGCTGTTTCCTGCCTACAAGACGATTCTACCAGCGATTCGGAGTGTGCGTGTGAGGCTGAGCACCAGCGACGATGCAATTCACGACGAAGGAGAATTAGCCAACGAAGCAACGGTACGTGACAGCGTTTTGATTTCACTCTTCTCCGGTGCAGAGGCGGACAAAGCGTACCAGAAGCGCGCGAGCGTCATCGCGGCAGAGGCAAAAAATAGCTTAAGCGACAACAATCATAACAACAACACGACGGCAATTACGGGGGAAGATCTCGCGGTGCCATTCCCCGTATCTGTTACAGCGTGCACTAGCTGCTACGTGCGCACCTACATCGTGCACGGGATCGTGAAAGCAGAGGCAACGCTGAACGCGCAGGTGCAACGGCAGCACCCCGGCAAAGCGGTGGTGTTGGGAAGCGCAGAGCTCGTGGTGGAGGCGGTGGCGACCGTCAGCGGAATCCCACACTGCAATGTAGCGTATTTGCGGGCCTCGTACCATGTCTCACCTTTTACAACCACAACCCCAACAACTGGTCTAGCAGGAATAGCAGCAGCGACGGATAGCCCCAGTGGCACGTTTGAAGTGGAGGAGTTAGATGAGAAGGCGAAAGGAGGAGAAGAGATGACTGCTGTGCCTGGCAAGGACGGAATAAAACAAGACGCCAAGTTTGACGCCGAAGGACACGAAAACAACAAACCCTCAATGGAAATAAACACGAAGGACCACACTGCTGCTGCTGCTGCTTTTTCCAGGGATGCAAACCACCAACCAGAAAACATGGAGGATGTAGTGGAAGTGAAACTTACTGCCTTGACGCTCAGTCCCGCCACGTTCACGCGCGCTATCACGACCACCAGGGGCGGCGACGGACCGGCGGCGCTGCAAAGTTACAATATGAACCGTGCCGAGCTGTTGCGCTCGCACATGCGGGTGCGCCGGCTGCAGAAGATGGACGCCGCCCGCCTGCGCCGCAGCACGCTGCGCAACGACATTCAGAGTGCAATTGTCTGGGTGAAGGATCAGCCCGCGTGGAGTATAGCGGAGGAGGAAAAGGACGAAAATATACAAAAAAAAGAAAAGAGCAAGCAGGCAGCACCAGCAGGAGGTCACGCACTGCCTGCGTCGTGGCGCGACACTGTGCGGGGGATTGGAGAGTGGTTGGATGACTATGGCGAAACGGCAGGCGCGGCGGAGCTGGAGGAGCGCCTGAAGGCTATGAAGTCTATCAAGACCGCATTACGCGCGATATAACGTAAATACTGAGCAAGAAAGGAAAGGTGCTGCGAGCACGGACAAACGCCTATAGTGGACTCGTAACGCTCTCTCCACAGCTCCCCTTATTTGCTACGAGCTCTTGCATCGTTTTGTCCCTGTAGTCGTGCCCATCGCATCCTTTTTTGTTTTTTTTCAATTTCGACGGAGAGATATTCACGAGGATGGTCATCACGGGCCCACCAGCAGGTGCAAATAACGAAAGAAAGGACCCCCATACTAAACTGACTTGCTGGAATGAAAGCGATCAGGTCCGTCTCAACACGCGTTTCTTTGCAACTATTTCTGCGCTAACAACATGAAAGGGGGCGAAAAGAAATGGACTATCTTCGCCGGCACCGTTAATAGGGTGACTACACTATTTTTCTGAGCTGCGCCTTCTCCGTGTGGCGAGCTTTCCCGCCAATGTGGTGAGCCTTCGTCTTTTCGTCTGCGAAAAAGCCGTGGACCACCTTTCCCCTCTGCTCCACTTTGCCCTTTCCCCTTGCCGTTTTGTACGCCTCGAACGCCATACCTACATCGAGATCCAGAAACTACCATAAGCACTACAAGGGAAAAGCCGCTCTGTTTTCTTTTCTGTTTTGTTTTGTTTTTCCGGAAACCAAAAATGCTCCGTCGTGCCGCCTCACTGCGGCTGCCGCACAACATGACAATGAGGGATCCCCTGTGCAAGCAAGTTCTCGACCACTGCACATCCATCGTCTACTCCTCCCTCCCGAATGGCTTTCGCGTGGCCACGGAATACTTGAAAGACTGTCCGTTTGCCACCATCGGTGTGTGGATTGACGCAGGCAGCCGCTTCGAAGACATCAACAACAGCGGTGTGGCACATTTCCTCGAGCACATGAACTTCAAAGGGACCGACAAGTACTCCAAGCGCGACGTCGAGAACCTCTTCGAGCAGCACGGGGCTCACTTCAACGCCTATACCTCACGTGACCGCACGGCCTACTACGTGAAGGCGTTCAACAAGGACGTGGACAGGATGATGGACGTCGTGTCGGACCTCTTGCAGAACGGCCGCTACCGTCGGCAGGACATCGAGATGGAACGTCCAACGATTTTAGCGGAGATGCGAGAGGTGGAGGAGTTGGTGGACGAGGTGATAATGGACAACGTGCACCAGGCAGCGTACGACCCGACGACGAGCGGGCTGCCTCTAACAATCTTAGGACCCGTGGAGAACATCGCGCGGAACATCAATAAGGCGATGATTGAGGAGTACGTGCGCGTCCACTACACCGGACCCCGTATGTGTCTCGTCTCATCCGGTGGCCTCTCCCCTGAACAAACGCATCAGCTGGCAGAGAAGTACTTCGGCAAGCTTCCTGCCACGAACAACCGACCTCGGCTACAAGGTGTATACAAGGGCGGTTACACCGTGTTATGGAATGAGATAATGGCCACGGCAAACACGGCAGTGGCGTTCCCCATCTGCGGCGCGTCACACCCGGACAGTTACCCCCTTCAATTGATCCACAACGTCATTGGGCAGTTCCGCGAGGGCCAGTTTGATCAATTCAGCGCACAGCGTCGCAACCCAAACCTGCCGTGGGAAAAGGTGCCGAATTTAGTGCAGATGCGACCTTTTTATACGCCCTACGAGGAGACGGCGCTACTAGGCTACAACTTGGTGACCGCGCGCATGTCGACGAGCAACAACCGCAACGACGCAAACTTTACCCGCGACCACGCGCAGACGATTATGCTGAATTACATCCTCAGTTCCTTGTACGACTTGTGCGCAACGCGCGTGGATGCAGATCTGCTGGAGGCGGCGAAGGCGGAGTTCAAAGCGTCAGTGATGATGATGCGCGACAGCACGACGAACAGCGCAGAGGACCTAGGCCGGCAGATGATTCACTTTGGTCGACGGGTGCCACTGCAGGAAGTATTTGAGCACGTGGATGCTGTCACGCCAAACTCGCTGCGTGCTGCGGCGGAGAGGTACTTCAGCTGTGTGCAGCCGACCGTATCGAGCATTGGGGCGAGCAGCACACTACCCAAGTACGATCCTCTGTCGGTTGTGTCGAATATTGTGAAGCCGCAGCTGACACCGGCACAGTTCCCCCAAGAAGCGCGTGCTTGTCCGCTCTAAATGGTCACACCTTCTTAGAATGGGCGTAGCAATGCTACACGCTTGTTTCAATGATAATGTTGCTTCCTGCTGCGTGCAACTCTCCCCTGTGGTCCTCGCAGTGCACTTACGGTTGCTTGTTGACTCCCTGTTGATGGGTTTGTTCTTGTTTTTCCCTCCCTCCAGAAAGAGTAAACTCGTTTTTATTACGATTATTCACAAAGTACCCAGTCGTCTCTCAATCATTAACTCACCTCCCGTCGTATGTTCTCCTAAGCAAAGCAAAAGCAACACAGCATATCGCAAATGTCTAGTTCGCATCGCAACAGCAATCAGCGTCACTGGCCTATCGTTGCGTTGACGAGGAACTTCGACCACCGAAAACGTTAAGCCGCATTCCATCATTGTTTTATGTTGAGCGCACACTCTCCCTACTAAGAACAAAGTCGAGTAGCCCAAAAATTACAATTACTTTGATTGTCCTTGTTATCGCCCTTCACTCCGTCACATCACACTTCCCCATCTCGTTTTTCGGAAGCTTCACAGCTTGCGAAGTCCAGCACAACAAGGCAACTCGCAACAGCATCCCTCATTGTTTTATCCTTTTCATACGATCATTCCCGGCCATAGAGATCATTGAAGTATTCGACATTTGATCACACACACGCACACACACACACACATCTTCAGCTTTCGATAGACCACACATATGGATGAAGTTGGCACACATTAGATCGCCAAGGAGTTAAATACCTCTAATTCATGAGTCAGCCACGAGATGATGACACCGATAGCAACGCGGTCCCGTGGCTGACCGACAGCAGGCCGTGGTCACTCAGTATATCGTCCTCCATCTCCGTCATGCCAACTCCTGCTGGGCCCTCAAACGAAGGGACGACACTAACAATTTCATCAGAAGCGCAGCACGCAGCACCGCAGGACGTGCACGTAGATATGTCGAGTGCTTCATCCATCAGCATGACGACTCCAGCTGGTACCGTGACATCTAGCGGCTGTTTACCAGAGGAAACGCGAGGTAACTCAGGAAAGGAGAAAGAAAAGTGCCGAGAGCGTGAAAGCAGTCCGGTTTGTATTTATGCTGGAGTATCCCAACCAGCTTTCCTACAAGCGCAAACGGCATCGCCGCTGAGTGTATCAAGAACGGATACAGTGGCATTAAATTCCCTATCTTCTAAGGTGCCGAAGCCAGTAAGTGCAGAGTTCAGTGACGCGGATTTCCTATCTGCCAGCGTGAGCTGTGAAAGACTTCCAGTGCTGCATGCCTTCTACATTGAAACGGCGGCAGAGTTAAAGAATGGCACCAACAGTCACGAAACAGAAGATCATGCACCCCCCAAACAGAACGATTACAGTAACCGCAATGCCAGAAGCACTGCCCAGCTTCAAACTTTAATCGCCGAACCCATTATCATCCGTCCGGAATCAACGGAGGAGAAGAAATGCAGCCACACAAATCACACTCTCCACACCCCACAACCCAAGCCGAAAGGGCAAGTGTTGCATTCACCTGCAGCTGAAGAGGCAGAGTTCTCACCAACTAGCTCTTCGACCTTTCTACCACAGCAAAAGTCATTCAAGTCAGCAAGCTCCCCTGAACCTGAGGCAGACAAAGTACCGCCTTGTCAAACCGCTGCAACTGCTCGGCGAGATGATAATCAACCTGAGCTTAATTGCACAGAAAGCGGTGTAGCCAGCACCAGCAACGAAGACACCCCGCAACAACGGCACCGAAGTCCGTCTCAGCTGCCAACACGGTGTGGAGGTAGAACTGCAAACCCGGTGTCAAACGAAGCACCCTCATCTTCCTCTGCCACTGCAACTGCTACACCGATAAATTCACAGTCAACCTCGCGGGCATCCTCGATGTCGCATTCTGTCCCTGCCCAAAAACAAAGAAAGCTATCCACAACAACAGCAGACGCAGAGTATGGAGTTCATTGGGTATCGTGCGACCACAGCGACCCCCCAGCGCGCTACCGTGATACGCCAGCCTACTATTGCACCTACTGCTCCTATACCGTGTGCGAAGCCTGCCGCGCCCTCATACCGTCCTCCTTACTGGGAGGCAAGCAACAACAGCAGCAAAGAAACAACAGCGACGCGGAAGAAAAGGTAAAACGTCGTCCGCTCCGCGGAAAACAACAACACCGGTGCCGAATCACCGAAGCCGGCCAAACCGCCGTACGTGAAGAAGATGAAGGCGATGCTGGGCGAGATGAAGGCACGGAAACTGCTCTGTTGTCCACTCAAAATAAGTCTTGTGCGTCGAGTAGTATGGACTGGTTAGACGAGGTGCTGAACTCACCTTCCACTGCCGTGTGTCGCGGTAAGGACGTCAGGAGCACTCATCCAATTCGCCACACTAGTCTCGCCGTAACAGCAACGGCACAAGCAGCACAAGAGCAGCACAGGACGTGGCACTCCCATGAGCGTAGCAGGCACACCAAGGAGAGCAAGCAACAGTGTAAAACTATCAGAGGCACAACGCCTGGCGCACCACCTCCTCTGTGTCACCTCTGCCGCCGTGGCCACTTCCTTCGGGAAGAAGCTCTCTTGCACGAGTGGTGCTGCGAAGGCCCTGACCCACCACTGCGCAAACACCGCAGTCACGCGTTGGTCTACGACACACAGAACCTGCAGAAATACCACTTTATGCGGGCGCAGCGTGAGACTCGGCTGGCCTCCACGGCACCGCTTAGCGCACAAGTACTGTCAGTGAGCTCTGCTGCTTTACCATTCGAGAATCGCTCACTCCAGGAAGGTTCACAAGCGCGTGAAGAGCACGTCGCATTAGGGGGCAAAAAACCGTCGCTTACACTTCATCAAATACACGTGCGAGGTAACAACGGTCATAAATCAGCAACTCGCAGAGATCCGCTGCCGATGCCGTCAGCCGGCACCGCGTCGCACCACCCAACACGTCGCTCTGCCGCAGCTTCCCTTCAAGAAGCCTCCTCTACGTTGGCGGACGCTGTTTTTACTCGCAGAAACGACACTGTTCGACGCGCACACTCGCGTCGGCATCACCTCAGAAGCATACCGGCGTCCCCCTCCCTTTCCTCTTCGCACGTACGGACCTGCGCGTGTGAGGAGGGTGGAAGTTTCGTCTTCTCGGTGCGAAACCCACGACTTGAAACTTCACTTGTGTGGTGCGCCGTAAACCGCGAACCGCGTGAGGAAACCCCCGCGTACGCCAGCGCTCTGACTTCCTCAAATAACGCAGGGGGAGGAGTCCTATCGTCTGCTGCTTCTTCCTCCTCCTCTATCACGCCGCTGCTGTTGTGGCGGTGTCCACCGTCTCTCCCGGGACTACCAGCGCGCCCGTACCGTGTCGTTGTACCCTATGGCCTTTACGCCTTCGCGAACGTGCACGCACTGACGCTGTATGTGGCAAGTGACATCTTTCGTAAGGCAACCGCGCAGCTCGTCGGATGTCCCGTAGGCACCACCAACGGCAATGACGGTGGCGGGAGTATGCCGTGGTTAGACAGCACTGAAGGATCTGTATTTCCTTTACCATTCCAACAGCGCCAACAGCAGCAGCAGCATCTGGCGTTGATGAAAGTGGCTCCATCAGCGTCACTGCGACCGTTGTTAACGGTGACCATTTTGCACCACATCGCCACCACGCCACGACCCATTTTATTCCCATCTTATTCCGTGCAGCAGCAGCGCAAACGAGGGCGAACGCCCGATTCACCTCAGAACACAGCACAAGAGAGTGTCCAGGGCGAAAAAAAATCAGATGCGAAGTTGCTAAGAACAGCAACGCCGTTGAACCTCCCTGATCCAAACATGAACAAACGGGAAAAAGATGAGGACCGGATCAATGAAGTTGCGGGTCCGCAGCTGCAGTGGCCGGATGGGCTGGCATCTGCAGAGCTCGCACTCTGTCTCGACCACCTCCTGCACGGCCGTTCGGTCGCCGTTTACGGTGTTGCCTCGAAGTTTTTCTTTCTCCAGCATGTCGCCAACAGTGCGGCACTGCAACCATTCACTGTTGTGACGGTGGACGCGAGTTTCGGTCGAGCGAACGCGACACAAAAACCAGCTATTAACAGCAACAATAATAGCGGTACGATCAGCAGTAGTGCGTACGGAGGTGGTCGTCGAAGTTACTCGTTTGCTGGCGGAGGCGCAGTGAGTCACTCATCCGTCACACGACAGTTGTTGTCAGTCGGTCACATGCTAGGAAAACGGCTGTCCGGATCGACTATCTTAACAGCCGAAATGCGCGCAACAATGGCCACTGCCGCTGCGAATGCGGAAGTAGTAAAAAGACGTCGCAGAGAAAGGAAAGCAGTGCTGCAGCGGCAGCAGCTTCTGTACCATACAACGCCTTCCTTTGACGACGACGAAAACACCGGGGAGGAGGAAAAACATGGAGATGCCGGCGCGGATGTGGCGCGCGCCGCACTGCGTGGCGACGTCGGGCGATCGCCCTCTCTCGCGCGTGATGTGACAATTGCGGTGCTGCAGCGGCACAGCTCTGCCGCGGCAGTAGACGTGGTGGACGTCGACTCAACCTCTGGAACATCATCTACAACGGATACGACGCCTTTTGTATCTTCATCTGAAAAAAAAGAAAGTGGAGGAAAACAAACGAAGAGTGGCGTTGCCGCCCCCGCTTTTGGAAACATTACACCGCCCAAAGGAGCGGTGCGGGAAACCCTGCCTTTCGTCTCGGAGACACCACCGAATAGCGCCAGTAACAACAACAACATCAATTTGGCACGCACTGGGTCGTCCTCTCCGTCCTCGTCTGCCGTTCCCGTTGTCGTTTCGCCGTTTGAATCGCGTGCGTCGCAACTCCACACACTCTCCGGCTGTACCCCTGCATCTCAGCGAGTCACTCACAGACACCCAAGCACAGTTCACAGTTGCAGCAGCGTTGGATGTGGTGCCATGACGCAGCTGGAGTCCCCTCAGTCGGTTGCTGCTGCTGCCGCGCTGTCGCCTCCGTTGTCGTCGCCGATTCCTGCCTTCTTCGCAGCATTACAGCGCACCGTTTCAGGGGAAGATGAAAAGCAAAACAGCAATGACGAAAAGAACGTGATGGGCGTGTCTTCAACGAACAAAGACAACGACAACGTGAATAATCGGCGTCAGCCTGAAGATGAAGCGATGCAGCGAGTGACGTGTACGGAGCTGCCGGACTTTTTCGGGGAGCTGA
Organism: Crithidia expoeki; assembly: GCA_900240875.1. Classification (NCBI taxonomy): domain Eukaryota; phylum Euglenozoa; class Kinetoplastea; order Trypanosomatida; family Trypanosomatidae; genus Crithidia; species Crithidia expoeki. Next base: position 204,558 of record OESE01000197.1, read on the forward strand.
ACTCCCTCCGCATGCCGAATCGGTTTCAAACTAACGACAACGCAATTGCAGCAGCGTCAGCAACAGCAGTCGACGTTCGGTGGAAGCCGCCACATGTGACGTACGCCAACGACGCGGTTCGCCGGTACGTGCTGCAAACCCTGCGGCGCCGGCATGTCAGCCGGCGTTGCTTGCAGTGGGCCTCGCTTCCCTCCACAACTGCTGCTACCCAACTTTCTGAGCGGACAAGAAAAATGGAAAACGGTACAAAGCCTTTCTCTCTTCCCTCTCTTCATTCCCCTGCTGTGTTGTCACCCACAATGCTGCTAACACGCGCGCATCAGACGCGGCCAGGCTGGCAGCCGCCGGTATTGTTGGTCCTTCACAATGTGGACCTATTAGAAGGGGAGGAAGTGAATGTGTTTCTGCAGCTATGTGCCCAGTTCGCGTTTCCCTACCCGCATCTACAACTGCTACTGTCCTTTGATAACCCACTGTGGCCCTTGAGCCCCGTCGCGGCTGCCTTAGAGCGCCTCGGTGTGTGTGCCGTACAGCTGCGCTCTTTGTTGCTTCCACGCGTACATGAAATGCGCCATGTCAGTAGTATTCACCTACTCACCGACTTTGAGGCAGCAGCAGCAACTGCAGGAGGGAGTACGACGGTGGGAACCGGAGGCCGTGTGAACAGGAGGGGTAGAATGAAAGGTGCCGTATCGACTGCCATGGGCAGGTTACCAGCCGGCATATCAGCTGCACGTGCAGCAGGCGGCGGTAGTACGCTAGGCACCTCACATCTCCTGCAAGACACTATGCGACGCGTACTCTTCAGCCTACCCCCTGCTTTCAACAGTCTCCTCCGTATTTTGTTAGACTTACAGGACGAAGTAGGTGAAGGTGTCTTCATATCGCTCTTCACGGTTGCGGCGTGCTTTGAACAGAACGGGGTGATGGTGTCGCAAGGACGTCTGAAGGCGCTGCTGCGGGAGCTGACGTCGAATCGAATAGCACGCTACGATTCGGCAGAGCACGCATTGATGGTGCCGCAGGTAGGTCGGCTGCGGAAGGTACTGGAGGAGGTGACGGCGCAGCGCGAGGACGGGGGTGGAGGGCCGGCGCGTTAGCACACTTTTTGTGTGTTCCCGAAGGAAGGGTTTGAGGGACGTGTACCTAACGTACGTTAAACCTAAGTCCTACATCTACACATAAAAGAAAACAATGTAGCCGAACTGTAAAACGCAGCAAAGGGTGAAAGAACATCCTCTCTCTTCACCTCTGGCTCAACACGCCACTGAAAAGGAATGGGCCGTTTCCTACTTCTACACACACACACACACACTTCTCACCCAAACTCGCATCTTCTTTCCTTCCGACGTTTCACACTTATTTACTACTCGCACCACAACAAAATCAAACCCAGCGCTACCCGCGAAAGAACGAACGGTGACAACAAGTGCCCACACAAGAAGAGTCTTTTTCACACTTCTTTTACTTTGCAACAGAGCTGCAGACCTCCCCGCCGTTACCCGTCGATCCCACAAACTCTGCCGTTGGAAAGAGCTTCCAAAGTAGAAGTGCTGATTCAGAGAGAGAAAGGAAGACATCAAAACGCCTTATTCTTTGCTTTCCTCCCTTTATTCCCCTCAACCCCTTCCCTCCCCAGACACTCGCATTCCTCTGTAAAAATAATTCTGTTCTTCATGTGTTTTGCTCTTGACGTTCGCTTCCACAAACGTTTTTTTCCAGCGTCTAAATAGACTGTTGACCCCCCTCGTTTCCCTGTATGTATATGTATGTGTGTGTGGCAACGTGTAGACGGAAAAGACTACTGCGATGGCTTTTCTTCGTGACAACTCTCTTTTATCGCTTCTGTGAAACGGCTCGAGTACACAGCAGCGCGCGTCGGACTGCCTGGTGTGTGGGTGCGCTCAGATATTTTATTATTGTTGTTTCCGCTTTCGCTTCTCTTTACAGGGTGAGTGAGCCTCCAGTTTTGTTTTTGTTTTTTTTTTTCATGTTTCTTTTTGACTTTCCGAGGCATCTTGGTAGAGGTGCCGCACCCAGCTTCGGTGTCCTTCTGTCCGTTCACTGATCCAGTCGAACTTGACATCGCCTCACTCTTCTCTTCCGCTGTTGCCACTGTTTGACCAGCTTGCCAACCTTACGTTAAAGCTGGGACAGCGCTTTTGGTTTCTCTTAAACTTCTATACTTACTTTTTTTTTAATTTTGCGCTTCGTCTTTCCCCCTAGTACTTTTCTGTAGTGCTGATAAGACCTCCTCCTCTCCCCCCCCCCTCCGCCTTGTTGTTCCCTACGCAAGTTAGTCTTGCTGCCAGAGCCACAACTGCATTGAGCGATTGTCTATTCCCCAGACAGGTTGATTCATTTATTCCTCACTTCTACCCCTTCTACTGACCGCACAGGCTAGTAACTGTCAGCAGTTTTTTTGAGGGGTTTTATACCACTAACAAACCTTCTCTTCAGAGTGCTTGGTGGCTTGCGACGCACACATTAGACCTCGTTCTCTTTCTAAGCTGCTGAGCTCTGTCTCTACCGTTCCTTTGCCTGGTTGGAGTAGTGTTGTTGTTTTAGCACGTGTTTTTTTGCAGAGTTTTTTCAACCTTCTTGTTAAGACGGTTTCCGCATCCTGCTTAGACATTCGCATCTCATTTGTTGTTTTCTCCCTCCAGCGGCCGCCTCTGCCCCTCTCAAGTCGCTCGTTGGTTTGCGCTCCTCGTCATGAAACTCTTTCCCCCGCTTATTTTCCGCACTTTCAGCTTGTAGTCTCTGTTTTTCTTCCTGAAAAGAAAACCATGCGTACCGCGGACCTCCAACCGTCTCTTTTTTTTTTTTCTTCCCTTTCCCTTTGAGCCCAACCCCCCCCCCCCACACACACACCACCACCACCACCACCACCTCTTCCCTCCCCCTCCCCCATCAAACAACTCTCGAGGGTTTTGAAACTCTGAAAAAGAAACCAAATTTCCTCTCGTCATGGATTTTTATAGATCAGCACTGCTGAAAGAGGTATTTCCTTCGTCCCAATCGTGTGTGTATCACCCGATAACGACTGTCACCCCATAGTGGTAACAGGGTCTAGTACCCACCAAGTAGGGTATCCAAGCGTTTGAAGCCTTCCAAATGAAGTTGCGGAGACATCGGAGTAGCGGACAGGTTCGGGCTGATACCAGACTAGAAGGACTTACAGTCGCGTACGTGCATAAACGAATCCGCAAAAAAAAAAAACCGCATCTACGGGCTGCAAACCTCACTCTTTGGATCGTTGAAGCCATTTTATTGTAGCGCCGTTGCGATGACGAGCGCAACTCTAAGCCCATTTTGTGATGTGCTCAACAGAATTGCAACGGGTTATCTCAGTCCCATAAGGCTGGTGTTAGCCCACTCCCTCGAGGAGAGCTCGTTGCAAGTCGGCATCCTCCAATAAACACACCTTAATTGAATAGATGGCCAGTTTTTTGTCCTAGACGGCTATCAGCACTACGGCGCCGCCAGGAATAATGAAAACGGGGGGAGAGTATCAGTTCTCGTTCATTGCGACCTTGGCGCTTCACCAAAGTTCACGTGTCGCGCGTGAGGCAGCCGTTCAGCCTGATGAACTTGTGCCTGCTGTTGACACTGCAAGTTTACCCATAGTTTCATCTGCTTTGCCCTCTTCTTCTGAAGCGCCTCAAGGTGACGTGGACCATCGGCACCGCAGAGACGGGACTGTTGAAGTAATGCCGCCTCGTTTACACATGACTCAGTACCGAAGGAGACGGATTGAGGTGGTAGATTAGAATTTAGCTACAGGACAGTTAACAGTAGCCGTAGGGCCATCAGGAGGACTTGTGGTACTCTTCGTGTGTTTAGCAGAAGCGGTATTCATTTAGGAAAAAACTGTGTGGAGTAGCAATCATAAACGTGTAAAGGAGAATATGAAGTCGTTTGTGCGTCGTGGTTTGTAGCTCCTCAATCCCCCTCTTATGGCTGTTTTCTTGTTTCTCCTGTTATCTCACGGTACCGCCACAGTGTTAAGGACTTCTTTAAGCACAGAAAGCTTGAGATAGTGTTTCAAAGCGATCGTAATGCCTGGCGTGGACTTGCTGGACGCCTTTGCAGAGTTGATCGTGTGTGTCGTCTTCAACCTCCCACGCGACGAGCCACAGCCGTCGACAACTCGTAGCAGCAGCAGCAGTAACAGCGGAAACGACAGCGATAGCGATGAGGGTCCTGTCGGTGGGAACAGCAGCGGCACGACGCAAATCTTCTCCCGCGTAAACTTGGCCGATGAAAATCAGTCTCAGGAACACCCGCTGCCGCGCTCGCCGTTTCCGTGCGCCGCGCCACCGCCGAGTGGAGCAAACAGCACGCACTCACTCGACCTCTACCCCGGTGGAATCTGGAATCCGGCGGCGCGGCTGTCAACGTCGCAAGCAGCTGCTGCTGCTTCGACCAACCTCTCCGCTGCCATTGCCGCCGCGGCAACAACAGGTAACAATAATAATGCTACTTATCCCCTGTCCCAGTCCCTTTCGCACCCCAGCAGCGTTGCGTCGTTGAACACCGGTGACATCTCAACGCCACGCAGCAGCGGCCCCAGCACAGATCGTAGTGCGGGCTTTTGGAATCGTCTTCTTGGCGGCAGTGGTGTGCTGCACACCCCACCGCGCACCTCTTCCTATGGGCAGTTTCCCAACACGGGTGGGATGACGAACGCGTCGAGTTATGTTCAGTTGACAGAAGAGGAGCTGGGGATGATAAACGGAAGTGGACACATTCATGGAAACGGCGGTAGTACTGGTTTATCCGGTTGGACAGGGTTCTCCACACCACCTTCGCTCACACAACACAACTCAACGCAACAGTTTGAGTGGGCTGGTGGTGGCGGCGGCAAGGGTGCGGACAGCCGTGGTATACCGACACCGTCGAACCTGTCGACGCCGCTTGATGAAGCCTCACCGTATGCCTTGTCCGCCCAGCTGTCGACAACGCATGCCACATCAACCTCGTCGCACCAGCAACAGCAACCTTCACAGCTGAATCCGCATGGCTTGCGTACCGCAGCGCGACGCTCAAGTTCTCCGCAAGAAGGGCAGTCGCACGCAAGCTCCAGTAGCGAGTTTGTCGTGTTGTGATTTCTAGAAGGCGACCAACGTTGTGTCCTTCACGTCCCGACGCTCGTGTAAGAACGACGATTTCTCGTCTTGAGCGAGACACTCAAACGGGTGCCCTTGAGCGGGGAGAATGGGTGTTGTCTTGCCGGTCTCTATAGTACCTTTTTTGGTGTCGGTCATGCCGCCCTTTACGGCTCGCTCCTTCCGCAGCTTCAGAAACAACCGAGGTATTTACGGTGTTGTGTTTAGCGTGTTGTGTGTCGCTCATCTATTTCTTTCCTCTTACCTCCATCAGCCAGTTCTACTTCTGCGGACATACACCTCTATTTACAATGCAACTTCCGGAACTGTCCTTCCGTGATAACCGCGCACTGCTTCATGGAGAATTTGTTTTGCTAAACACCTTGCTTTTCTTGCTTGTTCTTGTTTCCGAATCAGTTTTAGCGCGTGATGTGTGTAAAGGTGAAGGGCAAATCCGCTGCTGCTTTGGAGCTGTAATCACACCTCCACGCACCACGGCAGTGACACGCGCACCTGTGTAATTTGTTGTAGTTTACTTGTTGATTTGCCTCGATGTGCAGGAGAAATTACGTGCTTCTTTTGTTATTTCGCTCGTGGATAAAGAAAACACACGCACACATATATATTTTTTTTATTTATCTGTATTCGGGGTCGGTGCGTCGTTGCTGCACAGAATGACGCTGTTTTATCGCGTAAACTACAGTAAATTACGGCTCGTGCGAATCACCTGCACAGCTGGCGCTGTGTCTACCTACATGTACACACACACACACACACACACACACACACTCGACTCTCTTCTCTTTCCTTTTGCTGTTGTTGCTCACTGGCGCACTTTGCTTCTGTTGTGTGTGTGTGTGTGTGTGTGGTTAGGAGCCTCTTTGCCCGGAATTGGTTTCGCGATGTACGTCTGTTCTCGGTTCCCAACGCATCACAACTCCGTTTTGATTTAAAGACCTTTCGTTTGTTTGTGTTTCTTTTGACACCTTTGTCGATTCCTAAAACCGCCTTTTTCATCTTTCTACGGCTGACCATTCCCACTTTCCTGTCGGATCTGTACTGTTCCGCGTGAAGCGCGAACCCGCTGAATGCCCCCGTCTATTTCGGATTCACGTGCACTCTGCCCCCAACGCGCCTGTGCCCTTCGTGCGTGACTCCACAGAAAACGGCCAAAAAAAAAAATCTACAAACATGACGTAGCGTAACACAGTAAGAGAGAGGAGACGCACTATCGCGTATCTTGCGGAGTGCAACCAGATACAGTCTCTGTGTTCAGGGATGGGCTCGGTATTGTACTCCGGCACCAATTCGAAGGAGGTTGAAGCACCATTAAAAGTTTTTTTATAAGAGTTTTATGGATGACTCCTCCTATTGTTCGTTCCACTTTGTATCGTCCACTACTCTGCACAGCTTTCCGTTCCTGAGACTGGGGCCCACCAACTCCGAAACAAAACAAGCTTGGCCGGCAAAGAAGTCGGTATTTACATAGCTTTGCAAAGCCCTCAGTTAACATTTCGGCTGACTTCAATGTAAACGGAAGGTGGGCCGCTCACTACACACGTTTGAGTCTAGAAGAACAGGAACCTGCTTCTGTCCTTCCTAAGCGTTCCGCTTGGTCTATGGCGCTCAGAGATTTAAAGGGCACTGTTCAGGGAGCCCGTGTCCTCCTTGAGCAAAGGAGAAAGCAGTAGTCGCTGCGGCGACTGCATCACAAAAAGAGAGATCAAAAACAGATAGCTTTCCCCGGTGAAGTCCCCCCCCCCTTTTCCGGTTTCCACAGCTGACTAAGAAACGGAAAGCACTAAACCTTTTCGGAAAGTTTATTGGTTTGGTTTCTGACTATCCCTCTCCCCCTCTCGTCTTTTAATAAAGACACACACGCTGAAGAACGCGTCATCAATACAGGCAACTCCTCCTTTCTCTTCCATCCCACGATTCTCTTTCCTTCGATCCCAATTGCAAAATAAAACTATATATATATATATATATATATAACGAGTGCGAATGAAAGCAACAGCAACAATACCAGTAACGTTGCTACGAATCATGACGCCGACCTTCCCCCACCATCACACAAAGGAACGGAGATGCAGCCCGCCACTGTTGGTCACTGAAATCTCCGGGACCATGCCACCAAATCCCCATCTTCATTAACCTCTTCGATGAGCCTTACGAGCGATAGAGAGGGACTCACGGAAGGCAGACTACCAGACCACACACCGCTTTTATTTTGATAACAACACTCAAATCCAGACGCCCGTGCGCCACGAGCTCGCAGCGCGGGGGGCGGGAATGCAACTTACCCGATGTGAGCCCCTCAGAATGCAGCTCGTCAACTCCAGCAACGGCGGGGAGTGTGCCCGCGTCATCAGAGAAACAAAACAATTGACGGTCTGAACAATGTGCAGGTGCGCGCGCAGAAGTCCAGCCGAGTCGCAGCGGCGAGTCCGCTGGTTGACTTTAATCCGGTGTGGGGACGGCGCTGCGTCTAGGGCACGCGAAACGGAGACATTGTGTCGGTGCAAGCGGTGTATAACTCCCGGTCACCAGAAGGGGGATCACAAAATACGTCTACGAAACCCTCCTCTTTCCCTTAAGGGATGGCTTGCAGCCAAGAAAAAGCTGGCTGCTTTTGATTTTGCTTTTGTTTGCCCTTCCCTTTTTCTGTTATTCTGCTTTCAAACTATTTTCTTCGTCCAAAACCTACTTTTCTCACGAGGTTGTACATGTTGGTTGTCACGTGACACAATCGGCCGAGCAGCCAAAGGTTGCTTCGACACGCTTGATAAGCAGTGCTGCCGGTTGTGGAGAAAGGTGAGCAGATAATTCTCCTGATCTATTGCTTCTCTTTCCGGTTTGTCCACTGTGACATCAACAGGTGAGGCAATGGTCTGGGAAGCCTCGCTCTCTCCCCGCTGTTGTACCGGTGAGGTACCACGATGAAACATCATCTTCCTTGCACGCGTGCACCGCCCACTGATTTGCCGGTATTCATGTCTCCCTTTCTCGATTAACGAAAAGGCCACGCACCGACGTATTGACCGTAAACAGCGCAACACCACAAGACAAACGGCACTGGCACGGAAGGAGCAACTCTCTCTTCCAATCATTTTTCTCTTTTCGTTAAAATGAACGCCACCGCTAATAATAACCGCAGCAGCAACACCAGTACCAGTGCCCGCTCACCGGTATACGGAAACAAGAACTCGACGCTGTGTTTCTTCAAAATTCCCCTCGGTGTTACCCACTCAGAAATTTACGAAGCACTCTTTGGGGAGCCCGCTTCTATTTTGGACACCGAAGAAAAGAACAGCACCGTGGACTCCGCTGGAGGGGTGCCGGTGGCCCATCCGGGTGTTCGTAACTCCCGCTGGATGATCCGACGGGTTCGGCCGTGCAGGCCGGCAGGGAGGGGTACTTACGGCCGCGTATTTGTGGAGTTCGCGACAGCAGCGGCGGCGGAGTGCGCAAAAAAGGCGTTTGAGGAGCGAGCACCAGTTACCATTCACGGGTGGCCCATTAAAGTGGAGTTTGCGAAAACGCCCATAAAACAAGGGAAGGGAAATGGTGCCGACTACGATCTGTTAACGAACCGTCCCTGCTTGTTTGGACTGACAGCGGACGAAATCGCAAACGTAAATGCCTGGTACGGCTTCAGCCAGACGGAATTTAATGCAGCGTACCGAGCCTCTCGCCCCACTGATCTTCGCCCTCCCCATATTACCCCTAACTCAGCTGATGCGCAAGCCGATACCTTACACGGGCGGATTTAACTCATTACTATTGGTGCACTCTTCCTTCATTGCTGACTGCTTCTCGCACACGGCTTCGTCACGTGGGACTTTTCTGGCTTTTCTCAATTGTTTTCGAATAATACCTTTGGCATGAAGCTCTGCGCCTCGTCCAATCACATCCTTTTTGTATGTACCGGTGGTAGCCGAACGTCTCGGCACCCCCTCACTTCTTTTGGCCTTCACACCCTTACGATAAACATCTTCTTTGTACCACAGGCAACTTACACCCCTGCTATTCTGTTCTCTTTGCCGGATAATAACGTCTGCATACAGTCATCCTTTTCGTACCCGAAGAAAAGCTGCTGCGCGGTTCGACACGACACACACACCGCTCATAGATCTCTTTCCCTTTTCCATGTTGCTGACAGTGTCGTTGCTACTCATGATCATGAACGTGTCAACCGCGGGCGGCTTCACTTCCCATCATTTTCTCTGTTTTGTCACTCACCACCCATGCACCAGCAGGAAGCGTGTCTGCTGCGGGCATCACCTTTCCCCTCCCCTGATTCCACCTTTTCATTTCCCTCACGCTTCTTTTGTTTCCCTGAGCCCGCCAAGCTTTACAACTCGAGTTGTCCACGGTGTGTGCTCGAACACAAGACGGAAGCAAGTTTAAATAAATAAATAAATAAAAATTACGTCTGTGATGTGCTTTTCCGCCTCAACGGGTTGCACCGTCACCAATGAAAGCGCTCCTGCAATAGTTTGCTTTCGTGGCGCCATAAAGACCGTCACAGCCTCTTTTTCTCCTTTCTCGTGGTGCCCCCCCCCCCCTCCACGATTATCCCAGTACATGAGTGGGGGTGACCGTGTCGTCCTTGAAAGGTTGCCGGCGCCGATTCAGTCGAACTCTCAAACTAGCTGTTTGCAGTACGTTTCATTCCTTCTTTCCCTCTCCTCCTCTCTACCTACATTTTTGTTGACAAATGACTCTGGCCGATGTGCAGACAGCACCCCGCACTCCTCCAGACTACTTAAACAGACATTACCCCTATCGCTATCACCACTACTTATCCTACTTCATTAATATCCAGCCCATGTGTTCCCTCCCTCCGCCTCACCAAACTTACCCTCCCCTCACCCACCACCGCAGCAGCCCCAACACAACGAGCGTTACGTTCGACCACAGCCACTACAGCAGCGTCAGCAGCAGCAAAACCAGCAATGACGCTGCGCTCTCCGACGCAGAGAAACAGCGGTGCAGCCGCACCCTCTACATCAAAGGCATCCCGGTAGGGCTACCCCGCTCTCTCCTCTACGAACTCCTCTTCAACGAACCAGCTGGGTTGTATCGACCGATCTTCGCAGATCACCACGTGCGGAGTTACCACAACGTTAACGACAACCGCTGCCCCAGTTCCACAATACAGCCGGAGCTCTGCGTTCGACCCTTTCGCTGGCAGATTGCTCGAGTCCGTGTCAGCAAGCCGCCGCGCCGCCACGACACTTTCACGACGGCGTTTGTGGAATTCACAACGAAGGAGGCGGCGGTGCGTGCCGCCGCACGTTTGCAGAAGCTCGATGCGACGTCGCTGGGCGGCGAGGTGCTCGCGGTGGAAGTGGCGCGGCACCCAATTCGAGACGTACGGTGGGCAGACTACGATCCTGCTACGCAGCGGCCGTGCCTTTACGGCCTGACGGAGGACGAGATTGCCGAGGTGATGCATTCCTCGTTTTCCTTCGACTTCCTGTAATTCTGGACAGCCGTCCTCTTTCCCGTGGTTTCAGGACATGGGGTAGTTTTTTTTTGCCTTCAGTGTTCTTAATATAAGCGCACATAGCTTCCTTGTTTTCCGATCAGCTAAGCCAGCCACATTGTTTTTTGTATCACAGTTTTCAACGTACTCCAAAGCGTTTCGTTGCACGTACGCCTCCTTGTTTGTTTGTTTTTGAATGGCATTGCTGTCGCTTCGCAAGAGCGTGCCAGTTGCAGGCACATTGCCATTCTTTTCCTTTTACAGTATTGTTTTCAGTTTTGAAATTTTCCTGGTTCCGCTGCCTCCGTGCCTGGCACTTGCGCCGTGTCTTGCTGTCGGCGGCGTTATGCAGCACCCTCGCCAACTGACGGTCACCTTTTTTTTTTGTGTGTGTGTGTTTGTTGAACTACTTTATTGCCTCCTAGGCCTATCAATGACAAACCGAACACTTCGCAGCACCCATCAGCCACGCTACTACGTACTTGGTCAGAAAAGCTGCACACATTAAACTTACACAGAAGCAACCGTATTTTCTATGTCTGTCTGTGTGTGCGTGTGTGGCCCCCCCTCCACAAGCGCAAGCGCCGCTGCGTACAGGTTTGTCTCGATTAGACTTTTTTGTTCTTTTACTTTATCACCTATGGCTTCCTTCCCCTGTCCTTTCGTTTAACACCTCGAGGAGTACCTGATGAGTACCACCCACTTCCCTTTTCCCAGTTCCACTTTCATTGTTGTACTTTCTAAATTGCTGAATGCTTCAAACCCCTGCACCTATTCCTCCCGGTGAGAACACCGGACTGTGCGCTTTCTACGAAGAATCAACATCTTATGGAGGGGCATCTGCCTAAGTGAACGCTAAGGCAGCTATGCGCTAGTATGTATGTGTATGTGTGTGTGTGCGTATGTGTTTGTTGCCGGTTCTCGTTTCCCCTTCGTAACAGTCAGCACAGCACAACGACAGCTGCTGTTATGAACGAGCGCTCGGTGCTTTTTGCGGATGTACTTTTCCTTTGCCACACCCCTCCGAAGCGTACCCATCACGTTCCCGTGCACACCTCCCTCCCTCTCTCGCCGTGCGTACTGTTTTCTGTCAACGTCTACCTTAATTTTCTTCAACTCAACTCCACGCTGTAAACGCAGCGTTCCACAGAACCTTTACAGAGCACACACACTGAAGCACGTCGTCGTGTCACTTGCTCACAATGGAACGGTAACCGTGCCATCAGCATTTTGACAGAGACGCGTCGATCGTTGTGACCAGGGCACCCTTGCGCTTTACAGTTGGAATGGGAAAGGACTGCGGAGGGTGCGCTGCTGGCATTAGCCGCCGACATCCCGTAATGCACGTTACGGATGTGCCTTCGTCGAGTTTTCGACGAGGACCGTCGCGGAGGCGGCCTTAGAGAAAATTCAAGGAAGGGACGTTGCACAGTGGGGAGGCCAGCACCTGCAGGCGGGGGTCGCCAGAACGCCGATCAGCGCAACACACTTAGCGGATTACGATCCGTTCGCTGGTCGCCCCTGCGTCTTCGGACTTAGTTCGGACGAAAGAAACAGGTGAACGCCTGGTACGGCTTCAGCCAGACGGAATTTAATGCAGCGTACCGAGCCTCTCGCCCCACTGATCTTCGCCCTCCCCATATTACCCCTAACTCAGCTGATGCGCAAGCCGATACCTTACACGGGCGGATTTAACTCATTACTATTGGTGCACTCTTCCTTCATTGCTGACTGCTTCTCGCACACGGCTTCGTCACGTGGGACTTTTCTGGCTTTTCTCAATTGTTTTCGAATAATACCTTTGGCATGAAGCTCTGCGCCTCGTCCAATCACATCCTTTTTGTATGTACCGGTGGTAGCCGAACGTCTCGGCACCCCCTCACTTCTTTTGGCCTTCACACCCTTACGATAAACATCTTCTTTGTACCACAGGCAACTTACACCCCTGCTATTCTGTTCTCTTTGCCGGATAATAACGTCTGCATACAGTCATCCTTTTCGTACCCGAAGAAAAGCTGCTGCGCGGTTCGACACGACACACACACCGCTCATAGATCTCTTTCCCTTTTCCATGTTGCTGACAGTGTCGTTGCTACTCATGATCATGAACGTGTCAACCGCGGGCGGCTTCACTTCCCATCATTTTCTTAATCTGCTTTGTCCTCGCGCCTCTCAGTTGCATGGGCGTTATGTAGTTTTCCACCACATCGTTTCCCTGCCCTCCACTCCTTGAGCACTCACGTCACGGTTGGGCAACGCAGCACGAACCGTCAGACGGTAACGGCAGGAAAACAGAGAGAAAAGCAGAGTTTTAATAATAAAATACGCCTTTGACAGAGAATCAGAACCGGTGTCTGCACACACGTCTGCACCGTTAGGACAACCACTGCTAAGGAATCGTCAACGCGAAATGAATGTCGAAACTCCTTACAACTGTTACTTTGTTACAGTGTTGTCGCTTTCTTTGTTTCCCTCCCCCTCCCCCTCACTTGAGACGAACAACTGAAAGACAAAAATACCTGGCAGGCTCCACATTCATCGACATGAACGTACACGCACACACATACTAAATAATAACGGTTCCGAAAAACACACCCTTGACGCCGCAAGCGCACGTCCTCTGGTAGTTCTGGGAGCAACACGATCTCTCCGGCCTTCGCCTACTCACTTCACTCCCGTTCTTTTAAATTACTACCATTTGCTATAACCCATCACTGTTATGGCGAGTACTCAAACGTTCGACTCTCACACCTCTAATCCGGATCTTGCAAACGACCAGCTGCGGCGCGACCGCACGCTCTTCGTAAAAGGAATTCCTTCCGGCCTTGCGGATGACGTCATTTACCAGATTCTCTTCCGTGAGCCGGCCTCCTTATACCCCTGGGTAACGGCAAATAGATTTCTTTTTAACTTCAACTCCTACTGCGATAACCACCAAAGAAATAACGAAAACAACTGTAGCAGCATAAGTAGCGTAGGCTGTGTTTCTGGACGAGTCCGCCCCGGTGTCCGCCCGTCGCGGTACGCGCTGCGGCGGATCCGAATTCACCGATCCACCAACCGCAACACACGCTACGATACTGCGCACATTGAGTTTTCGTGCGTTGCCGCTGCGGACAGGGCGAGGCACTCCATGGAAGGTCGGGTGGTGGATGCGGGGGGCGGCCGGCGTCTTCAGGCAAATCGTGCCTGGCAACCGATTCTCAAAGGCCACTGGATGGATTACGATGAGTGCACGGGGCGGCCATGCCTCTTCGGCCTCACCGAGCGTGAGACTGTGTTAGTGAATTGTGCATTTGGCTTTAGCCAGGCTGTGTTTCGCGCCGCTGCAGCTGCCCAGACGACCGCCCCTGCGAACCACAACTGAAAACCCGCTCCCGCTGTTTCTGTTGTTGTTAACGAAGTCTGGTTTTCCCGTCGCGCCTGATCACAAGGCAGCTGACGTGTGGAAGAGGTCTGGTATACGACTAAGTGTACGAAGTCTAGAATTATTGTTCCTTTGTTGTTGTTTTTCACCAACGTGCGAGCACTTCGCCACGCGTCCCGGAACGCCTTGTTGGCTCACGTGAGCGTAGCAGTTGCGAGCACTCTGCAGCTCCTCTGCCGTTTTATTTTCATTGTTAAAACTCACTTTTCCTTTTTGTAAAGCCTCCTCACCGGTTTCACGCGTCGAAGCCCTACATTCACGGGCTGTGCCTGAAGCCCTGTCGTGTTCATTACCTTTCTAGTCGACTTTCATACGTTTCACTGCTTTTGTATTCTTGTAAAGACACTCACCAACCAAAAAAAAAGGGGCATCGGTGCGGTTGAATTAACGCGCCTCACCCTCTTCCTTCAGTTTATTTTTCTTTTTCGTGTTTGTGATCGCCTCCACTCGCCAGGTTAGGTTGTGGTAATCACCCGCAACTTCACCTGGACCTCTTTCCTTTTGTACACCTCATACACAGCCACCTTAGTGCCCCCGCACTACCCGCAAAGCGGTGCAAAAAGTACAAGTTAGTTCACGTATGAAATATGCACGTATGTGCACACTACCAGCGAGGCGTTATGGGAAGCAATAAACCGGATGCGTGGTGGTGTGCCTGACATCCTTTAGCTCGCACGTCTCTCGACACACAAACGTACTACATACACAGTAAGGGAACCGTTTCGAAAAGCTTTCCCTAGAACGGAGCCCCCAACCTGCTTAGCCTTGGGGACTTGCGAAGTTGGAAAGGAGGCAAAAATAATAATAATAATAATAATTTTACGTCTGCAACGTATGCGCGTCTGCTCAGTGAACGTCGAACTCTCCCTCCTTTTCTCCCTGTCCCACCCCAATTTCCGTACCTACATCCAACTTGTCACACGCACACAAGCCCTCCAGAGCAACAAACACAAAAGGCGATAGTGAGGACCAGAACGAAGTGGTTGGGCTTTTACTTCCTTGAAGTCGGACTGCCGCAACACTCTCAAAACAGGCGCGCTATGTTAACCGAAGCGGCTTGCGAAGAATCTGTACTGTGCGCATCTGATCTCACCGTAATTATAGATTCCTTCCCTCTCTGCCTTCACGCTTTTCATCCTTCCATTGTTGACGTCGTTTCTTTTGGCGTTTTCCTGGTGTGTCACTGCAGCGCCCCGTAATTGTTTCTCCTTGAGTCCTTAACTGATAATAATAAACAGAACCGTCTTGTTTTTCGATAGCTTCTCACTTTTCTGCTTCGATCTAATCAGTACGTGTAACTCTTCATCCTTAGCAGCCACAGTTTTCTCTAACTTGCTTTGTTTTACTTCGTCTTGCTCTCCCCTTTTACTCCAGTGAGTTCTGGCTATCTCCCCGCACTGACCTTTTCTTCTTCCTCCACTGTCCAGCCCTCCTTTTCCTACTCTGAAGGCTCCACTTTTCTCTCTGTTCGCTTCGCAGCACGGAGCTCACGTTAGTAGCACCTCTAGAGGGCAGACTAAAAAAAGAAAAAAAACGTCGTACAGATCCCACACTTGAATCGCTCTCGCTGTTAATTTGTTTTCGGGGCGATACCGCTGGCACGCACGAACATGTCCAACACAGCCAATGCCGGCGCGCTCAACATAGTGCGCCGCCTGCTGGCTGAACGTCGGCAGAACCGGCCATCCTCCGCAAATGCTGCCGCTGCAGGCACCGCTTCGGGAAAGATGCGCCATCGTCGTCTGTCCGAAGAGGCCACACGTCCACCGTCGCCGTCCTCAGCGGCTCAATTCTTAGCCGAGACGAACGCCGGCGTCACACTGCAGCAGCAGCTACGCGAGGAAGAAGAATTGAGAGCTTACTGGGCACGGTTGGCCCCCACAACTGAACAGAAGAACCGTAAAGGTAATGTGGATGAGAGTGGTCCAGTGGCAGACGAGGCGGCAGTAGCTGGGGTATCCCCTCAGTCGCCAGTGGCGAAGGTTTCGTCGCCCGTGCAGCGGCCACCGCGTCGTATCTCCTATTACGCCGGTTTCTTACCAGGCACGCTGGATCGGGAAGAGCTGGCAGCGGCGGTGCGTACGACGCAGCGAACTAGCATCGACCTTTGTTCCTCCTCCGCCCCCGCCACCGCTGCTGGTACTGGTGATGGTAATTATGTTAATGGAGACTTCGTTGTGCATGTTTTATCGCCTGGTGAGAAGGACGGTGAGAGTGTGTGGGGCGGTGCGACGGTGTCTTCTGACACCCGCCGTGGTTCGAATGACGTGGGGGGAGGTTCAACGTCACTTGGGAACAGCCGTGGTGGTGGTTTCGGTGGTCGTCGACGCACGACGTTGAGTGCGAATTTCGCTGGGTCGGTAAGTGGTACCAGCACCTCTATGTCCCGCAATCACAGTGTCACGTTCGATGAAACTTTAGCTGAAGCGATGGTGTCAACGTCGAATCGAATGAAAGCCCATCAACAGCAAAAGCAGCAGGATCAGCAGCGACGGCGCAGCTCTGTCAGTGTTCTTAGCCGTGGGGACCCCACGCCGGATTCTCGACGCGTGTCGACGAATTGTGAGGACATGGAAATACCAGCTGGCGAGGGTGGCGGCGGCGCTGGCTGCCGCGTGTCGCCGCCTTCGTTAGTCCCATTCCAGTCGGAATCATCGATGCAGGATCGTCCCTACAAACGTGGTAGCGTAAAAGACTGTATCTCTGCCTCTGTATCAAACATCGCTGCACCCCCTCCACTACCACCGTCGTGGCAGCAGCACAGCGTCCCTACCTTTCCTTTTGTCTCCTCCAGCGGTAGCGGCAGCCTTGCGGAAAATGACCGTGCACTGACGTGGGCAGACGGGATGTTGCCACTACTTCCCGATGCAGGGTTCATCTCAAGTCGCAATAGCCTGGTTCCTTTTACTCCGTCGTCACAGCAACAGCAAAATCAACAACATCGTAAGTCGTCGTCAGCTGCCTCATCCACTTACTCCGCACCGGCGCGCTCACTGACAAATCGCAGCAACAGTAGCCGTCGCAGCACTCTCGGCAGCAAGCTGGTCAACTCCACGCGAGATGTCAACGTGCGGAATAATCACAGTGCCGTGGAGGGTGTGTCGAGCAGCGGCAGTGAGGCGCAGCTATCGCATCACCAACTCACAGAGGCTTTTTATGGAAGCTACAAAGGTGGGAAGATGGCACGCGACGCGTACCTGTTTTTCGTTTCACAGCAACAGCAGCAGAAGATTCAAACGGAGGAGAAAAGGAAGAGGCCCTCTGTGTCCAGCAAACAGCGAGGCAGCCCACAAGGTGCTGACAGAGCTACCCCATCTCGGCAGAACACGCCGTCAGGTCAGCGCCGAAGATCCTCCTCCTCGCAGCGAATGCAATCAAGTCCGCGTCCATCTATCGATAGCCGGAATGGGAACAGCATCTCGGGCACTGGTGTTCCGCAAACAAACCCGATTGTCCCTCTGGCCGATAAGAACAGTGTAAAAGCACCCGTGTCAGGCAGAGAAACAAAAGCTCGGCATGCACCGTCAACGAGCACCACTGACCCGCCGAAGAGCAAGGAGGACGTCAACGGAAAAGGTGGTAGGAAACAGAGAGCTGCAGACCTTCCCGTGAAAATGACGACTGATCAAACGGGGAGCTTATTAGTTAAAGGGAAAAAAGGTGTTGAAATAACAGACGCAACACTTTCAGATGCCGCTGTAGACCATGGCCCGCGCACCCCGCAGCCGGACCCGTCGGACCGTCGTCGACCGCTGCGCGCCACACACTACACGCTCGCACCTCCTCTTGATGCCAACGCTGTAGTGGATGCCGCCGCTTCGAAAATGTCCACACAACAGCTTCAAGTCCGATCACCAGCACCCCATTTAAAGCAAGAATCCTCCTCTGGCACTCCACAAGCAACTGATAACAGTAATACACAGAGAGGGGAAGACACTTTGCCAGCAACGGCACTAGCTACGTCTGCGGTTACTGCTACTGCTGCCGTGCCGAGTGACAACCCTGTGAATCGGTTGGATGCGCTGTGGCGGCGGTCAGCGCGCATTTATGAACAGTGTCAGCAACAGGAACAGCAGAAACACAAATAGCAAGTGACACTGTGTTTCGGTTGTTATGAAGGTGTCGAGTGTGTTCGAAAAGGAGGTGTTTCCGTTTCCGTTTCCGTTCCCCCCCCCTCCCGCCGCTGCAAGCACGTGTACGTAGAGTTGTTGTTTTTGTTTTTTTTTATCCTGGTTTCGGCCCTTTAGTTCGACTAATGGCTTTTCTGCTACTTTACGTCCTTTTCTTTTTACTTAGTAAATATGTATGTAAATATATATATATATATATATATATACGTAATTGCTAGCCCTCTGCGGGCCGTTTGTTTCCGTCCACGGTTTTTGTTATTCTTTTTCTTTCGCATGCAACTGCGTTTCATTTTTTTTTGCTCTACAAGTAAACGTGTATTTTGACTCCTGTAACGTGGCTTGCTAAAGTCAGCGATGTACAGCATAGAGAAGTTTACGACCGCCTTGGCCTCGATCAAGAGAAACAAAACAAATCCAAAGTGCCAAGGGTTGCTGGAATTCGATCTACATAACGAAAGAAGCGCCAGTCGTGCAACTTTTTCACTTGGGTTTTCAATACGTCGAAGCACTACCCCCTACTCGACTCAGTAAATCGAAGTGACTCCGCCGCCTCGCTTTTCCTTTCTACCCTCCTGTTGAGTTGTGGCGACTAGTAGAAAAACCACCATAGCCTAAGAGTGATAACGGCAATGACTAATGCTGTGCGTAAATCTTCATCCCCCATTACAACTTCTAATTTCCCTCACCTGCTTCTCACTGTACTCACGCCCTCCTTTGCTCTGGAGGCTGTTCGCCAGGTCTTTAATTGGTGGCGTTATACTTCAAACGACAAAGGACTACCAAAAGAGAAGTGTTTTGGCAACAACGTTCTGCATTCCAGCCAACAAGACTCTTGCCGCTTTTTTGTTTTTTTTCCCTTTCATGCCCCTCCCCCGCTTAACATGCCAGTGCCCTTATCACGTTTTCCACAAGACACGTTAGGTACTTCACTGATCATTTTTTGTTGTTTTGTTACTGGTCATCGCTTGGGTTTAGCACGAAACAGACTTTTGTGGGAGCGCAATGGTCATCAGCAAAAACAACAGCAGCAACAGCGGCAAACGTGAGGATGAATTTCAGGACTCCGACCGCGATGCCGCTCACCTGCTCGGCGCCAGCGACGCTGAAGAAGTTATCGATCACCTCTTGAACGGATACCCTGAACGTCCGACCCGCGCCCAAGTCGCCTACGCTTCGAGAAACGGGGGTAAAACTGATGCTGGGGATCCTACAGTGTTTGACAAGAGCATACAAAGGGCGAAAATAGTAGCAACAGTAGCTGCACCTACGGGCGGAAGCGCGCCGGGACGCATATCCGACCCATGTAGGACAGTGGACGTAGAGGAATATGTGATGGCCGAGACGACCACTTCCAATACTACACCAACAACAGCGGGATTAACATCGACACCAGCCCGTCTGCGTGCTGCGGAGCCGTACTTCTCCAGTGGACTCTTCGCCTGTTGCGAAAACTGCGGTGTGTGCTTGGAGGCGTGCTGCTGTGCGTACTGCATGGCGGGCAGCCACCACAACTTCTTCCGCAGTAACCGGGCGGGCATGTCGTGCTGCATCTGCAGCCTCCTGTGGTGCGCAGATGCTGCATTGTCGTTTGTTTGGCTCTCGACGCTGGGCCTAGCGCCACCTACGGCGCTGATGTGCCACACGTGTTGCATGCGGCATGCATTACGTCAGCGCTACCACCTTGAAAAGGAGGAGCAGGTGTGTGTCGTGGAAGATCTCTGTGCGGTGTGCTTCTGCTTGCCCTGCGTGTTGGCGCAGCACCAACGCGAGATTGCAGCACATGGGAACTGGTGCACGACAGTGTGCTGCTCGCAGACCTCCTTTAGAATTCCAGGGTCAGTTGACTTGGTGTAGATGGATAGAGCTGAAACACAACTCCAGTTGATTTTGGAGGTTACCTCTTTCTTGGATCCTGTGCTTTCCACGTGCTGTTCCCTGCTGTTCTGTTGCACAGCAACAATTAGGCTGGAGTGGCCACCACGCCTCTTTTTTCTGTTTCTCATTAACGCGTGTTGTTTTCGTCGTTATTTTTTTCTTTTTTGTTGTTGTTGTTGTTCCTCGGAACCATTGTGTGCCCATGAGACTCTCCTGTACCGGGAAGGGGAGGGGGGAAACATGGAGCCTGAATTAAACCCAGTCAACGCACGAGGTGAAATGTCTGCCTACATCATTTTCTGGCAATTTCACCATTTCTCAAAATCAGGTACCCTCCACTCACTTCTCCTATACGCATTTGCACCGCTCTTTTACTTCTATTTGCCGTTTTCAAATCATTTACGGATTCCCTCATCACACACCCGTATGGTGACATGAAGCTTCTTTCCTGTCTTTACATCACAGCGGTTGTGTGAGACTCAGCTTTTTCCTCTCTTTCCTACTTTTTCCGTAGACTGTCAATCCTACTTTTCTCGACAACGTCAGCGGCCAGCATCAAAAACCAAAAAAAAATGAAAACAGAGCAAGACGCCTCCCAGCAGCCGCTCCCCTCCGCCCAGGCCTCAACAGGTCCGCTGCAGTCGCTTTTGGCAAAGGACGAAGTCGAAGCAGGCACCATGGAAGGACATTTCCTCGTCTGCCGCTGCGGCAAGTGTTGTCGACGCCGCCTCGGCGCTTCTCCCGAATAAAGACCCCGTCGATTGCCGTTTCTCTGGTGCACTTGAGGACTGCCAATAGAACCGGGTCGTCTGCCCCGATGCAGTCCTGTGCCCTTGCTGTCCTGCTAGTGCCCAGCACAGCCTGTTGGCCAACGAGCAAGAAGGCATCTCATGTCCGGTGTGTGAAGCGCCGTACGGTGCCGATGTGATACTCACAGCTTTGCAGATGCATCTGTGCGGGTACGATGTGGCTTTTATGCTGTGGGCGGTGACGTGCTACATTCGCCAGCAGCCGCAGCGGAACTACAATTTGAAGGGGGAATGATAACGCCAACGTGATGGACGCCGTACTTGTCTTTTTCCGCGCCCTGTGCGTGGTTGCCCAGCACCAGCGTGAGATCATCCTGCGCGGTGACTGGTGCGGCGGCGTCTTTAGCAACCGTCACTCGCTGGGATCACCCGGTGAGGTGCACACCGTGTAAGTTTTTTTTTTCCCTTACGTTGTTGTTGTTTCTTGGTCGTTCGTGTGTGTGTGTGTGTATGAATACGACATCTGTTTCTTCCAGATCCCCGTATGAAAACAACGACTGTTCGACTCTACAACCAAGAACCGAAAGGCAATTAAGTGAACCGTGAACGTACACGTTTCTCTCCTAAAACTTGTCGAACAGCTCTTCGTCCAGCTTCTTTCTTGACTTTTCTTCCGCGAAACCAAAACTGTCTGCACTTTTTTTTTTAGCCCTCATACTGCTTTACATCTCTTAGTGACTGTGTTGTTGATTTCACGGACTTCTGCTTCGTCACGGATTCGTTGCTATCCCAGGTCATCCTCCTTTTTCTACGATTTCACTATTCGCCTTGTTCTTTGCTGAATACGCTCGATGAGTCTAGGAACACAACCAAAAGAGCTTGGCAGCGTCTTCAAACTGCCGGATGGTGCAGCACGAAAGGCCGTTTCTGATAGCTAGAGGTTTAACTTCTGATTTTGTGGTTCTTGTCTTTGCCTGCTTTTACTCCGAATTACATGCTACGTTTTTCCGTCTATACTTGTCCGGGATAAACCTCTTCGCTCAACAATTACTAGTGAACGCATAGAACAAACAAAGGGAAAGATGATTGCCGCGTTCGTTGAATCGGCCGGCCGCTTTTCAAACAAGAGGTCTTGCTGGATAGCAAAAGGTGTAGCACCCTAGCCGGGAACCAGTCGTCTTTCCTTAGCTTGTAACAGTGAACTTTTCCCTGTTGTGGTTTTGAAGATCAAAGGCACTACCACGACGTCCCCGCTTACGGTCTTTTACTTCTTCTCTTCACTGCCGCTCCTCACCTAGATTCGATCTCCTTTTCATGTGCACACACACACCCTGTCTCCCTCTCTTACTTCGTTTTGTTTTATTCTTATCTTCTGCGGTACCCAACCTACAAACCTCAACGCAGTTCAGTCCGCATCAGTCTACAAATACTCGTACACCCTTCCTATCTCTGTTTTGTTTTTGTTTTTGTTTTTGCTGTTGTTCTCAAAGGTTCCACACTTCCCTTGTTGTTCTCTGGCCTTTCGCTAACGTTCAGCTGAACGGTACACTTTTGAGGTGAATTGGCTTGTCTCTGTACTTAAGTGCGTAGCAAGTTACAGCAGTAAGGGGGGAGTCTCTTTTGATCTCGGCTTGTCATTGCGACTTCACTCAATAGGACCTTTTCACTAGCAGTCACCGTGGGATCACAGGTTTTTATTTTGTTTTGTTTTTTTTTTTACCTTCGGCACCACTTATTCCTGAATCCTCTTCCTTCCTTGCGCCACCATGAGTGCTGCACCTACTTGTCGGGTTTTCTTCTGATCTCTTTTCACCTCCGTTTTGTTGCACTCCCTGCAGTTCTCAAATAACAACTGTTGTCTTGTTTTGCGTCTTTCTTCGCCCAATCTTAGCCTCCTCCCTTCAACACTACCTTTCAACTGATGTCCGGTAACTCCCCCGCCCTCCCCCCTTTAGGCGCCGCTCGCAACGTCCCACAGCACTCGCAGCAACAATCTGCAGTCGACGTCCCACTGTTCAACCAGAACGAATTCCACGGTGTGCCAATGGCGTACCGTTTAGACGACGGCAGCGAAACCCCCGTCCCGGTCATCGACGCCTCGCACCGACACGCTCACTACCCGTCTACGGAGGCGGGAAACGGCTCTGACCATCAGCATCAACGTTCTTATTCACAACAGCAGCGTGAGACTTACTCGCACAGTGAGTCGAATCACGAGAAACCAGTGCCTTCGTTCTTTCCGCCTCCCACCTCTACAGATTCGGCTGCGGCGCACTCTTCTGTGCCTGCACGCGAAGGCAACAGCGAACAACCTCGCCGTTACAGCAAACAAGGGGAAAAGAAGGAGAATGCAAGCCCCACTGTATTAACACCGGCAGAAGCAACAGCAGCTGCTCACGCAAGCTCAGGCAGGGAAAACGACAGCAGCGACAACATGCAAAGCGAGTCAAATTCAGAGAACAGTGCAGGGGTCATATACAACTCCGTCGTGAAGCCGGTCTTCTCGCCTTTTCAAGAACTGCGTGCCCGGCAGCAACAGCAGCAGCAACATTTGCAACAGCAGTCGCCACAACTACATCTGGCCCAGCCACTGCATTACCAGCGGCTTTACCCGCAGCCGTACGCGCCCTATCCCCTACCGTATCAACAACAACAGCCAGACTCACATTACTCGGCACAACCCATGGGAGAATACCCCCAGCAAGTGTCGACCCACTACGCACCCCCGCCCTCGTACACCCTCTCCTACGCCCAGCCGCTGTACTTGCAAACTGATTCAGCCTACGCAAACTCGAACCGCTACACCGCGCCAACCCACATGGCTTTGTCGACTGTTACGGTCCCAAACACGATGGTTTCCAGCGGCATGGGTTACCAGTCTCAGCTCTACAGTCAGCAGCATGCGTACCAAATGCCCTATCCTCAGCTCTACTCCGCCGAGGCGGCAGCGGAGGCGCAGCGGCTCAATGAGTCACCGGATTGGAACACGGGTCTTTTTGGGTTAAGTTTGGACCCCCTGTCCTCTATCGATGCATGTTTGTGTAATTACTGCACCAGCAGCGCGCACTTCAATGCCTTGTATCGCGAAGAGCAGGGGCTGTTTCTGCCGATGATCGCCGGTCTCTTCTGCGCTGATTGCTGGTGCGCGAGCGTGACGCCGTGGTACAGTTACCCGTGGAGTGCGTTGGCGCTGCACACGTTTGTCATTCGGCGCGAGATACGCCGGCGGTACGGAATTCAGGGAAATCCCTTTATCGTGACGAACGGTATCGGTGCGGAGAATGGCGGCGGCAACACGAATGCGCAGGAGGTTACGGTGACAGGGGCAGGTCCAGTTTCCTCACTGTCAGCCAATGCGGTGGTGCAGTCACGTGAGGAAGCAGCGGCAACAACCATCAGCACAGCAAATAACAGTACGAACAGTAACGATCTGAGAAACGCAACGGGCAGCACGGCAGCGATGGACTCACTAGTGAAGCAGCAGCCGACGTCGAAGACAAACACCCCGGACACCAACAGTCAAACAAACACGCAAGATACGAATAAAAACACTAATTGTTACCCTCACGCTATAACGAGTAACACGTTGCAGAGTGCCCCACCTTCCGGAGCTGCAGATAACGGGACGGACCCGGCAGCTCCAGCGGCAGCTGCGTCTGCCGTGGGAAATGAAACGATCTTGGTGACACCAAAGCAGTCGTGGCTGTCGCTTCCCAGCTCGCTGCATAGCGTCAAGTGGTTGGAGCTCGGTGCGGACCTGCTCATCTCGCTCTTTTGTACTCCGTGTGCAGTCGCGCAGCACCACCGGGAGATGTCGTTGCGAGGTGAGTGGCCAGGCAAGATTGTGTTCAGCCGTGAGTGTTTCTGTGGCGAGCGAGATCAGGTGCCCTCGACTATTCCCGTGACAACTATGATCTAACTCCGAGGTAGAAAGAAAAAAAGCGGAGCACGCACTTCAGTAGCAAAACGAGAAAGAGAACACCACACCGGGAAGCAGGCTGAATGAAACACAAGTTTTTTTTTACCATTACATTTTCAAAGATGCACTGAACTTTTGTTTCCCTCACTGTTCTTCTTTAGCGGTGACCTGGTGAGCCCGACAGTAAGGGCCTCTTCTGCCCTAGTCCCCGAGTGGATAAGCAAGTATTCTTTCTTACACTTTTTTTTTCCTTACGCGCGTGTTTGCCGCATTGAAACAACGTCACTGTTCTAGAAGCCGTGGACATTCTCTACTTCCTTGGGATAGCTGGCGCAGCTGTTTCTTTGGCTTTTCGCTCTGTTTTCTGACTTTGCCGCATTTTTTTTTTTTAATTGTCTGGCTTCGTTGCCGAACACACTCCTGTGTTTTATTCTTTGTGCTTGTTGGCTTGTGAAGAAATGCGGCTTCTACTCCATTTATTTGTTACCGGTAGCGCGTGTTTGATGCAGAGTCGCCAAGTCCCTCCGCTTCCTGTGCTTCCCACCCTCTTGAAGCACTGCCGTTCTTCATTCCCCTGACGGTTTCGCTCCTGAAACGGAACACCTACGTACATATACGCACACCTATATACAAGCGAAACCACGTTTCCTCCGCTGAATTATCGTTGAAGCGGCAAGCGTAGTCGCACATCTCACTTAGATCCGTACGCACCTTCAGTTTTTGCTATTCTGCGCCTCTCCTTCGATTACAGCCTCCACCTTGGGAATCGTCGCCTCTTCCTTGAGAAATATCCTGTTTGTTACCCTCGAAGACACACGCACACACACACACACACACACTCACGTCGTCCAGCACGATGTTCAACACACTCACTGACGCCAACGCGCAGTTCGCAACTGTCGACTTTGACCCCGCACTAAAAGACTGGTCCTTCGTCGAACCCCTCATCATTGGTGCCGGTGGCATCGGCTGCGAGTTGCTGCACCTACTTGCCTTGAGTGGGTTTGCCCACCTCACCGTAATCGACATGGATTACGTAGAACTGTCGAACCTCAACCGGCAATTTCTCTTCACAGAAGCGGACATTGGGAGGCCGAAGAGCGTCGTGGCGGCAGAAGCGGTGATGGCACGCAGTCCGAACGTGTCAGTGACGGCTGTTGTAGGGCGCTTAGAAGATCAATCCGATTCGTTTTATGAAAAGCATGACGTGTTGCTATTAGCAGTGGACTCTATTTCAGCGCGGCGGTGGATTAACCGTAAGGTCGCGCAGCTGGCAGTACGCACCATCGTCCCCTCGTCACTTTCAGCCGCACCCACTGAAACTCCAGTTAGCAGCAGCAGACACTCTGCTGCCTCTGCTTCTGAATGCGCCCCTTCTTCACCTTCAAACCGAGCTTCGTCAACGGTCAATCCTGTGCGAAGCGTTGGTTTGTACGTTGTAGACGAGGCAAAGCCGATTATTGACACCGGCACGGAGGGTTTCGAAGGTCACTGCCGCATAATTAACATGCAGCACAACAGGACGCCCTGCATCGAGTGTGAGATGTACTTGTACAACGACGGGGCTACTCGTAAGACGGTCCCGCTGTGCACGCTAGAGTCCGTGCCGCGTTCGCCGGAGCACTGCGTACTGTACGTGCAAATGAAAGAGTGGCCCGACGAGCGCGGCAATGCCGGGACTCGTATAAGCAACGACAACAACACGCACCACATCCAAGATTCTCATTCACACTCTGATGAATCGTCTCAAAACGGAGTTAGCGACGCTGGTGTGTTGAATCCCGACAACCCAGAGCATGTTCGCTGGATCGCGCAGCGCGCCCGCGCTCGTCAGGAAATGTTCGGCATTAGTGGCGCCCCGATTGATGAGATTTTCACTCTTGGTGTCATTAAAAATGTCGTTCCCGCGGTTGGGTTCACGAATGCCTACGTCGCCGGTCAAGCTGTCACCGAAACGCTGAAGTGGCTGACTGGCTGTGCGCCTGGGCTGAACAACTTTGCCTTTTACAACGGCGCAACGGAGGGGGGAGTGTTTACAGATGTGCAGCGGTGCTGCGGTGCACCCGTGGCGGGCAGCGGAGACGTGAACCGTCGTTGCCTCGTCTGTGGGCCGCGGCCGGTGGTGGAAGTCGATGCCGCAAGTGTTAGTCCGTCTGCGTTTGTGGAAGGGTTGATTAACCTTTCAACGACCGATGCCGCCGCGCGACGGGAGCTGCGTTGTGGGACGGCTTCACTGGTGTTTCAGTCGGGGAGCTGTGCGGCCGGTGTGGTGGAAGTTGCGCTTCCTCGCCTTGATCACCGCCAGCATCACGATTCTGTTGACACAAGTAGGGGAAACAATGGAGATGATGGCAGTACAGCACAACCAGCGGCAACAAATACTCCAAACGCAGTCGACGACGCATCGAGTGAGGTGAGTCTTGCTGATTTCCTCCTGGAAGCTGGACATGATGTTTTTGTGCATCAATGGAAAAGCGGGCTGCAGATGGCAACGGCTGAGTTCTTTGGTAGTTCGGAGGCGCGCATATACGCTTTGGTGCAGTGGGGAGCGTAACACTCCAATTGTAAAGGTGGATCACAACATCCCCCCCCCTCCTGAGCCTTTTGACAGTCAATAAGTGCGTGCTTGACGTCGCCATTGGTTTAACTGCTCCTGGTACACCCACTCACGTGGAGTCTCTGACTAAAATAAAATAAAAAATAGAGAACTGACGGGAATAAAAGCTATCATTGTCCATGCAGAAGAACGTGCAAGGTAGGTGACACGAACTCAACAAAGCCATCAGGAGACGTTCTACTCTCAAGTAGAATGCACTCTAATTTGTGCCTACGATGCGCCTCTCTTCTAGCTCATTTTCCGTTGGCTTGTTTGGTTAAACTATCTTCTGTCTCACTCCTTAAAAACATATATATATGTATATATATACAAATTGTACCCGTTATCTTCCTGCTGACATTATTACGTATTTCAATCCCAATCGCAACCTCGACAGTGCACCCCTATTACATGTAAACAGCTGTGATGCCGTTGCTTAGCGTGGTTCTTCGTACAGCCCATTCGCTGCGGCGTCCACACAAACTCCGCCGCCTTTCTTATATTGTTGATCGCACATCGATTACCGATGTGGCGGTCTACGCACAAACACGGACACTTATGACGGCTTCCTCTTCGTCGCCCGGCAACTGCGACTTAGTAGTACCACGACTTACACCGCGGCTGGTCCGACTGGATTTGGGTAACAACATCATTGTGAATGTGCCTGTTAGTAGTCCGTCTGCGTCCTCGTCACCATCGCGTGCATTAAATGGGAAGGAAGCAGTGAGGAGGAAACAACAGAAAAGAAGAGCAGCACAGCTCAATCCCAAGCAGTCGTCACTCCACGTGTTGCCTGAGTCCGTCGCCGGCGTGCTCGCAGACTCTGTGGCGTCTTCCGCTACTCAGTCGCATACGAAAGTTGAAACTCCAGACAATCGATTATCAAAGAGCAATGTAGTCGCCGAGCCTTCAACAACTATTGCAAGCATGGAATCTACGACTTTTAACGACGGTTTCGTCGTTCCACATACCGGAGCAGCGGCCGCGGCTCTACTCGATGCTACAACGCTGTTCGAATCCCTCGGGACACCAGCTTCGGCCGCTTCCTTCTCCCTACCGCTGGCCTCGCACAAAACCTCTTTGACAGAGCTGGAAGCGGCACGAGAGGCAAACGCTTCTGCACAAGCAAATTTTATAAAGCTGCGCACCACCGCACTGCCATGCCTCTTCGCCTTTGCAGAGCAGCAGCTCATGAGGGAAGAAGAGCAGCAACAAGTGTTAGGTACGTCTTCAGCGTCATCACTGCAGACATTCAAAGCTCTAGCCGTTTCAGTGCGTCAAGATGAAGTCACAGACGCGGTGGAGTGTCTCGCAGAACACTTGAGCAATATCGCCCATGCAACACGCCGTGACGGCCGCCGACACGTTGCAGCACTACCACCGACTGTCGTAGCCGCGCTATGGGACCGCGTGATGCCATTCCTGCACGCCCTGGCCTTTCCCCGGGGCAACGCATCCACTGGGGGGGGCCGACGCACGATCAAGGAAACCGGTGAGGAGACGGCAGAACATGAGAAGGCGCTTGAAGCCCTTGACGACGCGGCCATAAATCAAAACGCTGAAGAAATTAGCAAGAAGAACAAGAGCGAGACAGCTTCCTCACGAGGGCATCCACCGCTTCCATGGACGCAATCGACTTCATTAGCGTCAAAAGTTGCTTCTTCTACTGCTGGATTCAAGATATCGTACCTCGCTGCTCGTCGTACACTTGCCCTACACACACGAAACGTTGCTTCTCTCTTCCCCCCGGACGCCCTCTCGATGGTGCTCACACGCCTTCTTCAATGCAAGGCCTTGTCCGACGATGTCCTCGGGCCCATCATCGCCGACCTCATGGAAAACCGTCAGCAGCAGCTAAAACAATCTCTGGACCGTCACACCGCAACGTCGTCAGTTGCGACAGTCGGCGGTACCATTGCCATTCTGCAAGAACGCATCCTTCAACTAGATGCAACTTCAGATGGAAAGGGGGATTCAATCGAAGGTGCGGGATCTCATCATTTTAAAGGCGCAACCGCGGTGACAATGGCGCGTCTGCTCGGCAAGGCGGCCATCCCTGGGCACCACCAACTGCACCGCTTTTTTCATCTCGCCCTCCTGCCGGAGGTGACACGTGTGTTGCGTACGACTGCCACTGCTGCGGTTAAAATGATCAAGGAGCAACGAAAAGAGATGGACGTTAGCGTGAATTATCACAAGAAACTTCAGACTAACAACGGAAACAGCGAAAAGGCCTTGAGCGTTGAAACAGAAAAGGCTCTTGTGGCGGTGCTGCCGGGTACAGAGGCGCTGCTGGACCTTACTGCAGCCTTTCGCCACTACGCCGTTTCGGGCGACGCCGTGCAGTACTTAACAACGCTGTGGCATCTGCAGTTCAGATTAAATCAACAGCGACGGGAACGGCAACATACGTTGGCTTTGGCACCATGGGGAGACTGCGGGGCCGTTCTGCGGGCGCTGTCTGCGGTGCCCATTGCTTCCAGTCGCTCCCAGAGGAGGCAGGCACGTCAGCAACAGAACAGCGCCAGCATAAAGGGGCGGCAGGGTCAGCTGCTTCTACACATGGCAGAGGAAGATTACTTCCCCCTCGTTGATGAAGTGTGTGCGCAGGTGCGGGAACTCAGCGAGGCAGCCGTAACTGCGGTGATTAATGCTGGCGCCGCGGCGCCAGCTGTTGACGGTGGTTCTGCCGACATCAATAGAGCAATTGCAGCAGCGCCACTAGAAACAGCGCTGATGCCACCCCCGCAGTACCTACTCGCTTTACTGCGGATGCTGCTGCGTGTCAATAGCCCACATTGGGCAGAAACGTACAACGCTTTGGCCACCGCGATCTTTGTCCATTTCTCCTCTCAGCTCTCCACATCATCGTCGACAGCAACAGGAACCGCAACGTTGTCCGTTGACCTTCAGTCGCTGCTCGAGAAGTCCTTTCCGCTAACCGACACACAGCGCACTGTAAAGGCGTTGCTGCACCGCAATTCTCTCATTCCAGATAACCCGCTGCACCGCGTGCTGCTACGGCGCCTTCTTTACGCACCAGAAGCACTCACCGATCCCGCCGTTGCTGCCACCGCGCTGATCGGTTTAGAGGTGATGATCCCTATAAAGGAAGGCAACGCGAGTATTTCAGCGGAGCACCCTCCCTCTTCTGAAGGCGTCGTTGAAACGCAGACGTCTGAGGCGGTTCCGATGTCACCGTCCGATGAGTTTACGATAACAGTGAACGACCGCGTCCGTGCGCTGCGGCTGCTGCGCCGTTTTGGGCGTTCAATGAATCCAACCGCTTTTGTTGCGGGTTTGTGTGTCGCGCCAATTCACCAGCTCCCGCTGCCGGCGCAGATGGCGTTAGTTAACCACCTCTCCGCCGTTGCCTCCGCTGTCTCTCCGACCTACCTCGTAAAGGGCATGGCCGCCGTGGTGAGCCAGCTAAATCCAACGGCGATTGACGACGTGTCAGTGCAGAAGTGGTACTCACGTTTTACGGCGCGTGACGTCGTGCGACGCGTCGACAGCGCAAGCTGTGCGGTGCTGCTGGACATCCTGTCCTCCCATCCACGTTTTGAGCGCAACTGCGCGCTGTCGAAACACGCGATTACGCGACAAATCGGTGTGGCTCTGCTGAGCACGGGGGACGACGATGCGCTGACCACAACCTCATCGGCCAATGACGGTGCCACTGGTCACAGTTGTGGAAAAGGTGATAGTTCCTCTACATTAACGTTGGAGCAACTACCTCAAGTGGTGGCTGCGCTGCGCCGCGCACACGTGTTTTCGCCGCCGTACTTCTCGCGTGTGTGTCGGCTGCTTCTGGGGCAAGTTGAGACAGCACCGCTGGGTGACTTACTGCTCCCGTTCAGTGCCACCGCAGAGGAATTTATGCGTCGGCAGCAGCGCGAGGCGCAGGCGAGCGTATTCAAAGATGTGTGGGAGTTGCTACGTGGACGTGTATTAGAGCAGGCCGCGACGCTGTCACTGGAGGAAACGTGTACGGCCCTGTCTGCTTTTGCGGCGCTTGACGTGACGGATGCTGCGTTGTTTGGTGTGTTGGTCTATCAGCTGTGGACCTGTGTGCAGCGTGAAGCGAGGATTGCTGTGTCAGCAACGGGGAAAGACACGCATTACCCGAGCGGCAGCAGCAAATTTGCGGCACCAGCTTCTGTCCCGTTACCGATCGGACCAGGCGAAAAAGCGGAGAATGACGCGCAGGAAGTGAAACGGCTACGTCAGGCCGACTCTACAACAGCAGCAGGAGCAACAGCGAGTACATTTGATGAGGCTCAAGAAGCGATGGTGCGTCATCTAGCGCAGCTGGGCCAGCACATCACACGCACTCTCTCCCCAAGTGCGATCGCCGTGGTGGTCACCACCTTATGCGCGCGTGACGCACTCAACCGCGTGGAGACGTTATCCGAAAAGAGGGTTAGGACAATTGATGAAAATTGCTTTAATGAGTTCAGCGGCAATGACGGTATGGTGCGCACGATGCTGCCGTGGATGTTGATCGCCCTGCACAACTGTCGCGCGGAGCTATACCCTATCGACGTCGTCCACGTGTTACCATCGCTCGCACAACGCCACGCCGCAGCTTTGCAGATGGCCGACGCTCTGCCATCGATCAACAGCAAAGCTGCCACTATAAACACTAACACAATGACTCCAACGGATGTTTATGTTGCATCCCTTCTACACGCCGCCTACGACGCCTGCCGCACAACCTTCCTCTCCATGTACGCCATACTGCCGGGCTTGCCCTCGTTAGATTCCACGAATGCCGCCAGTCGCACAGCAGCAGCAGCAACGCAGATAAAGAATGACGCCAGCAACGAAACAGTCAGTACTCTCACATCAGACGAGGTAAAGGACATCGCTGAGCAGCGCGCCGCCTGGACACCTGCTGTAAAGTTATCGGTCCAGGTGGTGCCCCGTCCGTGGTTTGTCACCCTCCTCCTCTCGTTGAGCAGCGCGGGTCTCGCGGATGTTGATGTCGGCCTCGCCTGCGTCGAACGGGGATGCACGCGGCGCGTGTGCGGGACGCAGCTGTCGACAGATCAACTAGTGGACCTGTGCCTGACGATGTGTTGGCTGTTCCGTGTGTCGGACTTTGCGATGCAGTGCCCGCAGGAGGGCGAGCTTCACAGTGAAAAAGCTTCGGCGGAAGAAATAACGAATGCCGCGCCAACGAAGAACGAAGTCCCAGCAGCAGAGATACAGACACCCGCGCACGAAACAACACCCGCTACTTCTCATGGCATGGTGACGCTTCGCACGGGCATGGCCACCGTACTCTCCGCGCTGTGGTTTCGCAGTGACGAGCTGAGCACGCCGCAGATTCACGCCCTGTTGCGCTGCCTGCGGGACACATATGGTGCGGATCGTGTAGACGATGACTTTGTTCAGCGGCTGGAGGCACAAAAGGCACTAATTCAGAAGCGAAAGAAGTCAGCAGTAACAGCGGCGGCGAAAAGCGTGGGCAAGGATGAATTTACAGAAACAGCCGACGCTAGCACGACGCAAACGGATACATCATACGAAACCAGCAGGAGCGATGAAAGGCAACGCTGCAGCCGCGCCCGCGACGCTGTCTAAGGTGAAGGAGACGCGCGTTGATGATCTCTTTTCCATCATGTAGAATACGCGTGTGGTGCTGAGCTTTTACGTGTCTTTTGTTTGTTTGCTTTAATTTTTACTGTTTGTGTGTTGTGTAGTTGACAGGTGTTTTTCACCACGTGATTGGTCGCCACAACATAACAGGAAATTCTGGGCACCTTGAAGCTCCTCAGCTAACTGAACGCTGTTTACGCATTTAACAGACAGCAGGAGAAAAAAATGGAGAAGGAAAACTTACTTCCTGAGCTGACTTCCAGCGGCATTTGATGTTCAGCCCTTCAATCTGTACGTTTGGAGGGAGGGGAGGCAACAAGTAACAGCCGTCTGTAAAAATCTACGTCAACAAGCCTTTCACCCGCACGCCGATTCCACCAGTTTTTCCAACCGCTATGTTGCCAATCAACCCTCCTCTCTTCGTTAGTACTTCTCTGAACACGCCCCGCCAACGCACGCAGTGCACAACGATACACCACCAGCGATAAAAAGAATAGACCCTCTTAAATAGACCTCCATTTACACCCTCAACCAGGAAACTCAGGGTGGACGTACCACACCACAGGTAGAGACACACGTGAACACCATTTTGCATAGAAAGCGTGCGGCGTAGCAAGCGCACGCACACATAGACTCTGTGTTACTCCTAAGCTTCCTATTGTGCTGGACACACTATTGAACAGATACATGAGCATATAGTTACAGTTTACATAGTATAGGTGATGGATCCGTTTTCTGCTTCACCGGCACCGACGTTCTCCTCCACGGATGAGTTTCCCCACGCCGGTAGCCGCACGGAGCATAACGCAGCGTCGTTGCAAGCCCGACAGCCAGCAGCAGCAATTCCTCATAGCAGTATCTTCACAAGTTCTGGTAATCACGCCGGCTCAATTCCGTCTCCTGCGCGTCCGCCAGACGCTTTTGCTGTAAGCGACACCTCCGCGGACCCTCTGCTCGCCGGTCTCCAGCTGGCACAAGAACGGCTCGCCTTTCACTTAGCGCAGTCCGCCGACAATAGCATCTACCATGGCGGGGCAGTGACCTCACTGATGCTACCCTTAGAGCCCCCACCCCCACCCCCGCTGCGCCGCGATGTGGTCGATTCCGCAGAAGTCCTCCCTGCTGCAGTTCGCACTGGCACTGCGTTTGGTCAGGACGATATGAAAGTGCCAACATCAGAACAAAGGAAGGGTGATGAACTGGAAAATCACCACGGCGAACACGACGGGAAGGGAGAGGGGAAGAGGACGAAAAAGATGCGGCGACATGTGAGCCGTCGGCAGCACGAACACGCGCGCCGCGTAGAGGTGGCGTTGAACCCCGCGTTAGTGATTGAGAAGAGCGCACGCGCGCCATCCGTCCAAGCGCAGAGTGACGTCATCGTCCTGGCAAGCAGTAGCAGCAGCAGCAGCAGTAGGTATAGAAGTGCAGGCAGCAGCTGCAGCGCCTCCCCCGACCTCGAACGAGATACGAACGGCTCGCCATCGAATAAGCAGCAGCGACACAGATCGCAGGGAGAAAGTGTGGCGATAGAGAATCAGGAAAGGAAAAGGAAACGGTGGCAGCAGAAACGCAAGACCATCGCCCACCGAAAGCCGTCCACCGCAAAACTGGACGCTCACCTGCGCAAACATCCCCCGGCAGGCAACGGCGCCTTAGCTGTGGAGGTGCAGGAGATTCAGCAAGAAAGCGATGTTATTGGAGATGACAACAACGATTACCGCCCGGACGACGAAAACGCGTCGCAACTGCTAGAAGAGCGTATGCAAATTCTCCAGCACAGCGTCGCAGAGAGCAACATGGACGATGACACGACGCAGTCTTTGATGAAAGGCTACGCCGCATACGTGCGCCCCGCGGAACACTTTCAGCGCGGCCCTATCCCGTTGTGGATGCAGCACTACAGCAACTGGCTGCTGTTTGACAAGCACCGTCTTGACACAGCAGACGCGAAAACGTGGAAAAGCGCGCTGAGAAGAGACATGGGAGATGGGGAGGCGAACGATGCTGCGATCGGAGTGGGTGGCATAAAATGGAGTAGAGGATGTACTTCATCGTGTTGTGGACATGTCCGCGTGCAGTTACCAGTGGATGCGGTTGTACTGCGTCTGCGTGGCGACGTCGCCCGTGCGCGTCGACTGCGAGCACAACTCCTACAAGGTCGAACTATTACGCGTGTGTTTTTCCCGGACACGTACGCGGATCGGTACGAAGTGTACAACCCCGCGGAGCCTGATTGGGTATCAGTAACTGCAGAACTAATAGCGGCCTCTGCTACGATGGACAACACATCCCTTCGCGATTCAACAAATGCGGTTGTGGAAATGCAAGCCGCTGTCCAGTCTCCGAAGCTAGAAGTACAAACGGACGGTGGACCAGCAATGAACACGGACAACAAGACTTCCGGCACCTTGCACGCAGAAGCAACTGAGGTTGTGGTGGACACTGACGATCACCCTACCGTTGCAGATGTTGGTAAAAACGGCAAACGTCGCCGCAGCTCTACCACGCCCCTCCACACACCACCGTCACAAAAACAGCACACGCCACTAATGCTGTCGCGTGAGCTGGAAGCACAGGACCTGCAACGACCCCTACTGACGCAAACCATCCCACCCTGGCGTCGCCGCGGGGCTGCCGTAAAGTTCTTAAGCGAGCTGATCTCCTTTTTAGAGGACCGCCTGCATGCCTTTGGTAAACAGCTCGACGACCCGGTCTTGGGACCTTCCCTCGAGCTGATCGGTGCACCGGATTCCTCCGGTGTGGACGGCACCGTGCAGAACACCCTCCCACCCGCGTTGGAGCGGGCGATGCGGACAACGATCACAAACACGCTAATGAGCGACCTCTTCGCGACACAGCGGAGCGCGTTGAACAGCCGTGCCCTGCGGATCAGCGAAGCGCTGCGACGGCGTCAGACGCCGTACGTGCACGATGTCTACGTGACCCAACTAGATTGCCGGCCGGTGTACGACTACACTGCCGTGAGCACGGCGCGGTCGAAAAGCTATCGGTACGGGGCGTCAACGAACCTTGGGGTGGAATGTGGTAGTAGTGGTAATCTGCATTCTTCCCTTTCTAGTGTCTCGGGTGTGGACACGCGGAAGTCCTACTCCATTCACGTTGATTACGTTCGCTTTCAGCCTTCACTCCAAAACTCCGCGTTAAGTTTGCTGCAGAAAGGTATTCGCTTTAGGAACGCTCAGCAGCAGCCTGCTTCTGGAACGGGGTCACACACGTCCACCTCTGCCACCACGTCACGCCGCCCCACGCTGATCTCCGGCTCTACCGAGGAAACGTTTTCAAGTCTGCTGCTCGGGTCCTACATAAACGTCTTCTTTCCGACAGAAAAGCCGAATCCCGACGTGTCGTCAATCGATCCAGCGGTGGAGGCTCACACGCACAACCCAAAGTCATCGCATGGCAGCGAGTCCGGAAAGAATCAGCAGAGCAGTCACCGCGGCTCCCTCGGTACCGACAACATCGACACCACCACAACAGCGTTGCTCTTAGCGATCTCCACGGCAACCATTCAGAACACCCTCGTTACGTTTTCCCCGGAAGAGTACCTTATCTCATTACTCCTGCGCTACTACGAACAGTACCGCATGCTGCAGCTTAATCTGCTGCCCGCACTGAAGAACCGTTTCTTCTATCAGGAGCAGCTGACGCAGTTGCAGCGGCAGCCACGGCGTAACACGGAGCTGAACAAGCTACAAGCAAGGCTGGAAAGCCTGGCGGAGACTTCAGCGAACGTGGAGCGCGGGTGCCTGCATGTAATGATTATGCTGTGGAACACGGTCCTAGAGCACCGGCGGCGGCAGCGGCGTGCTGTTCTCAACGCACGCTATCAGCAACAGCAGCAGACTTCCGAAGAAGGTATCAACATCACTTCCTACATGCCAGGTGCCGCGGCAAAACGCACACGTCAGACGCAGAATCAGAAAGAGCCGGGCGTGGAAGAGGAGGAGGACCCGCCGATTATAATCGAGCACCGCACATCCGTTGTGCAGCAACAGAGAGGCAGTAGCAGTAACCATGACACAGGTACACGAAGTCTTCGCAACCCGCAACCGCGTGAAGTGCGCAGCGCGCCACCACCGCCGATGATACCACAGGAACTTCGCGCTCACCCGCCGGTGTTTGCCGACGAGGAAAAAAAACATCAACAGCAGCAAGGAGAAGGTCTCACTCCCACCCCTGTTGTGCACTCAGTGAACAACACCGTGACGTACAATGAAGGGGATAAGTCAGACATCGCAGTGGAAAGAAAGAAGAAATACCGTGGACAGTATCACAGCTCTTCAGCGACGACGTCCGGTAGCAACAACACCGGTGACGGCTCACCTCAGCTGCCCCTGCCGCTGTTTTTCTCGCCCAACTCGCCTGATGCGCGGACGGCGTCGGCGATTGCCTCTCCGCTACTCACCCCGCCGCCTGTCATTTCCTCCAGCAAACCTCAGAATACTAATAATAATATAAACGGCAGTTGTGGTGATTACGCATTTGATCAGGCAAGTGGCGAGGACTTGACAGCTGGACCGCAGCTCACGAACGCACCGCCCGCCGCGACGCGCTTCCGCTTCTTTCTCCGACGCTACGGCACGACCGAGGAGGTGCCGTATACAATGGGAGATGACCTGCTGTGGTACGCCGCGGAGGTGGAGGGGACGGATGTGATTCCAATGCCCACAAGAATGGTAGCTTCGAGGCAGCGCAACCTCTCTTCAAACACTGTTGCGAATGTCAACTTTAATGCCAGTGACGCCGCGATAATGATGCCACACGTTGGTACTGATGATGAACTGTTGTACTTTCAGCTAGTCGTCTTTACGCGGTCGAACGCCGCGATGGTGCCGCAGTACGTCGGTTGCACCGCTCCGCGTCCCATGACGACGGCAAAAGTGATTTTCTTCAATGAAACCTTCGAGGTCCGCGCGATGCACGAACCTGCAGAACTGCTCCTACATCTCATCCCGGTCACGGCTGGACCTTCGAAGATGACAGTCGTGTCGACAGTTCGCCTGCGGC
This sequence comes from Crithidia expoeki, assembly GCA_900240875.1. Classification (NCBI taxonomy): domain Eukaryota; phylum Euglenozoa; class Kinetoplastea; order Trypanosomatida; family Trypanosomatidae; genus Crithidia; species Crithidia expoeki. The sequence goes on from OESE01000197.1 coordinate 242,491, forward strand.
CAACGCTGACACGGCGCTACGCTCTTCTGCCTCTGCAGCCGCCCATAGCGTTTATGTTTCAGGGAAAATTATTCACACGAAACAACAACAGTAAAGCTGCTGGAAAAGCCTTGGCGCTCGCTGCTGCCCCGCTGAGTGGGGTGTTGGCGGCCTCCACCACCTGGACTAGTAGTCAGGGGTTGACGGTGGCACAGATGGAACAGATCTTCTTAGGAAACAGCAGCGGTGGGGGTGGGGGGGCAGATCCGCTTGATCCACAATACCAACCCCTCCTCCGTGCGCTGTGTAGCTACTACACGGAGCTAGAATTGACACGTGCAGCAAACGCACAGAAGAACAGCGGAGAGGATCGGGAGCGATCGAAGAGCCGCGGCCGGCGCGAGCGGCGTGGTGCGGCGGTGCGTGATCTGTCAAGCCGGCACAGCAACGAAAACAAGAAAGGGGTGTTGTTGACGAACCCTGCAGGCAGCAGCAGCGACCATCTAGCCAAGAGAAGCGACTCGGAGGCGGCCCAACGACCGCACCTGGGTCGACACGCAAGCTCATTAGCGCTGCTGCGTCAGCGGCACGCTTCTGCGAGTCGGCAGCATCAGCTGACCACCCTGGGGCCGGGCGCGTTCTTCAACACCGCGGCGCCACGCAACGCCTCCGTCCGTATCCCTGGTGTAGACGCGTTCGCAAACAGGAATGAAGTAAGGCGAGGAACTGCTATGACTGGAGGCATGAGTGTGGTGGGGACAGAGGGTGGCGGTGGCGATCAGGCGTCACTCAACATGCCAGCGCACCTCACGCCGATGATGGTGTTCGCCGTTGCTGCAGGCGCGCACGACTACGCCGTCGAGGAAGTGCAGCTGCGACTGCCGACGGCCCGTCTGCAGTACCTGTTTCGCCGCTGGCTCGTCAAGATGGGTCGCATCAAACCCGCGGACGAAATCGAATCTCTGCTGTTAAAGCGACCGATCCCGCTTGAGGACACGGACGTCTACTTGGCCCGCAAGCGTGTGCTACGGCTAGTGGAGAAAGACGATGAGACACGGAAGAAAGAGTATAGCGCGTTTGGCGCGCAGTTCGACGCCGAACGGTACTACAAAGCCCCGTCCGCCATCTCCGGTCTCGCGCTGAGCAACTTGCCGCGGGAAACAAAGTTAAAGCTGTGGCAGGAGCGGCAGCGGCGATTATTGCTGACTCTCAAACCCAGCCGACATGTAAGCGATGCCGAAAAGCTCGAGATGATCGTCAAGGTGCCAAAGCTGGCGGCGACAAAGGTGTTTGACCTGACCCCACGCAGTCAGCTGAACCCTCACCGCAAGGAGCGCCCCAGGACGGAGGACATCGACCGTGCGTTGTTGAAGCGGCGGCAGGACAGCCGCATCGTAATTCACATTATGAAGGCACACAACCTGCCATATCGGGCCGACGGTACCCCACTGGAGACTTTTGTCCAGGCGAGTTTTGTGTCGGAGGCGGCGTACACCCGCAGTGAAGTCGGCAGCAGCCCATCATGGTTCCAAACCTTGGAGCTGCCCTTTCAGCCTCTTGACTTCGAAGAGGACACGCTCAGCATGATTGATGATGACATCGTCATCTCCCTTTACGACAAGGTGGAGGTGAAGATGGCGCCGTCCGCAGAGACTACTGCGGCGGTGGCTCACGAAACGCACTACCGCACGGAGCGCCGCTTTATCGGCACGCTGCGCATTCCTTTCTACTCGCTACATCAAGCGAGTGAGGCACGAATAGAGGGCGTGTACCCGCTGCGCACGCCGCGGTGGCTGCTGGGCTACGACCTTCTAGGCCCCTCCGAAGACGTGAACAGTATGAATAACACCAACAACAACGCCACCCATACGAACAGTAGTGGAGCAGTAGTTCCGACGACGATGATTGATGGTGCTGCACCGGAAATAAATAACAACAGTGCCACCTACTACAACAGCTACGAAAGCAATGCCGCCACAACAGGCGAATGGACTTCGAGGGAAAACCCCCTCGGTGCAGTAAAATACATTGACGGCGGAAACGGTCATAATGGACAAGCAACAGGTCTGTCAACGTCAACGTTCACGTCCCCTGCTGCTGCCGCTGCAGTGGTCCGGGCCACCGCCGCAGTAGCTACCACGAATGGCTTTCAAGAACAACACACCAGTGAGCCTACCATTCAGCTCTACCTCTCCCTCTGGCCGCCGCTACAGCGCGACCCGCCAAAGAAGCTGTCGACGGCAGATCTGAGCCGCAGCGTCAGCGAACTCTACGTCTCGCCGCAGCTGCATTACCTACACCGTGTAGCCCTGCAATGGCAGCAGAGTGCATTGAAGCGGGTCAAGTCGATCGCTGCGATGAACGCGCAGGCCACGACGCGGCAGATCGACCCGTTCGTGGAGTGTTCAACAGGTGATTTGGTGCTCGTGTGCCGTTACATGCTGCCCCGTGGCGGGCCCCCGCCACCTTCGGTGCGCACCGTTTACGAGGCCATCCGCTACGTGTCGCTTCTCCCGTTTGTCGCAGACATGATGTCGTTTGGCGAGAAGGACGTGTGGAACACCAACGCGGAGCTACTGGCCATGCGGTCTGGCGATTACGAGGAGCTGGCGCTGCTTCTCGTGCATTTTCTGCGTCACCTCGCCCCAGGACGACCGACGTACGCCGTCGTTGGCAGCGGCAGTGTCTATCAGCAGACAATCCTCGTGTTACACGAATTTGAAGATAGGGAACTGTACTTAATCGATCCACGCAGCGGCTGGACTGTGCCAGTAGGAAAACCTTATGGCACAATGCTGCGAGATGTCTACATGGTCATTTCACACGATCAGCTGTGGGCGAATGTGCAGATGTCCGGCCTGCCGCACCGCATGACGTGGGACCTCTACAATCCCGCCCACTGGCTTCCGTGCTTCGACAGCACAAAGGATCGCCGCATTCCAGCCTGTATTCCACACCTGATTCCGATTCAACGCGAGATGCTCGAATATCCGCCGGCTGACGCGGTGAAGTCGCGTGAGATTGAAATTGAGCTGAGGGCATGTCTTAAACGGGCGCTACTGACGTGGCGCAATGGCTGTCCACCAGCCTATCACCGTGGGGTGGAAGCCATCCTACGCGAACTGTTGGAAGCGGCGGAGGAGGAACGCTGCACATGCGGGTCGGCGCGGCGCATTGACATCACCCGACGCGCAGCAGCACGCCTAAGCGAGTACTTTGGCGAGCCCGTGACCGGTGATAGTGGTGAGTTTGATGCCCTGCAGAGGGAGTCGTCGCAGCAGAAAAAGCAGCAACAAGAACGGCGGAAGCGACATCACAGTCGTCATCAATCAGCAGCAGCGGCAGCACGGGAAGATAATGGAGCAGGTAAAGTGGACGAGAAGGCAAATCATGATAGCAGCAATGGAAGCCGCAACTCGGCGTGGCCTCTGACCTCCTCTGCTGCTCTGCGCGTCCTCGGTTCACCCGTTATGGGCACCTACAACCCTGCCGACCCACAGTTTGAGGAAGTTCTGCAGCAAGTGTTTGAAGGCGCGGTGCATGAGGTGGGCACGAACGAGGTTAGCTTTGCAGCAGGAATCTACGTGAAGAGTTACACAGGCGATGTCTGCGCGATGTGGATCTTCTTTGTTGCCATTTGTCGCGGCTGATCTCTAGTTGTTGTTGTTGTTGTTGTTTTTTCACTTGCCATACAGTCACTATTGTTTTATTGTTATTGGTGCAAAGTACTACCGAAACTCAGAAACACACAATTACGTTTGCCCCTCCTCCCTGCACACACAAAAGACCTGGCACCAAACCAACGTCAAAGGAGAAAACCCTCTCCCGAAGAAGTTCAGACAACTGTGGAGTAACGGGAGCACGAAATCCCCCACAAGATATCATCGTAGACTTACCGTACTATGTCCTACGAACTTTCACTTTTCCCTCCTCTTTTCGACTGCTCTTCCGGTTACTGTTCTCAGACCACTTCGAATGTGGAGGTAGCAAAAGAGAGGCTGCCACCCTCTCCTCTCACTGTTTTGCTTTTGTGATACCGCCAAGATGATGTCCAAAGCAGCATTCATGTTGCAGGATCACCTGCGACGGAACTACGTCATGATCACCGACATCAGCAACCCCAACACCTTCCTCGTTCGCGGACGCCTGCCCTTTCCACAGGGGCTTATGGCGGTTGCCGTCCTCTTCAAGAACAAGCGGCCTGCCGACGTGTACGCACATCCGTACTTCATCGAGAAGCAAAGCGACCCCTCCCAGCCGTCCCCGCAGTTGCATCTGACGGAGGAGTCACAGGGGATTATGAAGATTATGAGTGGCCTTCGGTACATGCGCGACGACAACACGAAGTTGGACAACACGATGGTATTTGTGACGGACTATAAAGTGCCGGTCGACGGCCGGATGCCGTGCGTCCCGGTAGAAGCCGCCGGAGCCACAGCTCGGACCGACAGTGCCGCGCCACATAAAAGCAGATACGAGTATAAGTAGCAATGAATCATCTGCGTCCTCACTTAATAGCAAAAATGAATTGTTGACGCTGGAGCAGCGTGCTATGCTGCGGCGTAACGTCCACCACGTCCAGCAGCTCCCAGGCGGTGGCGGTGATGCAGGTCTGGGCTTGGGTGGACTCTGCAACCCTCTGGCCGTGACGAATATGGAAAGTGTGGGAGGCGGTAGAAGTCGTCTGAGTGAGCCCTCAGGTTTACCTGCAGGTGTAGACAGGTCAAGTAGTCATTCGCAAAACAACCCCACCGCTGGACCCGCATGGGAGCAGTCGACGATTCCCGGCTACTCCACCTTCCCAACGCCCGAAGAGTGTGCCACTGATGCGTGGGTGGTTTACCGCTACTTAAAAGCCGCCGTATTTGGTCGTCGTGCGTTGAAGGAAGAGGAGGAGTACAGCCCTGCTCATCGCTTAAATGTTCCAGCTCTGTTCGAGCACCGCCATGGTGGCTACACGGTGCTTTACAACCCTATTGAGGTGAATGAAAAGACGTTTACGGAGCTGCTGTTGAAATTGCAACGAGAGGAACGTGTGGTGAAGGCCATTGTCGTGCCGACGCGTCCCGCGTGGCGACAACTGCAGGTTTGGGCAGATGTGTTTCCAGATGCGGAGTTGATTTGCAGCGGGGAGGTACCGCTGGTACAGGTCCCAGGAGGCGTGCCGAACCCAAAGCCGAACGCTGTGAAAACAGGGGCAGGTGCATCAGACACTGCAGTTGCTGCTGCTTCTACTTCAGTACAAAATAGCACGACTACTAACAGCAATAATGTCAATGGCAGTGGTGCCAGAGCGGCGAAAATCGGTGCCGACGCGCCGACGTCAAGTGAGTGGCGTGGTGGTTGCCAAGATTTCGGCAACGGTCTGACGGGTCTGTCCTTCCCCGAGGTGGACTTGGAAGCTGAAGCGGCTGCCGAACGTGAACGAGTAGAAGCAGCCGCTGCGAACGCCCGCGCTACGGCAGCGGCGGCGCAGCGCGAGTTCGAACGGGAACGTCGGCAGCAGCTGCACTACCGACAATCCCCACAACACGAACCGTCGTCTACAGCATTGGCTGCCGCTGCTGTTGCAATTGATAGCGATGCACCGTCAAAACGCCTGCGAAGTGGATACAGTGAGGAAGAAACTGACAAGAGTGCTGATGTATCTGTGACTGCTCCTGTTGACCCTTACGTAGCGCAGCGACGCCGGCAGGAAGAAAAGATTCGTCTGCAAAGAGAGCTCGCGGAAGAGGAGGCACGTTTCCGCGCTCGACCTGCTGCTGCTGCTGCTCAGACGCGCTCAACATCACCCGACGCTTCAGCAGTAGCAGGTGCAGGTTCAGCAGAGGACGGTGAAGGTGAACAGGACTTGGTGGATGTACTGTGGCAAGATGTGTCTTTCTTCGCCGAGCGGGGCCCGCAACCGGTGGGGCTGCGTGAGAGCGATGCTGGCCGTCTCCGCATCCTCTCACCACGCGCATCAAAGCACAACAACAGCATCGAGAATGATGATAAGAATAAAAATGGGAACACGGCTTCACCATCTTCAATTTCTACGGATCACGTTCAACTCACGCCCACCATCGAACTCCTGCGCATCCCAGGCGATGCAGCTACGGAGGAATACGTGCTGTACGACTCAAACAGCAATACACTAGCCTGCACAGATCTCTATCATGGTGCCTACGCCGACCTCGACCCCGCCAACTCGTGGATGTGCCGCGTGTGGTTTAAATTCATGAAGCGTGGGGACTACAAACGAACCGACCTTGCCCCGCGGTATAAGTGGCTCCAAGTGCTGCGGCAGCGCTCGCTGGCGACGCTGCAGGGCGCCATCGAGGAGCTGACACGGACTCGGCCAATTCACTTCTTGTTGTTTGCGCACGGCACGCCTCCACTGCAGGGGGAAGGAGTTAATTTGCTGCGACGACAGTGGGGATTGCTACCGCTGCACCCAGCAGAAGTACCGCGCAACTCACGAAACCGGACGTCCTTAAAAGGAGAGACCAAAGGCCTTGCTGGTGCAAAGTGAGGGCACGAGTTCTACTGCCAATGTTGTAACGGGTGTTTGATTGTCGGCGAGAAGGCTGTTGGTTCGAAGCATTCATTTTTCTCCAGTTTTTATTCTTTACAGGTGATATAACGCTGCAGTTGCGTCTTCTAAAGGAATAGAGTACCGACGTATACGTAAGTAAGTGACACTGTTTAAATCCGATGAGCCGCAGCTTTCTTTACGTGGCTTCTTCACATCACAGCTCAGCTTTCTTTTTGGCACTATTGAGCGGTGCCTTTCATAAAACCCACTACAACGGCAGCAAGAACAAAGGCTCTCCTGAATACCTTCTTCCCCCTCCCAATCAGCAGCCATTCTTTTAGCCTCCCACTCTTTTTCCGCAAACCTTGCCCAGCAATCACAAACGCGCGCTCAATCAACTTTGTTGAGAGCAAGGGAAGCTTTTTGCCTCTTGACCTGGACATTCGACCACTAAGCGGGAGGGAGTAGTTTTGAAAGAGACAAGAACTGTGAAACCCCTCCATTCTGATCTAGAAACAGACGTTAAAGCCCAACATCCAGATTTTTTTCTTGATAAAATACCCAAATAGATAGTTTGTTTTACTTCTTGTCCCATTTCGACAGTCGCCAGTCGTGTTTTCCCAACCTTTTGTTTGCCTTTCTGACCGGTGCTACTGATGCATACACTCAGCGGAGACGGCGTACGTTAAAGGACGAATAAGGTCCCACTCCCCTCCCCCTCTTACCCCCCCCCCTTCTTCAGAGATCGCTTTCCAGCAAAAAAAAAAGACCTGCACGTAAACTCTGCCGTTATCGGTAGCTTCCTTTCCTCTTTTCCCTCCGCTATCTTCGGGTATTCTCCCCCCCCCCTACCGTTGACCTCAACCACAGACTTTTCACGTTTCCGACTTCTCCTGTGTGTCAATTCTTTCCAGGACTCTGCTTCTTCTCCCTCCCTCCTCTCCGCCAGCTAGAACTGCGGTTGTCTTAAAGGAGGTGGGATTCTCTTATTATTGCTATCAGTGACAATCCTTCCGGGGTATTCCTTGGCTGCGTTAAGTGAGCAGATACCACCGGAGGTAGTTGTCTCCACAGTGTTACAAAGCACTTAAACCCCTCTCTCTATTGTGAAATATCCAGCAGCGTTCAGCAACCTTTATCGTGCTGTTATGCCGTTGCCACACACACACACACACACGCACCAATCCCACTTGTTTCTTCGTAGTGGTGGTTGCAGCTGGTTTTTCTTCTGCCCTTAGTCAACGTGACACGAAGCACAGCGGTTTTGTAACAAGTCGACGCAAAGCCCTTTGCTCCTTCTTCGTACACGTTCATCCAATAGGCGACAGTCTACCGCTTCAATTCAATTCATGTATTGGTGTTGTTGCTTTGCGCTTTCCTTTTCCTTTCAGACAGTAACACGCCCGCCATGTCCGTTCGCAGTGTCAGCGTTAGCTGGGGCAGCAACGACTCCTTCCAAGGCGACGACGAAGCGCAGGACGGCAACCGCCAATGCGAACCGCTTCAGAAAAGCGCGCACAACAGCACCGCATTTTACTCCTTTAACGCCACCAACTCACTCTACTCCGAACCGGGTATGAACAACAATAACGTGAGTGTTAGAGAGCAGTCAGCAGCAAGGACAGCATCGGATAAGTTTGGCTGGTTGCGCCCGTGGCGCACACCACAGGATGCTCGTGAGGGCGGCCTCGCCCTTCTTTACAGCATGCAGGAAATTCTGTTTAACGTGCAGCGAGCGCGGCTGTCGAGTGTGAATGAACTCTACGCCCCTCTTCGCAGCAACACCAACAGCAATCACAACAACGTGTCCGGTTCGGTCAGTCAGCGCAACACCCAGCTGCTCGACAAAAATGCCACGAGTTCATCTCCGACCCTACGTCTGTCGATGCGGAATAGCAGGCAACAATCACGACCCACCAACACAGTCACTGTCGAAAAAGGGAGCGAGGTAGGGGAAGTGAGGAACGGTAGTCTGACGAGCGAGGCGGCTACGTTGATGGACTACATACTGCCGGGCAGTAGCAGTCGGCAGACTTCACACATGTGGTTAGACGACACCAAAGCTCTACAGCAGTTCCCACCGCATGCACCCGCAGCAGCATCAACAGCAACGGACGAAATCCGCAAGGCTGGCAAGGGAAAAGAAGAAGAGCGCTCCGCGAAGAGAATTCCGTCCAGAAGAGAGCGTAGCTTGTCGCTCCTGGACCGTGTTGAGTTGGCATCCGATCAGCAACAAGAGACACAGGATAAATATTCGAGTCTGGATATGGAAAGAAGTTTCGCCTTGTCTGAGGTCATGCACCCCGCTCCACAACGAGCAACTGCGGTGGAAAGGGTGGACCACCCAGCCTCACTTGTGCCTTTTGCGCAGGAGGAACAACGACACAAAGACGTTGTGAAGAGTGAACGGAAAGCTAAGTCAGCACCGCTTACAGGTATTGTTCCTCCGATTCCCCGCTTTGAGGAGCTGAAGGCGGAGCAGGAAGCCTCTCACCAGCGTCAGCAGGTACAACAACCGCACCCACGCAGTGAGGCAGCGCAGCGCAAAACGCTGGTGTTGATGCACTCATCCGACGTCGAAACGAATGGGTCAAATAACGATAATGACAACTCCTATGATGGCGATGACACGAGTTATGACAAGAGCCCGCATGCAAATCCGCAGGCTACCGCGCGTTTGGCCCCAGGCACAGGCAACGGCACTGCCCGCCCTTCCGCACCATTAAAAGCTGACGTCAATTATAATGATGACACCAGCACAAGTGGATCGTGGGACCAGCTGGCAGAAAATGACGAGCCCGAGAAGGAAGACAAGTGGGGCAAAGAGAGCTACTCTGCTTTAACCGACGGCGACGATGAAGTTTCAGACAACATGAGTGCGACGAACTTTGGCGAGGGCGGCCACCTTGCCTGCGTCCCCGGCGACACGTTAAACAACCGCTACACCTTATTAAAACCCCTTGGCGTGGGTCGCAGCAGTCGCGTGTGGCTTGCCGCGGACCTTGAACAGTGCTCCTTAGCCCGTCGACAGCTCATCCGCGCACTCGGCGAACGGGAGGCGAGGCGTCTCTTCCGTCCCTCCGAGCGCCCAGTGTTTGTGGCGATCAAGGTGTTTCGCTGTAGTGCAATGTACACAGACTGCGCCACCTACGAAGCGAAGCTGTCCGCCTTCGTGAAGGACACCGTGCGGCTACGACAGGTGCGAGGCCTGTGTTCACCTTTGTCCCAGTCCTTCTCTCTCGTTGTGACGCCGACATCAAGGCAGCCTGGCAATTCGAGTGTATCACAGCCGATTGATAGCGGAAGTTTTGGGTCGGTTGTTCCAGCAGCTGCGCAAAATAGCAGCAACAAACGATCACGCGCCAATTCGGACATACCTCTCACCGCGTCTCCTCCGCAGGCGCTGATGAGTTCACCAAGCACTTGCGGTTGTGGTCCTGGTAGTATAACGGCAACCGCTGCGTTCAGCAACGCCGGCAACTTTGGCTATACAAATAGCACTACCACCGCCACCACCACCACCACCCACCCCAGCAAGCGGCTCACGACGTTCCGCGACGCCTTCACAGTCGAGGGCCCCTACGGCACGCACCAGTGTCTGGTGATGGACGTCCTTGGATCTGGTGTGGAGAAGGCAATCAACGAGACCCACCTCGCGGGATTCCCGTCCGAAGTCGCGCGATCGATTATGTTATCGAGCCTGCAGGGTCTGTCAGTGCTGGCCGCCTGCAATGTCATCCACACTGATCTGAAGCCAGAGAATTTACTTTTCACAGATTTAGAGGCTGAGGTGGCGGCGGAGATGAGAGCTTTTCAGTCCTCGCAGCTGCAGACAGGTCAGCGTAGTGGCCTGTGGAGCAGCTTCACACACAAACGGGAGAATGTGCTCGAGTACTCACGGCGACGTTACCGGGAGAGAGCTTCGCCGGCGGGTTTGCCACGTCACTGCAATAATGACCACAACAGCAACAGCGCGAGGCACTCCACTGTATCCGCTCGTGAAGAAAAAGTGGAGAAAGACAATGTTGATGACGCAGATGTGGCACACAGTGGCCCACCCAGTAGCAGCAACAAAAGAACTCGAAACATCAGCAACTACTGCAAGGGCGACAACAACAATACCGCTGAGCCGTCGACGCACGACAGTTTATCCAACAGCTGCGGAGTGAAGCTACTGATGAACACGCGGCCCCCGCACACAGATGACACCGTCGAAGGCAGTGGCAGTCTACGTCACTCCCATTCCGATCACAATCACCATTATTTAGAGGTGTCACACAGCAGTGGAAAGCCTGTGCGAGGTCAATCTGTATCAGAAGGTCACAGCAGCAACATAGACAACCACCACAGGACCTACCGTGAAGGCGACGTTGTTGCAGCCACAGAGGAAGGAAGTGAGTGTAACAATGGTGATAATGGGAATGCCAGTGGTGGTCCAGGCAGCTCGAACTTAACAAGTCCGCTGCTTAGTTCTACACACCGTGGCTGCGGCTCCACTGTGCTATTACCGCTGCGTCCCCGTTGCCGGCCCGCCTACGAAGTGTGTGTCACCGACTTTGGTCTATCCTTCATTACACCGCCATGCCTGCGTCTCGGAGTACGGGCTATGGCGCGGTACACGGAAGACGTCGGCATATCCGAGGACGACTTGGTCCACGACGACGCATTGTCTCAGCTCGAGTGGCTCTATGAGCAGCAGCACAGCGCCGCAGAGAGCAGCAGTAATGCAACACATATTGGTGTTGGTGGTGATGTTGGTGTAACAACTTTAATAAACCCAAATTGGTCGCCAGAGGGTTGTGAACTCATCGATGAGGCGGAGCTACGTGTGCTGCAGCTTGAGGAAGCCCGTGCCGGCGACGAACTGGTGCGCAGGAAGAGTGATGTCGTGGACCGAGCTGCGGACAGAGACGCCGACGTTGAGAACAGTTACGACGAAGAGAGAGATGGAAATGTAAAAGAAGATGAGGAGGCAGGGAAGAGCAATTATGTGACGCTGAGTCAGCCCTCCACAGCACCTGCCGTGGAGTTCACCAGTGTGATGGACGTCGGCGTTGCCGCCAAGACGCAACAACGCACACCGAAAAAGAAGAGCCAACGCTTTCAGCACCAGCATGCAGCGACGCAGCCGGATCACACCCATCTCACCGACGACTGCAGCATCCACCACAGCAACAACAGCAGTGGAAGCAACAGCACCAGCGACAGCCTGCATGATGATCGCGTTACAGCCACACATACAGCAGACTCGAGTGAAATGGACCACCTTGGCATGGTGGCTCCTGCCACTCCTGCCCCACCGATTGCCCTCCGCACCGCAAGTTATCACTCGCCGGTGTCACACCCGCTGACAGTGCTGCCCAACATCACAAGGATGTCCTCTGGTCCGCAGCCGCCACATAGGGAGGAACTTCAGAATGATAATGAGGAAGAGGTGGTGGTGAAGCAGCATGGAGGGGTTGGTAATCAAAGCTCACTCTCGTCTCCGCGGTTGAGCCCGTGCAACTTATTTCATTCAAGGACATGTCAAGAGTACTACAACGAAACGGATGCAGTTGAAGAGTTACACGCAGTGTCATCGCCCACATACGTGACAGCCCCTAAGTTGCTCTGCAGAAGCAGCCCAGCAGTCAGCGAGGAGGCCGAAAATACCACTAATAGTTCGACCCGGCCGAAGCCCTTCGAACGCTCCTCCGCGCAGCACCATCCGCTTCTGCCCGACCCTTCCGTTGGCACAAACGCGTTGACATCAGTAACTTCAGACACGTCAAAGGAAGAGAATGATGAGGCAATGCAGCAAGGGAAACAACTTACTTTCGTATCCCCTCCTCAGCACCACCACCCGCAGCGACACTCGACGATCTCAGCGTTGGCCAGCTTGACCGCCCTCCGACGACTCGAACTCGACATCATTCGTAACCAGCGCTACTCCCGCGGGGTAACCATCCAGAGCCGCGAGTACCGCGCGCCGGAGGTGCTGCTCGGCAACTTTTTCCTCCCCTCTTGTGACATTTGGTCTATGGGCTGTATTGCTTATGAATTGGTGACGGGACAATTCCTGATTGACTGCATAGCCGATCGTGAACGTTTTGGGCGGCAGCTGACGCAACACGTACGTCAAGAACAACGGCAAGAGAAGGGAGCCTGCAACAACAACAACAACAGCCGCCACGACTACCCAGAAGATGAAGACGAAGATGTTGAGTGGGATGGTCAGCCCATCTACGTCGACGACCACGAGCAAGACCTCGATGTGTTTCACCTGAAAGCGATTATGCGGCTGATCGGACCTCCGCCGATCAGCTTCCTGAAGCAGCGGCCCATCGGCCTCTTTGCGGACGATTACTTCGACACAAATGGCAACTTTAAGTTCTGGGAAGAGGGCGAGGCGAAGAAATCTGGGATGGACCTCGCAGACCCTTACCGTCGGCAGGAGCTGCGTTACTACGACCGGCAGCGGCGCGACAGCGGTGGCGGCAGCAACAACGGCGGTCTCCCGGTGTACTTCCAAAGTAACCATACAAATGACCTGTGCGAGGAAGACGTGTACGAAAACAGAAAGCATAACGAAAGCTATGTAGATGTGGACCGTGTTAATGATGAGGATGTAAAGACTGTTACAGGAGGAAAAGGTCTGAGGGAGGCACCCCGGGTACGGTCGTTTGGTTCACCGTGCGACGTAAGTGATCTACAAGACCCGTCGTTTCATCCCTCTTTCGCTGCAGAAATTCTGGCTGCTTCAAATACCCATGGTAGTGCTGCTGCTGCTGATGATTTCTACCTGGAGACGGACCAACGCGGCACGCCATCGTCGGATACGACCCCGTCGACCATTTTCACGACGCCCAGCAGTTACATCAAGTCACCGATGGGCTCTTACGTGCGCGGGGAGCTGACCTCCGCGACGACCCACCCCAGTGCCCTGCCGGGAGGCGACACTAGTGGCCTTACCCCATTGCCGCCGCCACAGCAGCAGTTACTGCACGCTTCGCCGCACGACACAAGTAACTACCCTATCGAAACTCCTCACTGGGTCGAAGTGAGGGAAGCTATTCGTCGGAAGCTAAACGCAGCAGAAGAGGCACGTGACTTTGAGCACTTTTTATGGCGCTGCCTTCAGTGGGATCCAGCACAGCGGGCCACGGCGGCAGAGCTGCTGGCAGAGAACTGGATGGTGAAATATAGCTACAAGATCGCCGAAACGGTGGACAGCGACGCGGAGACGGAGGAAGGAAACGTCGATGTCGCCACCGCAGCGGTGTAGCCGACTGAGTGCGTCCGTAAGTACGTGCGATTGGGAAGAAGTAGTTTGTTTGTTGTGTTTTACAAATTGTCTTTGCACCTCTTCTTCTGTGCTGATTTCTTTTACTCTCTTGTTTTTAACTGTTAATTCTGTCAAAGGGGGCTCAATATTTTATGAGCGGTATCAACATCATTGTTGTTATTGCTTGGGCATTCCGAAAGGGTATTAACTCACTTTTCTTCAGCGCACCCCTTGAAACTAAAGTCAAGTTGAGAGGTCTGAGCTGCTTCTGGTCTTCTTAAAGCGCTTTTCACCATCCGTCTGTCACATCTTACTCTCTCTCTCTCTCAGCTTCATGATTAACTGCATTCATCATATCGACCCTCATAAATAACTAGTACAGCATTGCTTAAGCAATTAACACCGCTTTTTATCGAAGCAAAGAACCACGCAGACTGTTTTTCCAGGTACCGTTGAAGGCAGCTCCAATGCACCGCACTCGGCGGCACCCCACCTACTTCTTCAAAAGCTCCTCCGCCTCCGTAGAAGGCAGAGTACGCTTTGGCGAGGGCTGTGTGGTACTGCCGCACGCGCGTATCTGCGTGCCGCCAGGTTTCACGTTGGAAGTTGGTCCTTTCACCCTCTTCGCTGACTTCTCCGAACTGTACGTCACGAAGTCGACGGCCCTGCCACTAACGTCGAGTTCACCTGCGGCCGGCGCATGCACATCTCCCCTTGGAGCCAACCCAAAGAATCGACTCAGCCCGGACCCCGTCACAACACTTCATATCAGCAGTCATAACCACTTCCAATCATACGCACGTGTTTGCTTCAACTTGCATACCGTTGATCGAGATGCGGCTGTGAAAAGGGCTGCAGAGAATCCCGCCCAGGGTCCTTTACCAGAAGTGAATAAAGCAGAATATTTCGCTGACACTTTTCCGATTCGAGTGGAGTTGCTGGGTTCCGGCAACGTCTTTCAACCTTTCGCCTCTGTGCACGTGCACATGTACACGGACAAGCCTAGTACCTCTCCTTCACTTCCCTCAAGTAGCGCCGCCAGCAGTGTCAATACAAATAATCAGCAAAAAAAACGCTTCCCGTCACGCTCGTGGCAGCTGGGGAACTTCAACATCTTCACAACGCACACACACGTTCATTTGATATCCCCTTCGGACGAGCAGAGTCTGCTGGCGAAGGAAGAGGCAATGAGGACTCGTGGTTCGCTCTTCCCGCCAGCGTCAGCCATGCCAGCATTAGAAAGAGAAACAGAAGAGGGTGCTGGTGGTAGTGGTGGTGGTGTACAGCGCAAAGCAAAAGAGAACGTGCACAACCCAGCGCCCACTGCACCTTTTCAAATCGCAGGGCCCTTCCCACCAGGCCGAGTTTCTGTCGAAGAACGACTTTTCCAAGACCATTCTAGCGACGACGAGATCAACAGAAATGACGAAACCACCGAAGTCTCTTCGTCGCCGTCCCCCTTCCTCCCTCGTTCGTCCAGCACCGTCACACCGTCGTTTGCAACAAACCACGAGGAGGGCAGACTACCTCTTTCCCTTTCAAACGCGCATGTTTCGAATTCAGTGATTGCAGCAGCAACAACGCGAATCGATAATATGATCTACTTCTCGCTAAACGCGCCACCTTCCACGTACGCAGAGGCTGTGGATATTACACATAGCGTTGCGCTGCCTCGCTACGGCACTCGCAGCGTGTCCGAGCTCCCGACAATCATTAAGCGCATCATTGAAGAGGAAAAAAAGAAAAAAGAGCACGAGCAACAGCAACAGCTTCTCACGACAACTCCCGCAGCAATGCAAGAGCCTGCCTCGCCGATCGCAGCGGCGGCGGGGGCGCTCGCGAATTTGGAAAGCTATGTGGACTCAGTGCACCCCGACCTCCGCGCACACACAGAAGAAAGTGTGCTGGCGGAGGTGGAGCGGGTCTGTCGCTATTACATTCGTCAATACATCGAGGACGCAGATCTGTACCCAGTCGATGCGCAATTTGACGATGACTAGACACATCTTTCTCTCATAACGGAAGCGTAGGTGTGTGTGTGTGTGTTTATGTGCCTCTGATCATGTCTATCGTTCTCACAAATGCAACTTCTTCTGAAGGACGAATACGACGAAAGAGAGACCTCAGTTTCTACCCAATTCGTTTTTCCGATCTCGATGCAGGAGGGAAAGCGCCCGTATGCTATCATTCCACGATTGATCTCTTTGGAAAGACATTAACTGCCCCAATTCGGCAAACAATGACAGTCACTACGAATCGGCTTTTACTGCTACCTCCCTCTACTCCATCTCCGCCCCTCCTTTATCTCCACACGTATTTTACCTTTCCCGCCAACAACGATCCTCTTTTCCACCACAGTCTCTCAAGCCTTCTTAGCAGCCCTCTTTTTTTTTGTTTTTTCCTTTCCTCACACAGACAGTCATGTCCCAGCAAGACAAGGTTGCCCCTCAGGATCAGGACTCCTTCGTGGATGACCAGCCCGGCGTCCGCCCGATCCCGTCCTTCGACGACATGCCGCTGCACCAGAACCTGTTGCGCGGTATCTACTCGTATGGTTTCGAGAAGCCCTCCAGCATCCAGCAGCGCGCCATCGCCCCGTTCACGCGCGGTGGTGATATCATCGCCCAGGCCCAGTCCGGTACCGGCAAAACCGGCGCCTTCTCGATTGGTCTGCTGCAGCGCCTTGACTTCCGCCACAACGTGATTCAGGGCCTCGTCCTTTCCCCTACCCGCGAACTGGCCCTGCAGACTGCCGAGGTGATCAGCCGCATCGGCGAGTTCCTATCCATGGGTGCGAAGTTCTGCGAGACGTTTGTCGGTGGCACGCGAGTGCAGGATGACCTGCGCAAGCTGCAGAACGGCGTCATCGTCGCTGTCGGCACGCCCGGTCGTGTGTCAGATGTCATCAAGCGCGGCGCCCTCCGCACCGAGATGCTGCGCGTGCTCGTGCTGGATGAGGCCGATGAGATGCTTTCTCAGGGCTTCGCCGACCAGATTTACGAGATCTTCCGCTTCCTGCCGAAGGACATTCAGGTTGCCCTCTTTTCCGCTACGATGCCGGAGGAAGTGCTGGAGCTCACGAAAAAGTTCATGCGCGACCCCGTCCGCATCCTCGTGAAGCGCGAGAGCCTGACGCTGGAAGGTATTAAGCAGTTCTTCATCGCCGTCGAGGAGGAGCACAAGCTGGATACTCTCATGGACCTCTACGAGACTGTCTCAATTGCTCAGTCCGTCATCTTCGCCAACACCCGCCGTAAGGTTGACTGGATCGCCGACAAGCTGAACCAGAGCAACCACACCGTCAGCAGCATGCACGCCGAGATGACGAAAGGTGACCGCGAGCGCGTCATGAACACCTTCCGCAGCGGCAGCTCTCGCGTCCTCGTCACGACTGACCTCGTGGCCCGCGGTATTGATGTGCACCACGTCAACATCGTCATCAACTTCGACCTGCCGACAAACAAGGAGAACTACCTGCACCGCATCGGCCGTGGTGGCCGTTACGGCCGTAAGGGTGTTGCCATCAACTTCGTGACGGAGAAGGACGTGGAGCTGCTGCACGAGATTGAGGCGCACTACCACACCCAGATTGATGAGCTGCCGGTGGACTTCGCTGCCTACCTCGGCGAGTAAGACACGTGCATCACCCTATCTGCACGTTCTCCCTCACACACACTCTCTCACTTGCGATCGTGCAAGGACAGAGGAAAAGGAACGGGGACTTAAAAAGGAAAAATTAACGAAGCCTAAGACGAACAGCCGGAGTAGAAAAGGTGGAAACTGCAAGTCAAGATGAACCTGGAAAGACAAGAAGGAAGAGCCGCGGGAGAAGTTGGGCGAACAGTCGGAAAGAGCGGAGAGAGGAAGCCGAGGCGTGGATAAGGAAGGCGCCCCGGTTTAGCCAACACCACTGTGTTTGCTCTACGTTTCTCATTTTTTTTGTTTTAAGCCCAGCACTCTTTCGCCTTTCCTTTCCTTTTTGTCTGCCTCTTCCAGATATCCTCTCTATGCTGCGTTCTTCTTGTTTGACTTCGTGAATGCTGCTGTCCTTCAAGCATTTAAAAAGGAGAAGGATATTGATTGTGTCCGTGGCGTCGTGTTCTGTTTTTTTTTTTGTTGTTAAGTGTTTCTATTTACTTTGAGAGGGCAGAAGCAGCAAGGTGCACAAGATCGGGAAACAAGCGGGTTACGCGTTGTTTTTCACTCTATCCGCGAGTCACACAACTGTGGTCGTTTGTGTTCTCCGTTTCCCACCACCCACGCACCGGAGTGGACGACACCTCTTCTTCTGTGTCTTCTCTCACTCGTTTTTTCTTTTTTTTCTCTCTCTCTTTTCTTTTTTTTGGACGGCGCTATTCAATCCCACACACAACAAAGCGGTAGGCTCCTCTTTTCTCGGGGCCCCACTTTCTCTCTTTTGTGTCCTCTGGTTTCGTCATAGCTACCCCTTTCCTCTTTTTCTTAACAATTCCGTTTCTTGCTTTCTCTCTTTCGTAGGTAGAGGGTAAATGAAAGAAACGGGTTGAATACAACACACAGAGAAGGGCTTGAAAAAAAAAAAAAAGAAAGAGCATCTAGAGAGCGAGGCAGCCAACCGCTGTCTCCTTCTCCGCTCTCTTCTTTTCCCCGGTCTGCTTCTTCTGTTTCCCTTTCGTCCGTCGATAAAGTGATTCGCTAAAGTAACCAGGCAACGTCAAACTCCATTAAATTAAAAGCTTGTTCACTTCAGTTACGCTTCCGTTTGTCTCTTTTCATTATTATCAGGTTAGTTTTCGATTACATAATAATATGTGTACGTGTCCGTGTCCGTCTACGCCCTTCCCCCCCCCTACTGTTACTATAATTGCTATTTCGCGAAAGAGGGTTCTTGCTTGTGCTTATACGCTTGGGCTCCAAGATCGGTAGTTCTTTCGGAGAAGGAAAAGGGTTTAAAGTAGTCGTCGAGGAATAAATGGCAAAGAAAGAAATAGAAAGGTAAATAAGGGAAAGAAATCAGAAACCAAAAACGACAGCGTTTGATTTAACCGAAGAGGAAGCTGGCCACACGAAAAGCAAAAAGGGCATGCGACCGAATCACGGGCTCTTTCGCGAGCAAAAAGCTACTGATTTCGTTTTTTGTTTCATCCATTTACATTAATTGCTGTTCATATTCTGTATTCCGTCTCCGATGCTTTCCTCATAACGGGTGGTAAACCAAAATGCTGTTTGGTAGTAAAAAACAAAAATAAAAATAAAACGGGGAAGAGGTTGAGCAATGTGAAGAACACCCTTTTTGCGGCCGAGAAGAACAAGAACAAGGAGAAGGAAGCTGCATATGGGAAAGTGTGTGTGTGTGCGCACGAGACTTTCCACAAACCAGTTTTGTTGTTTTCCTCGTCCCCTGTCCCAATCTCTCTCTCTCTGAGCCTCAACACACGAAGACTCCTCATCATCGAGTAGTGTCAGTGTTCTCACTAGCTTCACCTAACTGTGAACAGCTGCGATCCTGAGAAGAGTCCGATTCACGATCTCTGTAATCAGGGAAGAGCCCTCGCTTCTGGTGTTACTCCCTTCCATTTTCGTGTACTTTCTTTTTTTCTTTTCCGGTTCCTCCCCTCCTCTCGTGTTTCACGCTTTCCCACGTTCACTGTGCATCTCTACAGGTCGCGTACGCAGACCGTCATATCGCAACGCACGCCATACTCTGCTTTACATATTAGTGATGAAGCAACAGGTGTCTTCACCATAAACCCATAACTTGCCGTGTGCTCAACCCAACCCCGATCCTTTCGCTCTGTCCTAAATTAGTGTTCCAAACTGCACCAAGCACGCAGAGATCTTCCCTCTCACTTCTTTCCAGGAAAACAAAAACAGAATTTGGCTTTTCTTTTTCGATTTTATTATATGAATCCAGCAATGACTTCCACCGACGCCTCCAGCGCCATTCGTGCGTCAACGAGTCGCTCCGTTACGACAGCGGCCACCACCACAACAGCAACCAGCACCGGTGTGCAACGCGGCACCCAGGAATCCCAAAACGTAGCTCCGTCCTCCGACAGCCGCCCGGGCTCACACTCACGAAATGCCAGTGCCCGCAAAACCGCAACGAGAGGGACGGATGATGCTTGCCGTGAGAACGATGTGGTGCCGCGAGAACACGCTGGAAGCAGTAGCAGTAGCAGCCACACAACTACCTCCTCCTCTACCCACTCAAGGAATGAGCAGCCTCACCAGCAGGATAACAACGGTACCACCAACTCTGGCGGGGAACAACACACGCATAATCAACGCACCTCCACTACACAGGAAGACGTCAAGGAAAACAATAGTAGCCATGTACCCTCTCGGCAGGCCGCCACAACAACAGCTACCGCAGTCCCGCCCTCCGTGAAACAGCGACAAGACCAAGACACCATGGGAAGTCAGACGAGCTCCTCGCCTCCTTCGCCTTTGTCTCAGAGGCAACAACACCAGCAGCAGCGGCAGGAGCCCCCAGCACCCGCTACGTTGTACACGGCGCCGACGCACAGCGTTGCTGATGTGGCACGCGTGCGCGCGGCGCTGGCCGACGCCGGTTACCCGAACCCGTCCTGGAACGATATTAAGCGCGTGTTTGAACAGATGGCCCGCACTCAAGCTACCGCCGAGACGCAGCAAGCGTCAACGCACCAGTTCTCGCGTTACGGGAGCGAAGAAGAAGAAAATGACCCGCCAATATATGCAACGAATTCGAACGCAGTAGATGAGCTCGGTTATACCTACCCCTCATCACCATCGCAACATCCGCCACACTCGGCAACGATGCTGTCCCATGACAAGTGCGGCTTGCTGCATTACCTGGACCCATCGTTGCGGCTGGAGCGTTACATTCAGCTGCGGGAACGCGAGCTGGAAAACATGTGTCTGCGACCGACACGGACAACGACGACAATGGCAGCAGCCCCAATAAACTCTCAGCATAGCACGGCGCACCGAAGTGTCAAGCACGAATACGAAATCGCATCGAGTGCGGCGGTGGGTACACAGCCAGATGCACTTCAGCGTCTCAGCTCAACCAACCATCCAGCAAAGGCAGCTGCGACTGGATCGCCAGCAACCGCAGCAGCAGCAACGAGAGAACGACGCGAAGGAGGGATCAGAAGCAGCAGCAAAAACCGACATTCCCAGCAAAGCGCCGCGGTGGCGGCCATGGCGGCCCAGCACCGCCGCGCCGCCAACATCGTGTTCAACATCACGGGCGACCAACGCTTTCGCTTCTTCCCGACAACCCGCACTCCGCAAGGCTCCGGCGCTCTCACCGCCCTTCCCGCAACGAGAACAACGATAACATCAGCAACTGCGAAAGCAGCTGGTGCAACAAACACCGCTGTCTCTCACGCCGGTAGAGGCGACGCAAGCGGTTGTGGGGAGGAGAAGGGTGAAATGGGGGCCAACGTAGCAACAGCGCTTTCGCCTTCGGCACACCGCACCGCCTCTACCGCTGTTGTACCGCTCACCCCCTGCCGTAACTTCTTCAACCCCGAACGTGTTGCGCACAGCGTGAATAAAGGTGGTGGCGTTGGTAGTCGCTCTCGGTTTGACGGCTACGCTGCACACAGCGCCGCTCGACCGTCCGTGCTGTCGAGCAGCAGTGTGTCGTACCTCGACCCGCAGGGCCGCACACTGCGCCGAAAGGCAGATCCGGTGAAACGCGGTCAGCAGATGCGGGTGTTGTGGGCAAAGGACAACTTCCTGTCGCAACGGCGTCGGCCGCAGGAGGCGTGGCGTACACGGCAAATCACGATGGCCTACGGACAGGAAGCCGTGAATCAGTAAATACACAGTGTGTGTGTGTGTGTGTGTGTGTGTCGCCACTGTTGTTGACGAATTCTCACTTCCATATATAGCACTGTGTACAATAATCTATATTCATCTGTACTGTTGACCGGCCTTGCGTGTATGTGGGTCTAAAAGGTGGGGAACGCCGCCGCGGTATGCCTCACTAACGGGGCCAACGACTGCCCCTGATGTGGCTACCGTTCATCCAACTTTGTTGAACATAAGAGGTGCTCTGCTGAGAGTTTATCCTGCATAGACAACGCGCAACCGCGCGGCACGAACGCACACACTTTTTTAAGCTGTTCTTTTCTTCCCCTCTCTTGTGCTTCTCTTCCGTTGTTGCTACTGGTGCTTTGACCACCCCCAGCTTCACATCCTCACACTCAGCTAACTACAACCACTGTAACAAACTAACAAAAAAAAATGGTCTGCCCCTTCACCATTGTCGTCCGCCTCGGCATCGCCGCCTTCGTGCTAAAGACGGTGTACGACGCAGTGTGCATCTACCAGAAGAGGCACGGCGCCGTCCCTGCTAACGACGATGACGCAGCGGATGCAGTGAAGAAGGACGAATCCGTGGCGGAGTCAAAGAAGATGGAGGCAAAGAGGGCACCGATGACCTATGCCGCTGCCGCCGCCGCGAAGCAGCCGCAGGCATAAAAACGCAAAAAGAAAAAGCGAAATGTTTGACTTTCTTTTGTAGTTCTCGATTAGGAGATAGGGTATTATACTTGTGATAGGTGGCTCCGCCTCCTGAACTGTGTGTCCTGATCTCTTCCGCAGCTCTCGTACTGGCCAGCGTCGATCTAAAGTGCAAGAAGCAGCTTCGCGTGTTTTTCCTCCACTGCGTTCCCGTTACTTTTCCCTCTCACGTCGATATTGCCGTTTCGTCCCACAAATAACTCTCTCATTACCTTTACCACTACTCCCTAAAGCCCGCACAGCCTTTCGTCAGTTAAACGAGAGAGTGAGCATTGTGTGCTTTCCTTGGTTTTAACACTGGCGTTGTTGCTTCGGCCATGTTTGTCACAGAACATTTTCCTTTTCCATATTAGCTACTATTAATACGGTCTCGGTTTTCCCCGTTTTTCTTTATTTGTCGTCTGACAAACGATGTGTTGATCACATTCTTTCGTATTGATAGAGTACCAAATTCGTGATTAGTCTAGCAAAATTCTGCAAGTACTTAATCTTACTTATGATTGTGGCTCTTGAAAAACTACTAATAATAATAGTAACAATGAGATAATCTGGGCAAGCAACGTACTCTCTTGTACGAGTGAGCGCTGATTCCGTAGATGCCACGTAGAAAGCTACTGCCTCACACCAGCCCCGCCGCAGATCTACTACTTTGAGACGCTCTTTGCGACTCAAATACCCAAATGTTGTTCACGCCCGTGTTCTTTTCCACTCTAAGAGCTGAGTCGGAAGCGACCGCTTTCAACTTATTGTTTCTCTCCCGCACTTCTGTGGTGTAAGACAAGCAGCCGCAGCAGTCTTTCCAACCTACACACTCCTTTCTAACTTCCTTATATCAATTCAGCAATGCCTTTGTCTTACTTCGCCCCTTGAAAACGACCGCCTACCTACCTAACAAACCCCCACACACGCACACGCATCCGCCCCAGTGCCACCTAAGTCTAGTTCGGGCGTGCCGAGACGCGAGTGTACCACAAAGCACTGTGCCTAGAACCAAAATAACAAGAGATAGTACTTCTTCATGGGGATCCGAGAGCTCTCGTCAGCCGCCCTCCTTTTCGCTTTACGTCCCCGACCCACCGTTAGCACATGGCGTGCGTAAAATCCCCTGCTCGACTGCCTCGGCGACTGAGCGCTTCCAACGCCTGGTTTGCTAGACAGCGCATTTTCCGCCTTTGGTCTTCCTCATCCTCTTACATCGTTATTTACCTGAGCCGCTACAAGCAACAAAAAGTGGTGAGCCGTCAGCCCGGCATCTTCGACGAGTGGTGCACCGAATCCCTGCGACGTACACTGCGGACACCAAAGCACTCAACGAAGGAGGTTGCCAAGAACACAGGAACGCCACCGAATGCCGTGTCAAAAGTTGCTGCGACAACCGGGAAAGCACGAGCTGAAGTGCAGCAGCACCCGTGGGCTGGGGCAGTCAATGCCGCTGAACCCCACCCCCGGGCCGATCACGACGACGCTGCCGAGGGCAAAATGAAGAAGTTTGAGCGGACGGAAAAGAAAAGGCAGGTCTGACCGACGGTGGCGGCTGCCTGCCTGCACCCACGTGGAACGCGGGCAAAACGTTGCCGCAGCGCAGTCACGTAGCTTCCGGCAGCCCAAGCGCACCGGAGCAGCACCCTTTAGGCGAAATTTTCGAAGGGCGCCCCGTGCCGGTACAGCGTGCCCCGTGCCGGAGCCCTCCACCCCAGCGAGGGAATTGAGGACCACCATAAAGAGAGCGAAACTGGGGGTGGGGCGCGGAGAGCACAGACGCCGAGGGGTACCGGCACCTCTTTGGCGCCGTCTTCCTCGGCACCCCTGAAAGCGGAGGATGCGGCTGAGCCCGCCTTTTAGGCCTAGGAGAGACACATCGCTGGGGTCAAAAAGACCCTAGCCGAGAGCCTTCCCTCAAGCTGAGGAACGCCATCCGGGATCTAGGAGGTCCGGTGGCGCAGGACACCCATGCCAGCCGGAGTCGCAGGCGCGGTGGCCCTGGCTGCTTTGGTCGTCGGGGCCGTGGGTGCGCGGCAGTAGGGAAGCCGTTGGCGAGGTGGCCGCCAATGAAGTGAAGTCCCTGTGCGCAAGGCCAGAAACCCTCCAGCACCGCATCCGCCAAGTACCCTTAGCGTGAAAACACAGCCTTGGAGAGAAGAAACCGGCCGCGGGCAAAACCAATGGCGTCGTGATCGGCAAGATCCTTCGGCGCCCCTCCCTGGCCATTGCGCGTTGCGTTGCGGCACGCCGTCGGGCCAGACAAAAATTCGTGCTGAACAAACTGTCGCCGCCCTTGGGAGGGAGAAACGAATCCCCCTCCCCCTTTCACTCGCAACGACTAGGCTGAAGAATCACTCCGAAAGAAAAGCGGTCCTCTGTCCAAGACCTTCGACTCAGTGTTCGAGAAGCTGGATGGTCCCTTTCAGGGGCGTGGTTGCCGCTTTCCGCCGTGCACGTGAGATCGGAGGTGCGACACCCCGGCTCCCTCCCACGACGGCCGCGCGCACGCCTGGCCGCACCCGCAAGCGGTTTACCATCGCACAGGGCTTCCTGAAAGTCGGCGAGGGGGACCCTCGAGGCAGCACCAGGGGACAACGCCGAGCCCGGAACACTAGGGGGGGGTGGCGAGGCGCGGGAGCGTCGATGCACGACGCGTGATCCGGAAGACAGGCTGCAAAGTCGCCTCGCACGTTGCCCACTCAGCCCCCAACGCCGCGCATCCCCGGCTCCTCCTGGCGAGCAAAGGCAACAACACCGACCTGCCGTGCCCGGCGTAAAAGACGACAGAAGGGCACGCGCAAACGCACACCACGAAGAACTACGTGCACACTAACGAGGAACGCAGACGAGCTGGTACTAGGACTGTGCGTGGGAAGTGAGAAGGCGAGCAACAACGCAATCCCCGCCGCACCACCGCCGGTGGACACCGCACGAAAACAGAAGAAATGCGCGAGTTTGCTGGGCGCCTCGACGCACAGAAGCAACAGGGCGCCGCCAAAGGCGGATAAGCAGTTCAGCGAAGCACGATGATGACGACACGAGGGTGAGAGTGGACTGGGGACCGGCACCGACTTTTCTCATTTCAAGGAGGGCCTTGGACACGCAGCACCAGCAGCAGCTCGAAAGCCAAAGGTGCCGACAC
This sequence comes from Crithidia expoeki, assembly GCA_900240875.1. Taxonomy (NCBI): domain Eukaryota; phylum Euglenozoa; class Kinetoplastea; order Trypanosomatida; family Trypanosomatidae; genus Crithidia; species Crithidia expoeki. The sequence continues at coordinate 267,874 of OESE01000197.1, forward strand.
GAAGAAGATATCCCCCCCTTAAATTCACGCTAAGAAAAGATAAAAGGCTATGCAATAACCACAAGATCACGGCGAACAAAAACCGGGCAAGGCAACACAGGCAGAGAATGCGCCACGAACACGCCCATTTTGTAAAGCTAAGCCAAGTTTCACGAGAAGAACATCCGAGTTGTGCTCTTTGATTCAGCAGCGAAGCCTAATCCAGCACACATCTGAATCCCCTCTCGACAACCTTGAGGCACTGCAGCCGCAAAATGCTCACTCGCCACTAAGAAAAGATTTTCCGTGGTTTTTTGGAAGTATGACGCAGCAGACGTTAACTACAGTACTGTGGTTTAACGGCGGACTAAAGAAGCAGCTGCCCACCAACCCGTTGAACAACAACAAAGCATTCCTAGACCCACGAGAACGGCACTGGCCACCGAAGCCCAGCGTAGAGCTCGCTAGCTGGCAACCCTCTCGGAGAGCACATCCCCCACTCTGAACCTAAAGCGGCCACTTTTTCTTTCCACCACTCCAAAGCCCTAAATCCAGGAAACCGGGACTTTACTGAATTAGAAACGGTGACGGCAGACGACGGCAAGGTCATCCCACTCGAAAAAGACGAAGGCATCAGCATAAACAGCCCAAACCCTGCCCCCATAGGATGCAAAAAGACCCTTTGAAGCCACAGACATCGGTAAGCGCAGCTTTGAAACAATGGCCTCAGAAGAAACAGTTTGTGCTGTTCGGCCCTCCGGCCCACCTCGCCATAAGGCCTTTACACCCGATACTTCTAAGATTGCTTTTGCGGTGGCCACGGTGTGAAACAGTTTCGCTTCGCAAGACATTGTTCTCCCCAGCTCGATTGCCAGAAATTGGCTGGGCACAAGCAATCCCCCAACATTCGACGACTTCGACCATTTTTTTCATGCCGGCTTAAGGAATTCAGCTGTTTTGAAAACGCGGCGCCGTAGCGAAAAAAGGCTTTCTGAACCCTCAGCAATCATCATATACGTTCCTTTTCCGCAACCCCTGTCTCTCTAAAACCCACCAGGCGCGACCAGGGAACCCTACCCACATGAAGTCCATACATGGTGCCTGTAAGGTAGATTTCCTCAGCACAATGAAAGCCGCGGTGGTTAGCCTGAACCATCGCCCTGCCGGAACTATTCGCCAAGAGAGACTAACTGTGCTAGAAAAAAAGTGGGGCCATGCGGTGTGACAAAAAGTTGCGTGCCCTGAGTGCCCGCAAGTCTCGTCAAAACCCCGAGAAGACGATTTAAAGCCCATTCCTCCCGCAAAAGAAACTCCTCCCGCGGCCTGAGCTCTTTGGAATCCTCGGAGCTTTTAATTTCTCGAAAAACAAGCACGGGGGCGCCGGCCAAAAGGCAGCCTCCCACACACACGCACTTTAAAGGGAGTATGATTAGATGGGTTTAAAGAAAGCCCCCCCCCTTAGTCTAAGGAAAGTAGAGGAAGCCGAAACGATCATCATCCAGACCCACGCCCCTCAGAAAAGCAAAATCTCCCTCCCCACCTGGCCCTTTACCTTAGCAAGCTACGTCCCCAAAGACGATCGCCAGACGTGTCTGGTTATGCGCTTCCGCCCCCCCCAAAGGTTTGTTTTTTTCGGGGATCGGGGGTAGCCGCCCGGAGGGCCATTTCCAAAAGCCCAAGGCGCCAACCCCCACCACCTAGAAATGAGCCAAGAAGAGAGACAAAAACTCCTGCCACGCTGAAGAACCCGCGAAAACCTGCCCCCATGACGAAAACCGGTCTCTTCGAAACGCCTTGGGCGCTACTCCTCCCTCCCGGTTAAAAGATTACCCCTCCCTTCTCCTAAGGGCAGCACAAGAGCCCAATCCGACGACCCCGCAAAGAGCCAAAACACAAGAAAAAGCGTCGGTGGCTCGGGCATTTTTCCCCCGGCACACCGCTATCCCCACCGAGCTGTTAATGAAGGAGCAGAATGCGACGGCAGAAATCACCTTCATAAACGTTTTTCGAAGACGCGACACCCAGAATGGAGGCCAAAGGCTTGCGAAGACGCGCCCCTTTCACCTGAGGACACTGCCGCTTGACCTGCCACGTTTCTTCTTTACAAAGAGAAACGAAAAGGTGAAGAGGCCCCTCTGCAACGAGTTTTTTTCCCATCCCTCCCCCACCCCAAACGTTTCAGATAAGCGGAAACGCTTCTCTTCGCCTTCTCCACGGTAAGGCATTCGCCCCTTGCTGACCTATCGTCTTCGGAGAAGTTTTCGATCGCACTAACACAAGCACGATGAAATGACAGACGGTCGGTGTATCCTTCGAACCCGGTTTTAATGCAAGCAACGACTCGACAGCAGCAACATAGCCCATATCTTTTTTCTGAAGAACCCCGAACCCAACCCAACAACAGCGAGACCAAAGTTTATCTGACAACGCAGTGGGCAAACCATTTCATTGGCAGTACCCCTTCACCGACAGAAGCCTTCATCCTATGATGAGATTGAAAAAACGTTTATAGAATTCTATTCGGGGTCCTAAAGCCCAAACGGTTCCCCCCTCCTAAAAAAAAACTGGAGAAACAGAAAGGCCGAGTTAGAAACGACGCCTCCCACCCCGCAACCATACAAAAGCCGCTAAGGAACACCGTCGTCTCCTTACTGCTCTTATTCCAAATTGGGGAAAACAAAGCCCCAACAGGCCAGCCCCACACACACCGACGTCCTATCAGCACGCGGCCCTGATAGAGCCACTATCATCCTGAAAGCCACTTTGAAAACACACAAAAAACACTGAAAATTGAGGAGCAGCCGCTCTCGTTTCTACCACCAAGCAAAGCGATTACGCCAGGAACTCCCCCACTCACAATGCGTCGGAGGAGGTAAAAATGCCCCCAGAAAAACTACGAGAGGCGTTTGGCTACGTGAGCCGTCGGAACCGCTAGGAACGCCCCCCTCCCCAAGCATTTTTAGAAAGAAACTGCCTGCGATCCCCAAAAAGGAATCACAGCAATGGGCCTAGGAGGCTCTTAAAAAACAAAGTTCTGAAACGGCGAACCCCATCAAAAACCATCAACCGCCAGAGAAGCAAAGCATGCATTGCAAATAAAGCGGCGGGCGTTACGAGACATAGTTCGCCGTCACGCCCTTCCCGTTATACCCCGAAAAGGAAGCTGAGCAAACCAACCCACAACAGCAAACAATACTACGAACACCAAAAAAGCTCACGGCGCAGACAGTTCCCCAGCACCAATGGAGACCTATAGCGTCCATTTTTTGTTGTTAGGTTAGAGCCGGCGAACCAGTAATATAAGCGCATCTATTCCCTTTACTCGAGCATTCCTTGGGCCCACTTCGCCGCACAAAAAGCATTCCGGCGCCGAACCACGAGAAAGAACATATAGCGACGCAATATCGCATCGGCCCTCGAAAAGAAGGACATATCAAAGCAGTGCCAAATAACAGAATAAGATACCCTAAGAAAGTAGCAAACCATGACAACCCATCCCTACCTAAACACGCTCCCATTGAGAGCAACAAAAAAAGAAGCTCCTGGCAGCCTCTGCCGTTCGAATGAGTAGGAAAGAAAAGGGCTGGAAAGCAAAGCCAGGCAATACCATACCTTGCGCCGACAAAGGCTAGACCATCTACGAAGAGATGAACAACCTTAAACCAATTGGTTTCCACATCATATCCCCACCTCTAAAAAAACCACCCGCATAGCATGATCAGAGGCCATAAAAAATTCCCTTCACTATGGCGAATCAGGAAGGCCCCCAGCCGAACTCGAGTGCACATAAGTAGATCCACTGCTCCCCCGCATCCTAAACGATCGAAAGCCTACAACTCTACTTAAACAACTGCTTGTTTAACAAGACGCCAAAAGTTCTCTTACAGGACTACAGCACCCAAAGGGAACACGCAGCACGTTAAGTTTGTCCGACCCCTCTCCCTAAAATGAACGGTGTCGCGGGGGTCGCTCCAAACCTACATTGTAGAAACCGGTGCTCTAGGCCATTACTTTGGATGCTAAGTAAGACGTCGGCCAGGGTGAACAAAAAAAGCAGATACCACTCAAGGAAGCAACCCGAGAGCACCTCCGCCCTCTGAAGGCCAGCGAGCCATGAACACACACACCGCCAGAAACCAACAAACGCCGAGGAGCCACACCAAAGAAAAAACGCTTTCATACCCAGGACCGCGACAACAAAAAAAGTGTGCAAAAAAAAAAAAACGTTCCCCAATATCGCGGCTGAAAACAGTAGACCAAACGGCTGCACGACCCAGCCCCAAACAACCCCTGATACCGACAAAAAGGCGTGAGCAAAACGGCCACACGCCATAACCGACAATACGCGCCCCTCCCCGAGCCACTGAATATTATTAAGGGATACCCCCATCTTAGCGATCAACCTCTGAAGGGCCAACTGAACGGCAGGCGCCCCCTTCCCAACCAGAGACAGTAGCTCCGCCGATTTGCGTTTAGACTAGCATCATGACTATGAGCTAACGCTTTGACCGTATCACCTTGGAAGGGTCCTCGGGTGCAAAACTGGCAGCTATAAAAGCCAAGGTGTCCTCATCAACCTCAGAGTTCACTGAGGAAGCCCCCCTTTCCTGCTGCAAAGAGAAGCGCTTTCGGAACGCGGGATGCGACCCAAGCTTCGCGAGAAAGATCACGGAGCCCACGCGATCGAATCTCTCAGCCGAAGCCCCACGTTAAGTTAAAGTTGGGGCTTATTAAGCGTAAGCGAAATTTGGTGCTTGCTACTCCTGCCCCTAGAACCCCATGATTTAACCAAACGCAACTTTAAAGGCATAACAATATCCAATCTTAGCAAACAACGATCACAGAAGTTGTTTTTCCAACGAAGGGTAACCGTAGGCGCGGCCCCTGTCGCCAAAGAGACCCCAACGCCCTCAGCACGAATTTAAATACCAGGCCGGCGCCGCAGAGCTCAACACTTGCAACTCGACAAAGCAACCACTAGATTTGACCCCGATGTCTTCCTACATCGAAAACCAAACGGCCGTAGAACCGCCCTGGCGAAGGCTATTATAAGGCTGCCCGCGGTGAAAATGACCCCTGACCTCTCTGAAGAACGGCGAATGATGTCCACCGCAACATCCCTGCAGTACGAGCAAGTTTTCCAGTCATGAATAACTCACGAAAAAGCCATGACACAGAGGAGAGACCCAAAAGAAAAGGGTTCCCTAGTACTTCAAAACAAACCAAACGACTACCTCCGGATTAGCAACCCGGCCTCCACGCAACCAAACGCTTTCATCAAAACACTGGCATTCGCCCTGTGCCCCGGATAAGGGAAACGGCCTCGGTTCCTTACAAACCTTTAGCGAGAACACTGGCGATCCCAAATGAGAAACGGAGCCTTCCTTTTTGGGAACATCCTGTGAACCTCAAAAAAACTTCCTCAAGCGGAAGAAAACCGATTCCAGGGACCCATAAATAACTTTTTTGAAGCCAGAGGCGAAGGAACGCGCCCCACACGGGAATTCCCCCCTACTAGGCGAGACGAATTTTACTCACTTCGAGGTGCCCAGAATAACATTCGGACAGAGAACGGCGTCACCGCTCTTTTGGAAAAAAAGATACTAGCTGTTTCGGCCCCCACCCTCCTACTCGAGAGAGAAAGATGATAATGACGGAACCCACGGCAACCCACCCATCCAGAAAAGACGATTCCCCATCACGCGCGAAGGAGATATGCTTCTTCAACGGTCTTGCCCGCTTTCTCCTTGATTCAAAGTCCCGAAACGATTCCGAGGAATCAGATAACAAGAGCAATAAGTGGGGTGATGAGCAAAACCGAGAGGCCATAACTCACGCCGTAAAAAAACTAGCACCCAGAACCCTCTTGAAAGGACGAGCGCCCTCATGGACAGCCGATAATATGAAAACCGTAAACTCTTTAAGAGATCAGTTTGGCAGGTGTCAGACCGAGGACTAACCAACACCTATCAACTAATCACGTCTTAACAGTAGCTCTGTCTGCGAAACGGCGCGTGACGTTCCCCTTTGCAACAGAAAAAGGCTTTTTACCTCCGTAAGAAAGATCCCCGATCCACAGCGTCATCATCCGATGACAAGCGCCGCCCCCTCAACCACCCTCCATCCCAGCTTACCAGAAAATAAACTAATTCAAAGTGCAACACCTCCCTCATTTTTTCGCACACCCTCAAAAAAAAATTTCAATGCAGCATGAGGGCTCCTCATCCCATTCAGAAATAGAAATCTCCCGAGAGCCCTTCGAGACGGCTAAAGCCAACCAAGAACCTAGAACACCCTCGGCCAACACATGGAAGAACTCTTAGATCCTCATAGTGAAAAGTGGGGGAGCCATCCTATCACCCCAGCGTAGGCCAGTCCTCAAACCCTTTGAGTAACCGAAGAGGTAGCCATCCATCGTCAGAACCAACGAGCGCGTCGAGTTCAGCAACCCCACGACAAACAGAGTAGTGTCTTTGCAGAAGCCCCTCTCGCTAACACGGTGGCTAAAAACCGTATCGATCACCCTGTCGAGGGCTAAAATGCCTTTTGCTGACAATGAAAAGGAGTTTGACGCTTCGTTTTGAACAGCAGAGAATACATCTCGTCACAAAACAGACCCAAATCGAAATAGAACCGCCGTTGCCATTTTGTGGTCGTGGTCCGAATCCGAATCCTCAGAACCCGAGTGTCATTCATCTCCTCTTTGGGCGGTCGTAACATTTTTACCGGCGATGTGACCACTAACGATTTAAGAGCCCGATGAGCACAATAAACTCGATCATGTAACTTTGCCTACTCCCGGTTCCGAAACCCGAACTTTTTTTTTTTCTCCCCCACGCAGACGCTTTTGTTAGCAGAGCGCCTTTTTGGGACTGACAAAATAGAGGAAGACCGTTGGAGGCGTAAAGAAACTAACGACTATTTTTTTAGTATCTTCATTCTTTTCTCCGGACCCACGAAGCCTAAAAACTGTCCATCGACAAAAATCGAACGTAGATTTTCCCTCTGGATCCCCACCCCTGCTTGCGAATAAAGAGCTCCTCTCCGTATCGCTTTTCCTGTCCTCCAAAGGAGGATTCCTCTCCGCTTCCTTCCTCGAACCCATGAAAGCGAAGACTTCCCATCTTACGATTCGAGAAGCCTTACTGCCTGCCAACTACGTTAATGCGCGTTTCCCTACTGCCAGTTTCTCTCGAAAGCACCCTGTTCACACACACATTTCCTCTCACCTAAAGGCTATGGCCGAAACAGTGAGCCGGATACCCCACCTTTCTTATGAAAAGCCAAGGTGCTTTTTACTAGATTCCCCCCCGGGGCACTCCCGGCCCCACCATTCGAAGCACAGAAAACCTTTAGGGTAGCCAAAGCCCAAGTTTCCTTACTAAAACCCACGCTGGTAACACTACCGAAAGTGCTGTTTTCATCCCTGCCGACAAAACCAGCTTTCGGCGCTTTCCGGCTTTCCAAATACCGAACCCCCGCCGTACCCCCCCCTCTCAAATTTTTATTTGTAAACGCGCGAACGAGTAGCGGTTCCATAGCCCCATCAATTTCTCAGGCGTTTGTCGCAACGCATCTTGTAACACTCTTAAAAAAGCTGCTTTAATTGCCCTGGCTATGTCCATTGAAATCTGCCACAAGAGCTTGTAAAAAGTTGTTCCGCACTACGTTTCGGACTATCCTTTTCCCTCGACGTATCGGTTTGATCCCACCGAGGTTCCCAACCTGGGTTCCACAGCGGTCCGATGAAGTCAAGGCATCTTTTTTTACACCGAAAGCTACCTTCATCCGAACACCTTGATCGACAGAAGTTTCGGTAAGCGTGTTCACGCTGACTTTGCTCGGGTGAGTTAAGAGTGCGTTCGTCGGAAAACCACATGGATAGTCATCCTGTGTTCTCAAGAGTTGTGGGGCTACGAGTGAAAACAGTAAAAATGGCATAACGGCTCAATTGAGTAAGTGGGTGTTGAGAGAAAAGGAGAAGGCACTAAATGCAAAAACGTCTGCTTTTGTTTTTTTTCAGCCTACAATTCTCAAAAGGAAGCTTGATAGGTGTAGGAGAAATAAGTGATTGTACTCCTGTTTGCACCATTTAAGCTACAAATGCAAAATTTCCCAAAATAAACGGTGTTCTTTCCTCGCTGACGTTTTTGTGGAATCAGCAGATTTGAGTATCCTAAGGCGATGCTTTGTGCGTGAAAAAGGAGTCGCAGAAAAGCGCGTTTGTGAAAACACAACGCTTGTAGAATTCTAATCGGAACCAATAGATTCGCTACTGCTTAGTATAATTAAATCAGTACTGCATCACTTTATTTGCTCCCTCTTTTTTTAAATATGCTCCTCCTCACCTTGCACGATTGCTTTTTTAAATCCCTAATGGAGGACTTCCTTTGATTAAGTTCCCTGGCCTCTAGCTTCAAAACAAAAGCCTCCTTGGGTACAACCATGCTAACTCACAAAAAACGCAAAACGTAACAATTAAACCACTTCATAAGGCTCAACACAAACCCGCTTACCAGAGAATTCACAGCAGCAACCACGAGTTTCTCGGTGTGGTTGAGCAGTGGCCTTTTGGCCTTGATAACACTCTTCGCCGGGGAAAAAGAAGGTTGAGAATGAAAAAAGGTTAAACAAGAAAAAAGCGGTGCGCGATACACTACTAAGAACCCCTGAGGCAATAAGAAACAAAAAAAGAGTAATCACCGCAAAAAGGAACCACCGCGACAAAACTAAGTTCAAAAAAAAAAAGGTTTCAAAACAAAGAGACTGTAGAAAGAATAGGTTGTGTTTAGAAAAAGTGGTGGAAAGAACACTGAGATCCACTTATTTAAAAAAACAGCGGCGTGTTAAGGGAAAATTCCCCAGATGAAAAAAAATAGCATCTACTAGTGGGAAGTTTCCCCTGAAATCCTACAAATAACCAAAACAAAATGTAGTTAGAAGTCGGAAGCCCCCGGTATATAAATGAAAACCCAAGAATAGTTATTAACAACTTGCAAAAACAAGACCTTGAAGAAGAAGATCACCGCATTCTTTCATACACAAAAAAAAAACTCATATATGCACACACAAATTCTACATGTAGGATGGGTCAAACGCTTTCCCTCTCAACCCAAACCATCCGCCCTTTAGCAACCGACAGTATGTTTGAAACGACGTTTCGAGGTGTTAAAGATCATCCCACGCTTTTTGAAATTAATAGAAAGTCGCATATTACACGTTCAACCAGTCGAGGTGGCGCATCAATTCCGAGAGGCTGAACGATCCCGGCGGAAACCCCATCGTACAATTATAGTTTCCCTTTGTGTGCTCACTAGGATAGCAAGAACCAAGCTAACAACCGTTTCTTCTGTCACTAACACCACCAGCTTTTATACGAGCCTCTGCTTTTGCACTAGCAGGCAAGAAATGGCAACAGTGCTTAAAATGTTTTCGCAAAAGCAAGCTAGGTCGGAAAGACCGTCAACATCTTTCAACGAAAACCAGGTACTAATAACTACCCCTCAACAAAATGCACAAACGCTTAGATTTTGAAAGCTGATCAGCTATTCACGCCCTTTCATGACTTTTTGTCGCCCGGTGAAACGTATTTTGCAGAGGTCAAGAAGAGAGTTGCTTGAGAATGCGGTAGCTCTTAATGAAATAAATACCGAAGAACTATGTTGGTAGCAAGGAGGAGCGCCGCAGATCTTTAGTTGCTCAGGATTCTTTTCAGCTGTGGTGTCACAGCTTTTTATACGAAGGCTGGCTCAAAAAACAAACTCTGAGGAGAAAAAGCATAACTACATCGTGTGGCTGGAAATGAAACGTTCACAGACCTCACTTTTACGCAACAAGGTGCATTAGCAGAACCCTTGATACCAGCAAGGGTTTCGGGTGGTTGAAGGCAGCTCTAAGGTAAGGAATGCCAACCGAACCCCCTAGGAAACACGTCCCAAAACCTTTTCCGGCAAAGACTCCTGCCTCCCTCTCAAGAATAGAAGTAAAAAATTTATCAGACTCAGATCGCCTGAAACCAGGATCTGGTTTGGTTTCGGAAATTCAGATTGGCTTTAACGGTGTTAAACAGCAACTACTAGTTTTCAGCTGTTGCAAGCCCCTTGCTTCGGTGGATTTCAAGGGGTTATGAGAGGATCGGAATTAGCCTTGATTGATTTTTCTGTGTCAAAACCGTAACTTCGTTCGCAGCCCATGCTTTACTGCAGCCTCGCGTCGCATGCTGTTGACTCCGTTGTGGGCCACGGCGGCTAGGTCACAAGTGTAAGTGGTATGCCTACGACGGTGCTGCGGCTCCTTTTGAAAAGTGGTGCTCGTCTCCTCTGGCACCCGTGGATTCTTGTTTAAAAACTTAGGTTTTCTTCGGCATGGAGTTGTCCTGGGTATTTGTCTTTATGCATTTCGAAGTTTCCCTTCTGTAGAGACGCTCTTTCGGGGGGCTTTAAGGGGTGGGTGCCGGGGTCGAGGCCTTTCCGAGTTCTCGTCGCCTCGGAGGAGCAGGAGAAAGAAGAGTATTAAAGACCGAGATGAGTAATGCAAGGTTTTAAGGGGAAACGATCAGGCAAAACGAAGAGAGCAGGACAAGAAAAAAAAGTGAAAGAAACGGGTTCATAGGCACAGCGGGGGTGGAGTGGATGGGTGATGGTGGTCTTGCTTCCTTTTGTTTTTTGGCCGAGGACAAACCGGAAAAGAGAACACCTCACATTTCGGGGTCTACGCCTCAATGGGGGAATGAGGGAAGACGAGGAAAGAAAGAGCTTCAGAAATTAGTAGGGATAGTTCGCAGCTGCGGACCACATGAGTGTACAGTGTGGTTTCTCACCGAGGGTTCCTGTGGCAATAAAAATGGGATAGCGAAAGGGAGGGGAGGACGAGGTGCGAAAGAACAGGGGAAACTAGTGCAAACAGTGGGGTGGTGGGGAGTGAAGGGGAATGATGGCAACTTTTGTGTGAGCGAGAAAGGGCGTATTATTACTTTCGGTTCAAGCGTGTGGCGGAGCAATTTCCTCACCAAAGTTAACTTCGCGTACAAAACAGTTTCCTTTCGGAAGCAAGCAACGCAACTGCAGATAAACATCTTAAAGGCAACGTCCTGGCATTTTTTTTCCTGGGAAGCTGCGCAGCATTTCTCTTCATATGGTTAGGTGTTGAGCTCCGGCTTTCCCTGGCCAACTGGCTGTTTTTAACTTGACGAGGTGGGTGAAGAAACCGCTTCAGTAGATTGAGGCGGAATGTTTTAGTTTTTTAGTTCTTTTCTCTCCTCTCGCGCCAGGAGCTTGCGAATCATATTTTTTTTAGAGGCCAACACTGGAGCGCATCTGCTTAGTGGCTTTGTTGAACCTCAGCATGCCTTTCGCATCGATGACGAGTGGGTCTAAATGGTTCACGGAATTGAAACGGCCTCATCTATCACATAAAAAGTAGGAGCTAGAGGGAATTTGCGGGCACAGCTGATGAAAAAAGAAAGACGGAATCCGTTGTTTTCTATCGTTTTTTTTCTACGGGCAGCTGGTTTTAAATAAAGAGGGGGGGGCAAAAGAAAAAAAGACACTGCCATCATCAATAAAAGCCGGGGCCCGCGGGTCTTTTGTGAAAAAGGGAGTGGCGGGGGTTGGATCTCATTCCGAGGGTAATATTGCTGAGGAGGGGGTTTCCGGTGATTACGAAGAGTTCGTTTCTGCTACCTGTTGCTCAACCGAACCCACCTTAGTGGAATCAGCTTTGCTTGGTTTTCCGTGTGGTATATATTCGTGTTCGGCGTGGTCTAAAGGAAAGCGCTTTTCTCAGGTATGATGCTGGCGTTGTCAAAGTGTTTGGGCCTCTTCTTGGCATCCTTCATGGGGACGCGCTTCTTGGGTGCGGTGGCGCTTTTTGCCTTAAGGCATTTTTCTTTTTGCGCAGCTGGCGGTTTTCCTCCGAAGGCTTTTTTTGAAAGGCGACTGTGAAACCTACCGCATGCGTCCCGCGGTGAGGGGGCTCGCTTGGGTTCATTAGTCAGCCGAACGCTGGGGTGGGATGGGTTCGCTTTGGGGCAATAGACGGAGTCGACCTCAATCCTCCAGCCGAGACGTGCCGCGACCGCTTTGCTGCCAGCTGGACCCCGTTCCCGCTAAAGCCAGTTGTAGAGAACAGGCGCCCCCTCCGCGCGGAGGTGTTGTGTGGATTATCAAAGCCACTTGGGGTGGGCGGTGCTTTTCTCGGCGCAGGCTTTCTGGTGTGGAATCGCCTGGGTTACGGTGTTTTGAACACTACCAAGCTTTCCGGCCTTTCCAAAGTGCAAATGAGGTGGTTGAGTGCGGGTCTCGCCGCCACAGGCGGCTTTCTCCTATGTCCCATTCAAAGTCGGTAGCCGCGGTTTAACACCGCTGGAAACCCCGTTTCCAGAGCTGCCGTTTTCGCCTCTTCCTGTGGTCGTTTCTTTTCCGGATCCAAGGATAGATGGTGGGAAGCGGTCGGGCGGTGAACCTCTCTTTCTGAGAAAGCCCTCGGTGCGGGAGCCAAAGGGCACGACCCCAGTGGAAATTAGATTGGTCCTGGGGGTGTCCTTGCTGCCCTTTATTTTTCAAAGACTTATCGAGAGCACCTTGAGGAAGTTTCTTTCTGGCAAGAGACGCGCCACGCGCTCTATTTTCTATCGTGTGGGAGGGATGGTCGTGTCGATCATCGGCCCTTTCCGCCATTCTGCGTCGATGAGAGGAGGACCCGCTCCGGTTCATTTCAGGCGAGGTAGCGTAGACACGCTGTCTCGGCTTGAGGGATAAATGGCTGCCTTTTCTGGCTGTCTGAGTCTTTCTTTCTGAATTGCAGGTTGGGGTGGTGCTGCTCTTTGGAGGAAAAACATTTTTTCCTTTGTTCAGTCGTCGTGTTCATAAGGATTTCGCGGAATCCGTTGGTGTATCCACTGGTGTGTTTTTGGTGGTCTGGTTTTGTGGTTTTGCCGGGGCTGGTTATCATGGGGGGAAATCTAAACAGAAGGATGTGGCCAGAAGGAGGCAGCGGAAAATGCCGATGGGGTTCGTCAATTTACACGTAGGATGAGGTCGTTTTTGTCGATATGCGGAAACGAGTTTTGTTTACTAGTTTTGCGGCGTGGCCAAGGGGAAAAGAAAGAGAGAGGAGGAGAAGAAAGGACAGTTTTACTAACCGGAAGGCGCGCCTCACTGTCAGATTTCGGAAAACTGCGTATTCTATATGCTTCGTGGTTCATTTTGCGTTGGGGTGCCGAAACTTGCTGGTGGGAAACTACCAAGGGGATCAGCGAGGGTTTCTCACGTCGACATGCTCGCACCTAAGTGTGTTGTGGTTTGTTGGGCTGCCTTCTTAGGTAGGAATGGCTCTGTTCCCGGATAAAAATCGTTACGTCGAGAATAGGAGAACTCAAAAGCTTGCTCCTCTACGTGTTCTTTTCGACCTCAAAAACTGGTATGTGGGGTTCTCTGCGTTTGCAGTCTGCTCGCCTGCTGCAAAAATGGGGGATACGGAAGCGCGCATGAAAAGGGAAAGTAGACTCACGTACAGGCGTTCGTTGGCTCTTCGACTGGCGCTGGTCAAAAAAGCCTGCGGGTATCCTCGCCTCCTGCTTTCCCTCTCTTGGTTTCTTTTGCGCGCGCTTTCCTCGCAACACAGGACAGCTACGCAAGCCGCGTTTCGTTTTTCTCGCGCCCAGGAGGGTGAATTTGTAGTGGGGTTAGGGAGGCAGCTCTGGCATTAAAGTTTAAAAGAGGGGAGCTTGGTGGCGCATAGGAGGGGAGGGATAGGGGGTAACGGCGTGGGATGAGCCGCTTTGCGGCTAACTTGCCTCCAGGAAAGCCGCTTTCTCGTTTTGTTTGGATGGGGGCGGTGGTTTTCTCAGCGAGGGGGCTCGTTGCTGCCTGAAGAGGAGCGCGGGTTTCCCTATCTCGCGCGCACCCGAAGGGGTGGGCGTCTCCCGAAAACCGGCGTCCCGCACCAATCATCCGAAACGTTATGAAGACCACGCCACGGCTAAGGGCTGTATTTTTCTAAAAGGCCAAATCGCCCTTACGTCGACCAGGGCTTTTGGTGGGGAACTGCGGCCGTATGCGGCTGGAAGTGGGGCCGCAATGGGGGTATCCTTTTTCGTGGCGTTTGGAAAGGCGGATTGTGGGGTAGAGTTGGGGAAGTGAGGCTGGCAAGAGCATCGGGTGATCGCGCTTTTCGCGTCGGGCCGGGGAGGAGGAGAAAAAGGATGGGGGGTCAGGGAAGAGAGGGGAAGAAGCGAGGGAAGGAAAAAAGATGGGCACAGAGAGCACGTTACTCAGAGTCAAAGCCGCGGTGCCCGCGTTAGTTTTCAGCCTTTCCTACCATGTAGCGTTGCCCTCGTTTCTGTGAAAAGGCCCCTTGTTGCTCATTCAGCGGCTTTTCTCATTCATAGTTGAGGTATGTGCGTTTTGCTGCTGTTTGGTGCCGTTGCGTTGTAAACAAAGGCCGGTAGTAGGAAAAAAGGCGTTCCACTCTTCGCGAGATGTGTGAGGACAGGGGAGTATTCTCATCGGATGTGCTGCTTCGCCCGGGGCTTTCATCCCTCTGGTGCCCTTGTTTCTCTGGACTCGGCCTTAGGGCGCCTCGCGGTGGTGGCGCTCATCGTGCCACGAGGGTTTCCCCCCCGGGGTGGGCAGCACCGAGCTCAACGCCAACCTTCGCTGGCGATGTGGATGGGGAGAGCGCGTGTTCTCGGCCGGCCTTGCGCCGGGCTTCTAGCATCCCACCGCCGGGGGCGGGGTTTGAGGAGGGTGTGCTTGCCACATGATCCGTCTTCGCGAACCCTGGCGTTTAGACTGCCCGAAAACGCTCCCAGGGGGCGCGCGCCACCCGGCAACCTCTAAGGTTTCAGAACGCTTTCTCAGCACTTCGCTGTTAGGACGGGGGAGGCACCGAAAACTGCGTGGTTTCGAAGCCGCGAGATGTTTTAATCAAAAGGGTCTGGGGAATACTGCCGCCAGGTGAAGGGAAGCATGACTGTTTTCTAGCGGCCCGAGCCGCTTGAGTATCTGAGAAAAGCGTGCGTCGTGAGTAGGGCACCCATGGACACCGCACAAAAAGAGAGAAAAACAAAAGCACAGTAACCACGCACAGGACCGCGCGACTCCTCGGGCCTGCGCGTCCCCCGTGGTAAAGACAAAAACAAAAACAAACCGGATCAGTATGCCTAGAGGAAAGCGCCACAGCTTGGATGAACAGGGGGAGGAGGTGCTTGACAAGACAGCCATCTAAAGTACTTACCGGCACCCGCATGGCATCCATCTTCTTTCAGCAAACCTTTTCGTTACGTATTCTACAGAACGTCCTGTTGCAACCCCTTCGCGGAATATGTGAGGAAAACCAAAGCAGAGGGGCCCAAAGTGGGGAGGGAGTAGTAACGAGTAGAATGCGTCATTACCACTTCCACAGGCACGTCTACCGAAGGGAAGAAACAAACATCGTTGTGTTGCCCTTTCGTGTGTGGTTTCCAGAACTGATGGTTGTGTTGAGTTGATTTCGGGTTCTGTTGGATCTTTTTGTTTCTGTAAAGTGGTGTAGTTGTTATGCATATCAGTGACAGAAATTAAGCGCTGCATTGGTCAGAAAAGTAAGAAGATGAATTGCAGAGGAGAGATGAAGAAGGGTGTGCGAGTGCGAATAAACCTGAGGCCGCTCGGAGACACGAACATAATGGAGTTGAACCCCAGCTGGACTTCAAAACGTCGACAGCTGAGAATAGCATGAAACCCTGCAGTTTTGTGGATTGGTGTTACAGATGTGGGTGTGTGACAGCTGCACCGTAAAAGCTCTGAAGCACAGAGCTGACGTAGTGACTTGTTGTTTTGCAAAGGTTGTCGGATCAGAACATGCGCATCGATTGCACACAACCGTATTCGTAAAAAGGCACAATTCACGTAAAAGAAAACAAACGGGAAGGGGAAGAACAGTCGGAATGTCTATCCGGGGCAAATGCCAGCCCACAGCAGGCGTCACGTTGCAACGGTGCTCACAGCCCACAGGATTACCCTGACGGGATTGTAAAACACAGTCGCTGAAGACACCTTTTATAGCAAAAAAGACGATGTATACGGAAGCAAAGCTGGAATTAAGAAACTAAAAACGGTATTGGGGCAGGGAAATTATGAGAAAAGAAAGAGAGAGTTTAACCTCATCGGCAACGACAACAATTCAAAAAACAACAACGAAAAACCCATACCGACCTCGCAACAAGGAAAGGCGAGTAGTTCGAGAGGATAAACACTCGTGCTGCTAACACTCGTCACTGTCATCAGCTCCGTGTAGAGGTCCGCAGGTTAGCTGTTTCCGTGGTGAAACGAAATCGGGCAGACAGGGAGATAAAATCAAGTTCCTCCTTGTTAGCTGCGTTCAGTGCGTTGCGCAACCAGTACGTTTGCACGAGATTACCACGACTCAAACGCCTTGTTGACGCACACAAGCACCAAACGACCCAATAGCAACAGCGGCAGAGGGAAAGGGTGTGCGGCGGGAAAACGAAGGGAGGGGCAGAAAAAACGAGAAGTGCACGGCTAGGCGGCCAGTGTCGTCTTTCACCGCTCTAACGGTATCGCGAGGGAGAGAGGGAGAGAGAGCTAGAGAAATACTCGTTCCGGTCCGCTTTCTGAAAGCTCTTACTTGTTTGCACGGAGCTGCTTCGCTGCGGCAACCATGTTCGCCAGCGCTTCGCTCACCTCCTTCCACGTGCGCGTTTTGAGCCCGCAGTCGGGGTTCACCCACAGCTGATCCACCGGCACGCGGGTCGCCGCGCTGCGCAGGAGGGCCACGATGGACTCCACGGAGGGAATGTTGGGGGAGTGGATGTCGTACACGCCCGGGCCAATCTCGTTCGGGTAAGTGAAGTGCTCAAAGGCGTCAAGCAGCTCCATGTCGGAGCGCGATGCCTCGAGCGAAATGACGTCAGCGTCCATGGCAACAATGGTGGGCATGATGTCGTTCACCTCGGCGTAGCACATGTGCGTGTGCACCTGCGTGGCCGGCTTGGCCACGGAGACGGCAATGCGGAACACGCGGGCGGCCCAGTCGAGGTACTCCGCCCACTTGTGCCGCTGCAGCGGCATGCCCTCGCGCAGGGCCGGCTCGTCGACTTGGATCATGTGAATGCCCGCCTCCTCGAGATCGGCCACCTCGTCGCGCAGGGCGAGCGCCAGCTGCTGGGCGATGTGCTCGCGCGTGATGTCCTCGCGGGGGAAGGACCAACAGAGGATGGTGACGGGGCCGGTGAGCATGCCTTTCATGGGGCGTTGTGTGAGGCTCTGCGCGTAGGTGCTCCACGCCACCGTCATCGCGCGCGGGCGACTGACATCTCCGTAGATGATCGGCGGCTTCACGCAGCGGGATCCGTAGCTCTGCACCCATCCATTTAGCGTAAAGGCGAAGCCGTCGAGCAGCTCGCCAAAGTACTCGACCATGTCTGCCCGCTCCGCTTCGCCGTGGACGAGGACGTCGAGGTCGAGCCGTTCCTGCTCCCGCACCGCAAACGCAATGTGCTCGCGCAGCTGCGCGTTATACGTTGCCTCGTCCGTCAGCCCTTTGCGGAAACTCTGCCGCTGTGTGCGAATCAATGCCGTCTGCGGGAAGGAGCCGATGGTGGTCGTGGGCCACAGCGGAAGGTGGAAGCGCTCGCGCTGCTTCGGTCGACGCGCCGAGAAGGGCTCGGAGCGCGAGCTATGCGCCGGCGTTAGCCCGTCCACTCGCGCACGGACCTCAGCGCGGACGACGCGGTTGGACGTCTGCCGCGCTCGCACAGGCTCACTGTACGCCGTCAGCGCCTGCACCGCTGCCTCGCCGTCGGCGCCTCTCAGCGCGTGCGTCAGCAGTTGTAGCTCGTCACACTTCTGCAGCGCAAAAGCCAGCCAGCTCTTCAGCTCAGCGTCGAGGGTGGTCTCGTCGGCGAGGTCGACCGGGCAGTGCAGCAGCGAGCACGAAGTAGCAACCCACAGCTGGCGGCCCTTGCCGGCCACCCCGTGCAGTGTTGCGTACCAGGCAGCGAGGTCCGCCTTCCAAACATTGCGGCCGCTGATCACGCCGGCGGACAGCACCCAGTTCCGCGGCAGCGCCTCCTCGATGGTACTGACGCTGTCGTCGCCGTTGACGAAGTCGACGTGGAGGCCGTCCACCGGCAACTGCGCGATGACGGCAAGGTGGTGACGCACACTGTCAAAGTACGTTGTGAGCAGCAGCTTCGGCGACGCGGCAGCGGTGCTGCGCAACTGCGCGTAGGCGGCGATGTAGGCGGACTGCCACTTTTCCTCCAGGTCCAGCACCAGCGCCGGCTCGTCGATTTGGACCCACTCCACTCCGATGCTCGCCAGCTCCTCCAGGATAGCGGCGTAGGCCTGCACGAGGTTCGGCAGCAGCTTGAGACGGTCGAACTTCTCGTCGCTCTTCACCTTGCCCAGGTGGAGGTACGAAACAGGGCCCAGTAGCACCGGCTTCACACGCGCCGCACCGTACACGGCGGCGGCCTCGCGCACCTCGTCGAAGAGCTGCCGCCACGTCACGGCGAAGGTCTGCGAGGGCGATGTGAACTCCGGCACCATGTAGTGGTAGTTCGTGTTGAACCACTTCGTCATCTCCGCCGCTGACGTGGGCTGGCCGGTGGGGGCGCGGCCGCGGCCGGCGCGGAAGAGCGTGTCGAGGTCGACCTCGTCACCGTCCCGGTGGCGTGCGGCGACGTTTCCGACGAGGAAACTCGTGGCCAGCGTTGTGTCGTACCACGCAAAGTCGCCAGCGGCGATGAAATGCAGACCACGCTTGTCTTGCTCGGCCCAGTGACGGTGACGCAGCTCCTTGCCCACGGCGCGCAGCTCCTCCTCGGAAGCTTTGCCGGCCCAGTACGCTTCGAGCGCCCTCTTCAGCTCGCGCTGGGCACCCATGCGAGGAAAGCCTAAGGTGTGGCAAATGATGCTAGTCATGTTGAAGTACGAAGAGAGAAGTCTTCTGATGTCAATAAAGCCGGCCAACGAATGCTCATCTCGGCAAATACGGTGGTTTCGTGTATGTGCGTTGGGGTAGCGAGAAAGGGCAAAAACCAGCAAAGCAGTCGGAAATGAAGGCGTTTAGAAGAGGCAGAAAAACGCAAGGGTCAATGCATGCTGTGTGTTCTACGAGGCAGGCGTGTGCGCCCCCCGTTGAAAAAGGGCTTCATTTTTTCGGGGGAAGTGAGTAAACTAGTCGCGGAAAAACAGCAGGCGTTTCGCAGTCAAGCACGCGCTGTTGAACAGCAACAGTGACGCCGCATTAAGTTGAACGCTACAGTTCAGTTGATTGCTGTTCCACCGCTTTTTCCAGTTTTGTGTTAGAGCCGCAGTTGCCTAGCAGTAACTCTGTGCTCTTTAGATTGTGAGTGGAGTGCTGGTAGTCTCGCATAGTTCCAAGAGACTGACTACTTAAGACTCCAAGAGAACATTCATAGTCGCACCATGCAAGATCCTGTGGCAACGGAACACGGCTTGTGCAACAGGAAGCCTTTCAAGTGTTTCTCGTGCGAAAACGTGGTCAGTAGCACAGTTGCAAGGAAGGTTCAGGAAGGAAAGGGGGTTCAATTGAAGAAAACAGATTAAGATGAACATGCAGTTGAGGGGTGGTGGTGGAGGTGGGGGCGATAAGGACGATAAAGCGACCAAAAGTAAAACACGCGCTTGTGAGAGTCAACACAATAAAGGAAAAGGTACAACAGAAGAGACACCCACTTGCACGTTATGTGGAGAGCAAGGTAGTGCAGCGTGTGCGCAGGGTCACCAAAGACGGAAACGGATACGAAGGGAGTGTAAAGAGAAAGTAGAAGAAGCGCTGCACACTTGCCATATTTTCTCCTTCTCCAAAACTCGGTCAGCGCGCTGTGTGCATGAGGAGCGTTGAGTAATTCCCCGCTACCACGCTCATCCGCACCGCCCAACTCTGTCACGGCGTATTGCTCGAAGCACAGCACCTTACGAAAAGGAAACGCAACCGTGACATCATACACCAGGAGCGCCGGCAGAAAGAGCCACATCCAGCAAAGCGAGTCCCGTTATCCGTCGTTGTCCGGGTCTCGCCGCGTGCCCTGCGCGTGCGGCTTTCAGCAGACAAGGTACAGTTCCATGGAGAGATAGACACTAAGACCCAGCGTGACTGCCTAGCGGAGCGCCTTATCCACGAACAGCATGGACGGAGATCCTTCGTTAATGTGGCGCCGTCCACAACAATAACGACGAACATTCCGCGCTGCGCTCGTCAACGCTCCTTCGTACCTATCGGACGAACTGAGGAATCACCCGTGATGCCAACTCTGGCTGCTTCCCTTCTACTGGTAGCTGAGGTACAGAATGGTTCAATGAACCATGGGCCTAGCAGGTCTTCGGCAGTG
Organism: Crithidia expoeki; assembly: GCA_900240875.1. NCBI lineage: Eukaryota > Euglenozoa > Kinetoplastea > Trypanosomatida > Trypanosomatidae > Crithidia > Crithidia expoeki. The sequence continues at coordinate 288,215 of OESE01000197.1, forward strand.
TACTCGTGAAAGCAGATCACATCACAAGAAAAAAAATCAGGGAGCAGGGAATTCGGAAAGAGAAGTTGATACTGGGTGGGATCTTGTGGCATAAAGAGAGGTTCCTGTTTTATTAGATTGGTGCATTTGCACCACGTGACACAGCGCACGGAAAGGCAACGGGAAGTATGAAAGGGATAGAAGTTCGTTAGAGGGGGCAATGCAAAGTGAGTTGCAGGAGAAGAGACCACTTTTTGTCCCCCTCGCTCAAACACCGGGCTGGAGGCGTGCCTACGTGGTTTTCTTCCCTTCAGTGAGAGCAGTGCTCAAATTTGCTTTTCGTAGGAGAAATGCCGACGATGGAGGTGTGTGTGTGTTTGTATGCGCTTTGCCACCCGTTCGGAAAACCTTTCTGACCGTCGCTTTCGCAGGCGCCAGGCGGGGGAGCTGAAGACTCAGCGGTAGCGTATCGCACATCCATAAGTTTCAGCCAACAGACGAAGAGACGACTTTAGAGAAAGCCCTGTTTTGTCGTAGCTATTGAGGTCTCACCACGTCGCGGTACGTTCCCGACGACCAAGCACACCATTTCAAAAAAAAAAAAAGAGAGACTAGAAGTTAGTAAAATAGAAAAAGCAAAAACCAAATAAACAATGGCAGGGAAAGTTTGAAGGAGTAGAGACTGGTGCGCGGGCCGAGGAGACTTGAGCCTGATCCCTATTTCGCCCATGTACAGGAAAAACAACAAAAAGAAGAGAGATCGATCACTAAAAACAATTAAATCAACGGCTTTTGACGTTTTCCATTCGCACAAAACTAACAGTAATGGGACAGTATTATTCTCCATAAATATCAGTACCTTAATATAACTCTAAAAGCGTGGCGTTGTAACTTACAAGTTCTTGCTTTGTTTTGTTTGGTTTCCTTGTAGACTGCTTTTACCAGTGGTAAGTCCCCCTACAAAGCGAGTCGAAGGGAAGAAAAAACTAAAAAAAAAAATATTTTGGTGCCGTCATTAACGATGAGACTGCCGCACTGCCCAGCCCTATGGCTTGATTCGGTACTTTCCTTCCTTTCACACATGAATCTGCGAATGTGTCTTGTCACCCATGAAACCACAGCGCGAAGTGTATCTCCGCGTTCAAAACAGCAGCACCAACAGTATTCGTTGGTGCTGAGGGCTGAAACGTATCGGGGAGCTGAGTTGGAAAGAAGTAGATGTGAGTACGCACGTGAGAGTCTCTTGGCAACGAACGTCTTCAAACCAGAAAAAAACTAAAAATGAGTGAAGAAGCGAACTAAAAAGAAGTCTTCTCGGTCGTCACAAAGAGTTTGACTCTGGAACACCAACTTTGCTTTGTTTATTTCGTTTTCTCCAAAACAAAGGTGCTGCTTCACAAATGCCGCAGAGGACATAACGGTTTTTTTGAAAAGAGGGTGTTGTTGCTTTATAAAAGAAATAAAAAGAGAGATCCGGGTGCTGTTGCTGCTATTCACCAAGGGAAGTGCACAGAAGTGCAACTTTACAAGGGTACACAGGTGTGAAGAAATCAGTTCTTCCGTTTTTAAGTTGTGTCAGTGCTTCTCACCGCGTGGTAGAGTTCAGATCGTCACACGCGTCTAGATCCACGGCGTGATGCTCGTCGTTTGCGTGAGGAAACGTCTCGTGAGATTGGACCGTTTTTGGAGCTGGCTGCTTTGTCTCAGATCCATCCTCCCACGGGTGGAGGAACAGGTACTCGAACACAAGGCAAATCAGGCCGACTCCGCCAAAGAAGATGAAGACAATGGATTCGCCTTTGTCTTGATTGCCGGATGGCCCACCAGAAATATTCTCCACGGCGATGGGAAAGCACACGTTGATGATTACGTTAAAGATGTACATCGAGACTTGCGTCCACGAGGCGCCCTTTGGTCGAAAAGACGGCGGGAAAAGATCTTGCGTGAGTACGAAGTAACATGGCGCCACTGCCAACTCGTAGCCCATTACGAAAAGCAAAATACCCGCAATCGCGACGCCGTGCTTGGCTGTCGTGTTCTTCGTAACACCAGGGTAGACGGGGATGCCACAGAGAAACACGCACATACAGGAGATAAAACCTGCTCCTTTGAGAAACAGGCGTCGCATTGAAAACCGGGAGACGAGCGGGAAGGAGGCGACGGCCGTCACGAGGTTCCACGCAATCACAATGAAGTTGCCCACCAGTGGTGCCACACCGAGGTTGCCCATGATGGTCGGAGCGTAATTGTTGATTGCGTTTATACCCGTCATTTGCAGCGTGCACGCAATGACGGTGCCCATCATCAACCGCGGCAGCATTTTCCGGTAGGAAAACTCATTCGCGTTCAGCTGGATTGCGTCTTCTGCCTTTTCATTGTTGAACTTCGCGCGCGTCTCTTTGCTAAAGATCCCAAGGCAGATCATGGAAATACTGACCAGCATCAAGCAGCCGACGAGACTCTGGATGCGGCCCATCACATGCTGATCCTTGTTCTTATCCAGCCAAATGCTCTGTCCAACACCGAGGGCCATGGTTGCCTCGATTAGCTGGCCAACTGAAGTGAAAGTCTGGTAGAGAGAGCCGAGTTGGCGCTTGTGCGCCGGGTGCGCGTTCTGATCTACATACAGCGGACAGGCGACGCTCGTGAGACCCAAGCTCAGTCCAATTACAAACCGAGCAGGAATAAGTACCCAGAACTCGTCCTCGGCGCACGAGACAAACTTCATCACACAACACACAAACTGCATCATGCCAATGATCACGAAGGAGATGCGTGAGCCTATCTGCGGCACTAGCATTGACGCCAGGAAAGCGCCGATGCAGCTGCCGACCACCTGCGACCCTGCGAAAAGGCCATGGTTCCCAGTGGTGAGGCCGGACGGGTTCTTGCACTGCTGATCGCTGTACGACCACGTGCAGCGACCGTCCGCGATGCACGCCGACCGTGCGGCCGTCTCAGAGCCAAAAACTGCGGTGGGACTGTTGCCCCACGCGTACCGCTTCCGGCACGTGACCTTGTACCACCCGCAGTAGCCGTCCGCGTCGTCGCTATACCACTTGCAATCGGCGTAGGGGATCGTCTCACATGCCGCACGCCCTCCCCTGTAGAGCGAGCAGTCGGTGCCCATGATGTACATCTGCGCATAGGCTCCAATGAAGCCAATGGCGCACCCGTTCAGCGTGCCGCCAATCCCAGGCACGGCGATCAACGGGGCGTTTTTCCAGCTGAAGAACGGCGGTGGCGGGTCAGAGGTGTCAGCGGCACCAGTGATGTGGTCGGCGTGCGGCTCCTCCGTCTGCGTTTCGCGACGCTGCTTCACCTCAATCGATGCAGGTGGCTCCTCGCCGCCTACGTGCGCCGGCTCAGATGTCACGCAGCTATGGACATTCGGGCTCGGGTTGTCTGACTGCACAGTCGTTGTGACGAAGGAAAGGTAGGGGGCGGCGCAGAGCTGCCTCGTAATTGGATCAATACGTGAAACTGTGGAGTTTTCTAAATAGCGTTTATCTCCACGCGAGACTCGGTAGCTTCACAAGTGACGGATGCCAAAGCCGAGAAAAGCAAACGAAACGATAACGATCGAAGTTGGATCTTTAGGGAAAAACAAACGTTCGAGTATATTGGGGTGTTGATCTTCTGCCAGTTGGGCGAGAATCCAACACGTTTAGTCGGAAAACCCGATGATGAGCGATCAGCAACAATAGAAATATATATATAAGGTTCCAGTTCGAATTATCACGGAAGTGGAGAGTGGAAAACACAGTGGGAGAAGAGAAGCGCATTACTCATCACAGATGATCGAACGAGAAAAATGCTCTGTACACTCTTAAAGGAGGGTGATCAAAGCGCGTTGTTGAGCAGCATGGTTAGTGCGATACATTAAATACTGATACAAGTTGCAATCTACTTCCACGTTCGATGCGGAAACGCAGTCGTAAGCGTTACAGTCACAAGTGAAAAAGATAAAGGGGAATGAAAAACGCCCTCCTTCATTTGCTTTTGGGTTGTCTCCCTTCGTTTTCTCTTTGGTTTTGGTGCTTTCAGGGGAGGGCAATACGAATGTAAAACCCGGTAGAGATTAGTCATTGAAAACAATTGAAAGGAAGAGGGTGGTGTGTGTGTGTGTGCGTGTGGGGGTGGGTGGGAACGCAATACTGAAGCAACCAGAAAAACAGAAATACCCTTCACCGTATTTGTTATATATGACTTGTCTCTTCCGGTGAAAGAGGAAAGAGAGGGGTTACTGTCGCCATCAATCTTATGCACTGTCGCGCGGTGAAGTGCTGAGGAGACACACAGGCTATTGGCGTTACTAACCGATTAATAGGTACTTGAAAAACAGAAGCGAGGTTCGTGAAGAGAGAAACAAAAAATATGAAGGTCACCAAGTTGGGAGCCTCATGCCCCTTTTCACGCATCTGCTGCAATACCTAGTAAACGCTCACAACCCAATGTCACTTGTCCCTCTGCGCGTCTTATATATATATATATATATATATACAAAAATAATTTATTTTACCCTGAACGAGTACGGCGGGCCGGAGGTAGAGAGTCGAAACGCAGTCGTGTGGAGCATTGTTCCTTGAGACTCGTGCTTCTCCCCCGAACACGCAGCTTGAAGCAAAGTTTCACGTATAACCGATAAGATAGGGTTTTATTAGGTACGTGCTGTCTTTACGGCGTACAACCCTTCGCGGAGAACAGCGAGGTAGCTTTCCAGCTGTTCCTCACCAAGCACTCCGCTGTCCGTCAGGGTGTTGAGCTTGTACGAACAGTTCCGCGGCCGCGTCCACTCTTGCGTTTCGTAGTTGTAGGTGTGCCGGAACATGCATTCGCGAACCGTCTCATCCAGCACCCACGTGTCTGCAGGGTACCGCGACACGTTAAAACGGGTGTAGGTGTACTGACCTTTTTCAACAGAGTGCGACCATACACCATCCAATTTGCGGGGGCCGTGCTTCAGCCTGTCGTACAACCCCTGTGCCCGCGAAATATAATTCACAAAAGCCCTGCGGCTGTAGTTGTTCTCGGTACCGTAGGCCGCAAGATTAGGATCGGAGAAAGGGCCGCCACCACGAAGGTTCGGCGCATTGTAGTGGTGCCAACGTCGGACGTTTCCGTAGTCTTCCGCGAATATAGCGGAGAACCCGTAGGAAAAGAGTCGCCAACGCATGTCAATGTCGTCCATGTATGCCGGGAAGTAGTTCTCGTCGAAGAAACCGACAGTGGACAGTGCAAGTCGCGTGAACACAACTGTTCCAACAGCAAGGGGAATCGGAGTGACACTTCCCACAAAGCCGCCAAAGAAACGATTCTTCATCTCCTCGGGGCTGAACGTGCCGCTTTCACGGTTCTCGTCTGCAACCATGTAGCGCACCCGGTCAGGCATCAGTGGCGCGGTCCGCACGTTCAGCGGCACACCAGGGTACCCGCTCCGCAGCACCTTGAGTGGACGGCCGCGCGGTGCCCACTGCTCGTAGTACGAGAAGTTCCCTTCTTTCACAAGACGCTCTTCCATGGCAACTTCTTCTTCCAATGCCCGCAGCATCGCCGCGTCGTTGCGCGTGTTGTTCTCCACTACCTTCACTAGGTTCGCGAGCAGACCGCGTTCGAAGATCGTGTCCACGCCGCATGCGAATACCCACGGCACCTCAGCCATCGTCCGTTCCTTCAACGCCCATTCGAAACCCTGATTCATGCTCCCCGAGTACCCGCGGTTGTACCGGTTCCGCACAACGAGCAGCCGTCCGCTGTCGCCGTACCGCCGCTGCAGTTCATCGATCGTCGCCACCGTCTCTGCATCGCGCTCGTTCTGGATCACCAGGTGGTACCGCACCGGCACATCAACGGAGCATATGAAGTACGGGAAGAACCGCGCGTCGCCCGTCAGCGGCGTGATAAGCAACGGGATCGCATCCGCCATCTCCGTCACCGCGTGCAGCGGGCGCCCAGACTCGTCGAGCTGGAGGTTGTGGCGGATGCACTCCATCCAGTTTTCGGGGATCGAGTACGTGCTCCATCGCCCCAGCTCCTCCGGCATCCCCGTCAACAGCGGCCGCGTTGCAGTCGGCATGGGTGTCGCCGTAGATGCCTGCGGTGACGTAATCACCGTGGTTGTAGGTTGAGGTACGAAGGGTGGCGTGGCACGCGTGGGAGATGCGGCTGTGGCTCCTTTGCCAGAGAAGTACGGTTCAGTTGGACGCCTGTCTGAGTAGACATCATATTCTCTGAAGTAAGGGTTTGCACATAACAGAAAGACTGCAATGATACTTAAGAGTCCACAAATCAGCACGCTCCGTGTGATCTTGCTGTGGGTGCGCTTCAGAGAGGGGCTATTTGTCCCCATGACTGCATTCGCCAGTTTAAAGCCAATCTATGTCAGTTAAGAAATAAAATAAAAGATCCGGTTTGTCACAGTGAAATAACAAACAGTTTTGTTTACGTTAAAAGAAAAAAAAATCATTACGCTCTCGGCGGTTCATCAACTTGCGTTGTGTGTGTGTGTGTGGGGAGAGGAAAGCACGTGGTTTGAGTAAAGCGGGATCTGGCTAAAGGGAACATAACTTGATCTGAAGTTGCGTGACGTGGTAATTGAAGACTGATCGATCATCAACAAAACTGGTATCTGTCAATCAAACTATTCCGCTGCTGCGAAGACCTCTTCGCTTTAGAGAACCAAAAAGAAAAAATACAAAACCCGGCGGATTGTACTTCACTGCTTAAGCAGAGGTGCTCTTTTGTTTTGCCACCGCTATTAAGACTGTTGAGCCTGAAAGTCTTTAGTTTATTTAGAGTGTAGTGGAGTGCCCAAGTGCGCTTCAGTGCCTCTCTTCTTCCGCCTTGCTCAATCCATCATAATATACTAATGATGGAGATTGCAAAGAGGACAAAAAAGATCGCTACGTGAACGTACAACACACCTAATAAAAGTTGTTGTTCATTTATGGGTTTGTTTGTGAAGAACAAGCAAGCCTGCGTTGGAGCTGATCTAGATAATCTAATAGAGACACTGCAAGGCAGCCAATTCATTAAGGTGCCGAGAAGAGGTATAAAACAATGTTGTAAAAGATCACAGCAATTCCGTTTCCTCACTTCTCTTGAGTAGCACAACTTATCATCTCTTCCCAGCTGGGCAGGAACCACACTGTCTTGTCATTACGCAGCACCTTTGATCCGTTTGGCGCGTGTTGAATCGCGTTTAGCAGGGTCGCGCTAAATAGCTGTCCTCCAAGGGCGTTAATATGAAGTCCGTCAGGGTTCAGCAAGCTGGTCCAAGGGCCGCGGGGATCAAACTTGTCCATTTCTTCCTCGGTGACGCCAGGTGCACCGTACTCCAAAAAGGCGCGTTGAATATCCACGGGATGCACTCGCTGCGGATGCGTTTTCCCCGCCTCACGTATCACCTCCAGGACGGTTTGACGGTAAGTGCGTGCAGCTGCGTAGAAGCGACGGTTATCAGGATGAATGGCATTCCACGTTTTTTCTTGTATTGGCGGTGGTGTCAGCACGGAAATGCCACCAAGAGGCTTCACCTTCTCCAGCACAATGTCAATGATTGCTCGCAGGTTTTCTCTGTACTCGGCAACTGGCACTCCTTGATATCCCTCTGACATGTCGTTGGAGCCAAGCATAAGTGTAACAAACAGCGGCTCCTGCACCCACGGAGGAATTAACTCATCTTATGTCTTCGCGTTGTTAAGCAACGTAAGAACCCAACGTGTGTTGTAGCCACTCAATCCGCTATTCACGACACATGCCCGGCGAATCAAGGCGCCGCTGATGCTAGACACCCACCCGGAGCAGTAACCTTGCTGAGTGATGGAGTCACCGAGAAGCAGTACAGTTTTCATTTCCACTTCAAAGAATAATGCTGGCTGTGCTTTGCAAAAAAGCCGATCTCATCAACACATTTCGCGAAACAAAACCTGTGAAAATCAAAGAAGCACGTTGATGGAGTTCAAGTGGAAGGGGAAGAGAGTGGATTATTTTGTCAGGGGTAGCACCGTTATCAAGCTCACTAGTGACAGTGTATGCCTTAGCACGTTGGTGCCTTAATTAAAAGCCCATCAATGGCACTTGCACTTATCGTGCGAGAAACCGAAGTCGTACGTATCCAACAATGTAGCTTTTGAGAACTTAAGCGACACGTAAGGCAATAACGTGTTATCGGAGGTAAGATGCATGAGGTGAATCAGGTACATAACACACACATACACAGATAAGATTAGAGGCGCGATAAAGATAATGAGATTAACAGGCTGAAGAACTGTCTCTCAAACTGATGGTAATGTAAAGATCTACATCAACCCCCCACAAGGGAACACTTGCGGGACTTTTCTTTTTCTCCTCTTCTCGCCATAATTTAATCGCAAAAGAGATAAGCTCAAGTACAAACCGCCTTTCTGTAGTTCAGTTCAATCTCGGTTTCACTTCAAATCATTGCGTAAATTTGGCGGATTGTCGCCTCTTGTTTATCGGTTATTCTCTTGTTCATAATACAACGTGCGGGTAAAGCGACTGGCTGATAATTGCTTTATTTCCGCTGTCGCCAACTGTGGGAGCTTCAAGTGAGCTGCAGGGTGGATGAATTGCCTCAGCGTGCCAATCTTTCTCTCTCCCTACAAGGCGAGAAAACACCAAAACTGATTGTGTACCTTAGCAACGTTTTCCCCGCCCTCCTCCCCCCCAACGGCTTCACTGTTGTTCGATCGATTCCCTATGGATGGTACGAAATGAGGAGATATTCAGTTCAGAGTTTTGCTTTCCGCGATGCATGGAACACACATAAAAAACAACAACAGCAGCAGCAGCAACAACAACAACCGACTTTTCGGCCAAACCGGATGTCATCAGCACGCAGCCGCAATACGATCTCGACCGTTCTGCGCGACAAACCCCCGTCTTTCTTTTCCGCGTGCCTTTTCGCTGGAAGGAAAGCAGAGCGCATGCTCGGCACCATGCCACTAACAGAGCGAAACACTAGCTCTTTCCTGGAGCAGTGAAGGCAGGCAAGCTCTTGCGACACCGACTACCGCACCGTGTTATCAAGACCTCGTACCCACCAAGTGGGAAAGCTAAGTGTCTACAACCTACCGAGTTACGTCGCGGGGATATTGACGTGGCGGAAAGGTCCGGGTTGCTTCCAGGGTCGAGGGACTTGCAGTCACGTACACGTGCACCAACCTGCAAAAACTCGTGTCTACGGGTTGCAGGTTTTACACACTGGACTGTCCAGGCTGCTTTATTGCCGCGCTGCGGTGGTGTCGGACACAATCCTGGGCCCGCTTTGGGATGCGCTCACTGGAACTGCAACGGATTACCTCAGCTCAAAAGGCTGGTGTTAGCCCGCTCCCTCGAGAAGAGTTCGTTGCAGGCCTGTGTTCTCCAAGAGTCGCACTTCAATTGAATGGAATGCGAGTCATTCGACCCAGATGGCTATCGGCACTACAGTGCTGCCAGGAATGGTGAAAACGGCGGGGAGTATCAGTGACTACCGAACGTGACCTTAGTGCCAGGGAGCATCAGGTCATCGTCGAAACCGGTGTCGAGTTTCCCTCCGTCATCGCCCACTTTGACAACCTTTTCCGGCAAGTGCGGTTTGTCTCAGGATACATCTCACAAAGCGCCTTTGTCGCTGAGGGGAGCTTAAAGAGCTTAGCACTTCTTGCACCACCGTTGATACTTGGAGTGGACGCAAGCACTCGTCACTCGACATGGAGAGTATGTGACCTCCAGGAAGGTGGTGCTTTTCGGAGCACCGGCGATTTCGCTGGAACAACTCTATTTGACGGGGTAGTAGAAAATAACCTTTTCAATGCGAACAACTGCTTCGTCCTAACTTGCTACAGTGCAGACAGTGACATCCAGTCCTCTCCTGGGGTCACGTTAGCTGAGGGCTGCTACGTTACCGACTGGGACAGCAGACAGACACCAAACGGCGACCACTGCTGGCTTACGTTCGTCGTGTAACTCGCCTAAGGATGCGCTCCTAAACCGCGGGTCACTGTGTGAAAGCACGTGAATCATTTGAGGAACGCCGGCTTGCAACGCGCCGCATCATCGTCACCCGCTTCATCAAGAAAGACCGCGGCTACGTGCGGCAAAAGAAGAGCGCCGCCTCTGGGCCCCAACGGTGTGCCCGTGTCAGCCCCCGACAACCCCGCTGTTGGCATTGCGCCATGCACACGGGGGAAATAGTCACACCCGACACATTACACAGAGTCATAAGGAACGTAGGGGAAGTACTTGAGTGTGGTTGGTATCCTTACTAACATAAGTTGTGAAGCTACCGGGAAGTCAATGCTACCCTGAAGGGCGAATACTCACCGCACTGGGCACCTAAGCTAACGATAGTCGTCGAAGCTATCACCGCCGTACAGCGTGACGACGCGAAACACCAGGTGTTTGTCCAGAAGTACGAGGGGCTGAGTACAGAAAGCGCCAACAAATAGATCAGCAACTGCGACACTCTCACATCAATAGATCCAAATTCCTGGTCTCGCATTTAGGCCATTTATGCGTCGTGAGTCGACAACGCCGGTGCTCATCATCAACGTGCATTCACTCATCTTCAAGGCTCACGCGCAAACGCTAACAAGCATGTGCCACAAGAAGTCCAACAGGCATCCGCTCGCCTCCCCCCCTTGTTTTTTCCTCGCCCAGCACTCGACCTTTCGAAGATTTTTCCTTAGCACAGCAAAAGCTGCACTACGAGATATCCACTGCGGATCTGCACCTGTCCCCGGTAATGTTCCCAGCGGTCCCACCCCCGCACTACCACAGACGGGCAATAGATACCCACTCGGCAATTGCAACAGAAGCGTCTCAAGCGGGCGCGCCCCTGGCGCCTTGGAAGGCACCACTGCCTCTTTACCAAAACCAATGGGGTCCGCCACAGATTTCACTTCATTTCGTCCTTCCACTCTCAAGGCGGTTTTTGAAAACTGCTTGAACGGGTATCAGGAAGTCCTCGGGACCACTTAGAATTCCGGCTTCAGTCGCAGGATGCAAGCCTCCACCCACACTGAGCCATCCCCGACCCGCTAAAGTTGCTCCCCTGGAAGACGGCGCAGGTGCACAAAGGTACAGAAGTCGGCGCGGTGCTTGTCAATTACGCGCGGGCTTCCGACTCCTTTCACCACCGCGTCGCCACCAGGATCCTGAGGATGTTTGGCGTGGACCCGTATTTGGCGCGATGGCTCATGGACCTCCTGGGCAATAGGGCGCCGCAAGCCCGTGTGAGCAATGCGCCCTCTGGCCTTCTAAAGCACATCCGTGGCATCCCCAGCGTTCAGCCCTCAGCCCCTCCTGCGTTTCCTTATTCTCAGTAACTTCCTCAACGTTCGACTGAATCAGGTAGAGGACTCCGCAAAGGTTTTTTCCGCAGACTACTCCACCATCTTCACAGCACTGGAAGAGACCAGTGCGGTTCAGAGCACACTTCAAAAAGCAGTTGGCAGAGAGTAGCGCACTGGACGCGGGCACGTGTTATGGAACCCAGACGTCCTCAAGGTCAAATGCACACTGCTCGGCGCCTGAAACCACCGACGGTTGAAACTGCGTGTTGGAAAGACGCAGCTGGACTCAGAAAAATACCCGCGCCTTCTCGATGTAGCTTTCCGGCTCGTAGGAGGAATTGGAAAATGCGTTCATGGGACACTTAACGCCGCATAAAAGCAACTGACGAGGCCCAGGGCTGTCACCAGATAGATCTGGGAGCCCTCAAAAGACGCCCCCCGACCCCCCTCCTACCCCACGTTTATCTAGTCGAAACTGCCGTACGTAGCCGCAATCTGGCGGGACAACGAAAGTGAGTCCAGTAAAGCCTCCCTCGGGCACCACCGCAGCCCAGACACAGTGACAATCACTGAAGCATCCAAATTATCGTATCTCATAGACCTTCTGGAGGAGGCCGACTTACTTTTGCTTGCCGCCATCGCCCTCCATCCCTGCATATAACAATACCCAGCAGCCACCACGCACGGCGGCTTTCTTGCGAACCCCGTTCGCGGTGTTTACCTAGAACCCCGCCCTACTCACAACTACCTCATTTGCGCTAAGGGAAGCTACGCCGCCATCAGCCCATACGGGCAATTACAAAGCTACAAATTACTGTTGCGAAGACTCCGTGTATTCTCCACTACTCCCTTGCAAAGAAACCCCTGCGCCATCTTGCTTCGAAAGACAAACTAAGGGCAAGGATTGCACGAATAGAACAATTCATGAACGCCCCTTTTGTCCTACGAACAGGATGGGTTGTTAAAGGGGCTGGGGTTTCACGTGACTGCTATGCGTGCGGCTACCGTAGAGAGAGCATGGTGATGGAAGTGGGCTTCGGCATACTACTAGGGTGCTTAGCGCAGAACCACCTTGCCAAAGCAACTGCTGTCATTCTGGCGGGTTCATGCTCGCTGCTCATGGCGCTAAAGGCAGGATCGCCGACGTCAGGGGAAGGCATTCTTAGGCGCATTTGGGCATTCACGTTCCAGTTTCGTTGATCGCGACATCCACTTCCTATTTCAGTTTGTATCCGACCACTCCTCGATTCCGCTTGCTGAGGCTGTTGTCATACCAGCAAAATTCCCAGTGCTCTTCATACCGACACTGCAAACATGGCCCACTCAATTCCTCGTCGGCTCTGAACACTTCATAGTACACCACGGAGCGGGGTCAACACGCCGCACAACCTCCCACGAAGCTTCCTTTATGAAAACATGGCAGCCCCCCAAAATGATGCAGCTATTTTAACACGGCGGTGGAGTACTCCATTGGCAAAGTCCTGCACGGGCACCTCACGCTCCTGTGATTTTCGTCAGATGCTTGATCATCTGAGCAGACAAAGGTGTACTCTCTTCCAAACGGAGAACAACAGTAACGCAAACAGATTTCTACCGTGGCAATCCATCGAGCTGCCATCTTTCTTTGCTTGATATTTTAGTATTACTGAAACAACTCTTTGCTGAATGCTACAAAGCGGCCGGTTAATGCCCGGTGATTCTAGCAGTGGTCGGAATGTAAAAACGGGTGCTCTTGCGATATTGGTGAAGAACACTAAAAAAAGTCTGGTACAGAAGGACTACGTGCCAAAGTGCGATGGGGCAGGATCTTCAAGCATTTTCGACTTTTGTCGAGGGGAGTTTTGTGCTAGTGTGTATCTCTCCTCTTTTTTTTTTTTAAGAGTGATGAAACGGCGTCTTTAACTGCTGGTAGGACTGTTTAACACATGATGCCAGGTTGCTGTGAGACCCTGCTGAAAAAGTGTGCGGGGTGCTTCGGGCTTCGACGTTTTCCGGATGAGGGGTACATCCTTGTGTAGTAGTTGTCGAACAACCAAACTTGTCAAGTTGAGAACGGCGATCTGCTTGCACAAGTAGTGCTTTTGGTCTGCCTCACTGGAGGCACTGGCACAAGGGGTGTCACCTTGTTTTGATCGAGACAGCTTGTTCCTGACCTGATGTTGGCTTGATTTTTTTCCTTTTTTGTGGAGAGCGGGTCCGAAGGACCATTCTCTCTGCGTTTCAGGCTATTTTCTCGAATTCGGGTCAGTTGTTGAGCGAAGTCTTCTGTGTTTCCATTGGAAAGTAAGAAGCCGAAAAGATCCATTAGTTTCTCGTTTTGCCTCTCCGCCCCTGCCGTTACGGTACCCGAAACTGGGACGTGGGGACAGGTGAGGAAATGCGTTTTCCGGAAAGGTTCTTGCCCCAATTCACACTAGGTGCTTCGTTTCCTCAAAGAAGGCGGCTGGGAGAGAATGGCTGTACTGAACGGTCGTTCCGCTTCCCTCCTAATAGCACCCGTTGGCATTTTGGAAAGCTTGGTCTTGTCGCAGCCTCGATCGCGAAAAGGGCGGAAGGTCCTGATCTTGCGCTGCGATGTAGGTTTGTCATATGTTGCTTGCTTTGCTTTGTTCTGCGCGCTTTGACTGCCTCTTCGTTCCCCGATTTGCTTTTGGGAGGTGCGGAAAGAAGGCAGCACTGGGGGACGCTGCATTTGGTAGCTGCAATGAGGAGGAGGTGTTCCTCCTTTTCTAGTCGGTGGTCGTCCGCTTTTAAGAAATAGCGGCACGGGACATAAGTAGCGTCAGCCGGGTAACCCGCAGATGGTATTTTCACTTGTCTTCTTGGTGTCCTTGGACACACTTCGAGGATCCGGCTGTGTGGTTGACAAAGGGCAGCAGCTGCTGCCTTCTCGGTAGGAATCGGGCGGCTTATTTCTGATCCATCAGATGCGTTTTTTCTCAGACCCCATTCCACAAGTACGTTAGACGGTGCCGTTACTGCAACACACACCGCTGCAACCACCACACTGTGGCATGCTGTGTTGGCGATTCAGTTGAAAGCACGGCCTATCTTCTGATCTTCTTTTTTTTTAGTTGTCGACAGCCTGGAAACCAAAGGGGGAGGGGGAAGGGAACGGAATATAAAAAACGGAGGAAGAGAGGTGGTGTGGTGAGAGCTGGTACCATTCCAATTTTAACGGCGAGCACAGGTATTCGCCAGGAAAAGAGCTCCGCTGCAGCTCCTGATGTTTGTCTTCCCTCGCTCTGTGGACAGTTGCGCAGAGGAGGAAAAAAAGAAGGACATGCTTCGTGGCTCGAATTTCGACGAGCGGGGAGGAAAGCTGACGCCAAGGTCCTTTCGAAGAGGGTTTCTCCTCGTTGTGCGTTTGAAAGTTGAACGAAGAAGAGAAAACACGAGGGTGAATACACGGGTGTCAACGTGGGAATAAAGGTAAAGCAATGTCCTTCAATTAAATTATCAATATTGAACTCTTCAGCAACGCTAACACACACACACACACACACACACACACGCAAAAAAAAAAAAAAAGCCGCTGTCTTGTGAAAGCGCCCCAGTGCCCGATTTCTCTTTCTGCACCGTCCCAAGGGGCGTGACCAGCGCAGATCACACTTTAAAGGTAAAAGCTTTAAAAGTAACAGGCCACCCGCAGAAGAACGTCACAACTTCAAACAGTAAATAAAGTCGTCGCGATGCAGCGGAAAACTCGGAGGTGGGTTGGTGATAATGTAGCGAAACGAGACGCTGTTCTCTTCGCTGATCATCTCGTGGAAGCGGTGGATAGCCATCGGCAGCAGGTCGTTCTCCAAACCAAAGTTCGTGGCATCTTCGTAAACGTTCCACGCTTCGTCTGGTGCCATCACCGTCACCAGCAAAGAATCGGACTTGGACGAGAGGATTTGCTCTAGCACCTCATGCAGGAGAGGGGTGAAGTACATCTCCTGCAGGCCGGTGTCCAGCATGTGGCGGCACACGACGCAGCCGGACATAAAGCTCGGCTCCGATACCCACTCCGACGAGGTCTTCGCGTTCTTACCGGTCGTCATGTACGACGTCGCGAAAAACGGCACGAGATCGGCGTGATCGACCTCGACGACGATCGGAATGTCCGCCGCACCGTCGCTCTTCTCCTCGTCGATGAGTTGACGCACGAGGTGCATCACGAGGACCGACAGCGAATCCCCGTGATCATCACAGCGGTCACCGGCGGCGAAGATAACGATCGCCGCCGCCTGCGACAGGTTGCAGCGCCGCAGGTCCGATGTGAAGAGGCCGCAGCCCTGCACTACAATCAACGAACCCGTCACGTCCTCCTCTTCCCACAGGCTGTTGAGGTTGTCGTAGTTTGTGTCATTGGACAAAAGGACGATGTTGCTCTCCGGGTCGTGCTGGCGGACGGGCCGCATCGCGTCGTAGTAATCCGCCGCCTTCGCCATGCGGGATTCGACCGCGGCCTCGCGGGACCAGCTTGTCCGCTCGTGTGCAGCCGACAGATCGATGAAGACATAGTGGTGCTGCAGGTGCATGACATTCGACTCAAACTTGAGCGCCGTGTGCGTGCTCGGGATGAGACCGGCGGGACCCGCTATGTAAGTCGAACATCCTTCCGCAATCGCGTACGACACACGGTCCTCCGCACCGCCGCTGACGGTGCCGAGGGACGGGTGTCGGCCCTGCGCCTGGTGCTGCTCCTGTTGTGTTTGTGCCAGTTGCTGCTGAAGGTACGGCGACGACGCGGTCGTGCACCAGGGCAACACTTTCCCTTGGACCGGCACCGGTGCCACGCTGCGCATGGAGGAGGTGAAGGAGGCCACGCTCGACGGCCTCGGCATGGTGCCCGCTGCGAGGCCGATGTGCGGATGGGGGTGCTGCACGGAGGCGGGCGAGGCGATCGGCTCCATCGCGATGTCGTCCTCGTCGTCCACGGAGGCGAGGGCTAGGTTTGCAGCCGGGTTTGACAGCGGCACCTCGAGGTCACGGCGACCGGCAGCAGGTCGGCCACCAGCCGCCGCCGTAACTGCTGAGGTGGAGATTGAGGCTGTCTTCCCTGTAGGTGTGGCAGACGGCGACATTGGTGGCGGAGAGGTAGGGTGGTCGTGTAGCTGCGTACTGTCATTCCTGTTGTTGAGGCTGCTGTTCAAACTGCTAGTGGTGTGGTTGCTAGTGTTGTTGAGTGTGAGAGGCCGGAGTGCGGCGGCGGTGCCGCCGGCTCGGCTGCCCTCACTGCATCCACATGGAGGCTGGGCTGCAGCAACATGGGGCTACTGCGTTCGCTACCCATCAAAATAACAGATGACGACCCTTTATTCGACCGCATGATGACCGCCGCTGTCGAGGACGGTGAGGAGACGTTTTTTAACGTCGTCATCGTGGCGGCGGGTGCACCGATCGGGGAGGCTGCGTCAGGCCACGAGGCAGGCACCGCCGCCCCACTGGCACCCGCGGACGCCGCCGCCGCACCGGCGGCAAAGATCGTGGCGGGGGCAGCGCTGAGAACAGCCGCCGTGGACGATGCAGACGGTGGTGACTGCGGCGAATGCGCCAGGCTGCCGCCCGCCGCCGCGGTTATCGCCGGCGATTTCTGCGGCGGTGTGCCGGTATGCAACGGCACGTTCACAACGGGGTCACCGCCTCCGCAAGGCTCCGTCGCTGGCAAATTCACCACCGTCACGCTTGTAGCCTGCAAATCCGCTGACGGCGGCGACTTGAACGATATTGTCGACTCGTTCAGCTTCGTCGTGCTCTTTCGGTTGTGGCTCCTGCGCAATGGTGTGCCGGCCGTTGACGGGTTGGTGAGGGCGTCGAGGACGATTTCATCAACGATGTTCTGCGCTTGAGCCGCACATCACAGATGACGATCAGCCTCAGGACTCCGAGAAGTGAGCTGCGGGTGCCGAGCTCGACGACAGTGCCGGTACGGTTGTTCCACGACTCGGGCGCCGGCCGCTCCACCCCGATCAGCGTGATGTCGTTCCGGTACAACAGGCGGGCGAGGCTGACGAATGTATAGTGACCGTGCTGCACCACCTCAGGGGCTTCGACGGTATCGACGTGCTGAGCGAGCGAGGCTTCGTAGGTGCTCATCCAGTTCGGCTCTGTGCCGCCGCTCAACTCGATGGTTGTGGCACCGTAGGTCAACATGTCACGCTTCTTCGCCCACATTTTCCGCAGTGCCTTTAGGCTTGCCGCACCGCCGCTGAGGCCGATCAGATCTTTGAAGTCGTTCAGCTCCCACAGAGATTCGGTCGTCATCGGGTCGAACATGCGAATTAGATTCGCCAGGAGTGGGATCATACCGGGCAGGACACAGCCAAGGCCGAGCAGGTTGTGGCTAAGCCGTTCAAATTCCAACACTTTCGCAGAGCTCGGCATGAGCGATTTGGTGTAGCGTGAACGGTGCAGCAGTACGTAGAGGGGTACCTGCGGCACGTGCAGGTGCGCCGTCATCGCCTGCTTCGCTAGGTCATAGTCGCTGTAGTACGACGAGTTCGTGCCGGCGCCGTAGAGGAACACCGCCGAGGCACCACGAGCGTTACAGCGGTCAAGATCGTTCGGGTTGGACGGGTCACCGACGAGGAGGTGCACCGTGCTGCGGTACTTGGGCGAGTTAAGCAGCAGTTCCACCTGCGCCGAGGGCTGGTCGCTCAGCAGGATGACGACATTCATGTTCAGGTAGTGCCGGTCCTCGGCCAGCATGTTCTTTAGCTGCATGCGAATCTCGTTGTAGCCCAGGTTGCCGCAGATGACGATGTGGTCGCTGCGCTTGAACCACGTCGTGTAGTGGGCGTATACGAGTTGCTGCACGCCGAGGTCGGCCACGTACTCCAGAATCGGCACAAAATAGCTGAAGCCGACACCGATGAAAATGATCATCAGCAGTCGGCCCTCCACCGTGATCGGCACAATGTCGCCGTAGCCGATCGTCGAGAACGCCAGCAGCATCATGTACACCATGTCAAAGTACTCGATCGGGTCGCCACAGAAGCTCTCGACCGCTTGCAGAATGCCAACACTAATACCGATCACCGCAATGCACTGGATCATGGACCGCAACATCTCCAACCGGTTCTCGGCGAAGCAAACACTGATCTGCGGGTAGCTGAGCAGCGTGATGAGGCCTTCGTGTAGCCACCAGATGCGCAGGAACATCGGCGCATAGACACGCGTCCACGCCGGGTTCTGCGAGCATAGCGCACCAATCCCCAGGAACAGCATCCAACCAGAGCTGAGGTGGCTCATCAGCGAGCGCACGTTGAAGGCGTACGCCATCTTCTTCGGCTCCACAGCGAGTAAGGCGATCCACGACGACATGAAGATCACACTCAGCACCACCTCCGCAATGAAATAGCCCGTGCCCCAGTCAAATTCCAACCAGTGCTGCGGCACGTGGGCGCGCTGGGCGGTGAGGTAGATACCGAAGGCTGCGGACTCGAGGCCGACGTTTGTCAAGAGCAACAAGATCGACACCCAGGAGTAGTGCTGCTCAATCACGTCGAACAACTTCCGCACACTGCGAATGTGCAGCTGAGAGTGGTCGTAGTGGTAGACACGGCGGTGCCGCAATTCCTCTGCGTTCGTCCGCGGTGCCAGGCGAAGGTTGGCCATGTTGTCCTGCAGATTTCGAATCTGCGAGTGAAAGGTACCTTGCAGGTTGCGAAAGCGGTTACGAATGGTCTCCTGCACGTCTTGGCCTAGCTGCGTCATAAACTCCTTTGGGTCAAAGCGCATTTTTGACGCTGGGAGGGTTCCATCGGGGTTTCGGATGGGCGATGTGGGGGGCGGTGAGGGGGTGTGGTTGTCGGGTGACGGGTCAGAAGCCGGCTCCGCCTCCGAGACGTGAATTTCATTTGACGCCATGGTGGCTAACAGAAGAGCAGAAAACGTAGTTTCCTCTTTCAAAAGTGTGGCGGGAATCTGGAGAAACGTTGTGCTCAAGGAGGTAAAAGAGCACCACTACCACCAAACAACGACAAAAAAAAATGACTAACAGGGAAAGAATCGCCTATGTAAAGTTGACTCTGCTGATCTGTCTTGACTCTCACTGCCTTCCCTCACGCTTTCTCACCTGCTCCTTGCCAGCTTTTTTCCTTTTGAATATATAGATTCACTGAGTTTACGCGTTGACAGGTTCGGAGAAGGATGCACCGCTCCTCTGCTTCGCTGCAAAGTCTCCTAGCCTTGAACGTTAGAAAAAACCTCGTTTTTCCCGTTCTTTGTTTTTTCCACACACAAACGTTTATGTTCGGGACTAGAATCAGGGCTCAGTGATATGCTGGTGTCACAGCTCAGCGTGTAGCACACAGATACGCCGAGAGGTAACAGTGGAATACTATTAGTAACTAAGGCGAAGAGAACAGAAGTAGGGCGCGCACAAAGAGAAACACGACTTGTTGTTGGTGGATTGAGACGTCTTCCGGAAAAATCTTCGTTAAATCCACACAATTAGAGATTGCCGCAAACGTTTTATTATGGAGTTAAAAACTGAAGGTTTCTGCTTTTCCGTTTCTGAAAAACAGCGAAGAACAAAGGAGCGAAGAGAGAGTGAGAGAGGGGGGCAGGTAAGTCGGGTGTGTGAGGTACCGCGTTGGGCAGCTAAAAAAAAAAAAAACGTGGCAACGATGCAACGTAATCGTAAAGAAAGACGGGTATATGCAAGCGTAAATGGGTTTTTGGCGTCGCGGCGGCAAGAAGAGGGTGGGGGTGGGGGAGAGGGGAAGAGGGGAAGAGGAAGAACCCAAGAGTGGCCAAAAAAGCAATCGAATAAAACCAGAGTACACTACCAAGCAAAGGGAGCCAATGGATAAAGAAGACGAAGAATGAAAAAAAAAAAACGATTTGCACTGGTGTTGGTGCTTGCCTTTGCCTTATAAGAACTGTATTTAGGGGCGTAAAGAAGTACGCCAACGGTTTAAGATGGAGCGACGCGACACTGGTTGCTGAAAACCGGAGAAGTAAGCGGTCAGCCTAAGAAGTAACAAGAACAACAACAGCAATAAGAGCTTGATCTAGTACAGCACTTTAGTCACAACAGGTGGTAGCACCACCGTGTCAAACGCCAGCACAATCGAATTCACATATATATATATATATATATACACACGCACACAGTGAGAGAGAGAGAGCACGGGAAACACTCACCTATCCTTAAAAAGTGCCGGATTCAAAAGAAACTCGTTTTTTCCCCTTCCCTCTTCGGCAGAGAGGTAATGTGAAGCGCCTGGAGCGGCCAAAACAGTGTTGAGGGAACACTGTCTCTTTTGCGGTTGTGGACAGATCGTGCGTTAAATGGGGTTGTTCATTAAATGCTGTCATTATCATTTGCAAGAACACGAGAGAGAAGCGGGAAGGAAAAGCAGCATACGTTAATTTTTTTTTTTTATTTGCACGCTCGACGATGAAACCCGCCGGAGCCGCGGTGACCTCCCAAATGATGAGAGCGCAAACGGAAATGATAGACGCAGAAAGCGAAGAAGAGAAAGAGAGAGAGAGATGGAAGTTGTGTCACTGCTTTATTAACGTAACGAGAGATGGAGGCGAGGGGGGGGGAGGGGAGGAACGACAGTGAGAGAGGGACAGCGGAGAGGCCGGGCGCGCGGGCGTGTCGATTGCGCGTTGCCTGAATCAGCCCTCACCGACGTCACACCCTAATGAATAAACCCGTAAAGAGGGAAAGCGTTTAGAACAGATTTTTAGTGGGGATTTTCTTTTCTTGTTTGGCGGGCCTGTATAGACCACATAACGGCTTTACAGCAACCGCGAAGACAACGCTGAAAAGAAGTAAAAGTTCTGTAGCAATTAAGAAACACATGAAATGGCAACAACGGTGGAAGGTAGAGATGTGGGGGAGAGCAGGGAAGAGCCGTATTAACTGTGGGAAGAGAAAAGTAATGACGTCGACGTTAAAGCACTTCCCACTCTTTCTTCTTCCACGCATCCACCCAATTTACCTCCAAGTTCTCTGCAGTACAGTACAAATGTCTTCCTCCTCCGGGGATCAGCTTGCTGATCGATTTCCTTGGCCATGGCTGCCTGCCTCGTCAACGCGCGCCTCAAAAGGCTCACCAAGCTCCGGGTTGCTGTGCTGCAACGATGCAATGTACTTAAGCGAGCGCAGTTACTCCACGTAGTCATCATGGTCGCCTGTCACCACCAAGATCACCGGGTACTGCACCCCGGGGCGGATGTTGTGCGACGGGCCGTAGGTTTGCATCACCTCAAAATCCTCCTTCGCATTCGGGTTGTCGTAGTCGGAGATCCACGCCGTGACGATCGTGTACTTACGAGATTTGAACACGTAGAACACACTAGCTTTGAAAACAGCGCCGCAGAAGCGTTCTAGGGATGGTTCGCCACCGCCTCCATTGAGAGCCCGGTGATGGACCTGTTCATCGCCGCGGTGTTGGCCACGCTGCCGATACCGCTGTCGCGTTAAAACTACTCCGCGGCGATGAAGTCGCTGAAGCAGTTGTGCTTGTTTGCCCACAGCTCTGAACCGTTGCTAGTGTTACCCACACACTTGCAGCCGCCGCGGATGTTCGAAATTGTCAACACGCCGTTTATGCTGTGCGGAGAAAAACAAAAAACAGTTAAAAGGAATTGAAGACGGGCTTCACCGCGGTATCGAAACCACTGCAGCCAAAGTGAAGCGCCGGGGACTAAGGAGACGAAGTGCGTTTTATTCTACGTGATGAATATCGGAATGCGGGTACCGTCAGCTGCCGTGTAGAAGGGAAGCTCCGCGACGTAGGCGTCTGCGTGGAGGGTTTTCGTGGCGTCCTCAGCGAACACCTTCAGCGCACCGCTCGGGCCATCGGCGGTGGTCACACAGACGTAACCAGGCGTGGAGAACGAGACGAGTGTCAAGGACACCAACAATTTGTTGGTGTCCGTTTTGATGGAGAGGCGATAGCCGAGGGTAAGGCCAACCTTCTGCGCCGCGTCGTCTGTGTAGCGGCTCTCGAGCGTGTCTAATGTGCCCTTCGCCTTCTAAACATTCCATGAAGAAGGTGTTCTGCGCGAGGGCTGCCTTGGCAGGCACGGAGGTACATTCTGCTATCACAAGCTTCTTCTTCTGGACTGCAAAATTGAAGGAAATGGCTTTTGGTTTCAGCGCATTCTGCGTCGTTGAAGAGTGCCGCGTGCTGCTGTTGTTGCTGGTGAACTTGCACAGGTACTTTATCGGCACCACCGGTTTCACAAGCATAGTTTTTCCCGCCGCGGGGTTGCCCACCGACGAAGGTATCGGGGCCACCCAGATATCGTTGTACGGCTAGCAGCTCTCTATCAAGAGGTATCTCTGACCACCGGACACGCTCGTCGTAGCTTCACTGCGAGTGAGCCGTCCCCGCGTGCGCCACCACTACCGCCACGTCTTCCTCCTGCGGGGTGCTGATGGGGTGGAGGCACAAAAAGGAGCGTGCGGCGCAGTCCTCCCCGTCCTGCTGCGCCAGAAAGTGCACGTCGAAGAAGCCTATTTGACTCCGCCAGGTGATGCCGGTGAACTTCGCAACTGAATGCGGTCGGGCAGAACCAACAGCGTCGCCGCACTGCGCACGTTGGGGCGCTGTCAGTCACTGTCCTTGCCAAACACGTAGTAGGCGAGATGTTGGTCGTCATTGTTACAGGCTGTCGCCAGCGGTGACGAGTTGCCATCGGCACTCATAGCATTCCGGCCCTCGAGGTACTCGTACAACTCCGGGATGACATGCCCTTAAAGGGTGTAGACTGCTTCGAAGCGGCGTGCTGGCGAGTAGGACCTGGCGTACAGGAGAATTCAATTCAACCGACACGGCTAGCTGAAAAGAGAGGATAGAATTAATAGAGCAGTGGCCACAGAGGGAGCTGGTTAGAAAAACTAGAAATACAAGTTGACGGCGCTGCAGAGTACTTAGTCACGAAAAACAAAGGATCATAGTAAGACCGAGAGTGGAGGTGAGAGGAGGTAGGGTAGTCGAGAAGTATTGCAACAGAGGACGCAGACGGCTGTTGACACACAAGACGCGAAGCCTGCGCGAGAGCAGGCTGCACGCTTTTCCTCTTGCAGTCGTTTCGGTGCGGCATCCCATTGATGGGTGAGTGGGGAAGAGGAGTACGTGGAGTTTTTAGGGCGAATAGAAGCGTGCCTACAAATGAAGAAACCGCTAATAGTCTTTGCACGGTCCTTATTCACACGTTCGCCAGTGTGCATACTATCTGTGTGTGTATTTATAGGGTGGGGAACGACGTAGATCATATACCTATATTACGGCAAAGTCAGCTGTTTCGTATCCTGTTCACCTTTACTTTCAATAACTATCACACAGCTTGAGTAACATAGTCAATTGATCGGCAAACACCCTAAGAGGAAAAAAGAAGCGACTGTTCCTCTCTTCGAACCCTCTTCCCTGTTCTACCTTTGTCAACTGCCAGGTGTAATGTAGAAGAGAACGTCCGACTGCTGATTCACTGGCAGCGCACGCGGCGGGTTCGTCAACACAAACCGCTGTCCGTTGATCGACGGGTTCTTTGCGTCGAAGATCCGGCGCTGTAAGGCGATGGGCAGAAAACCAAACTTCAGGCAGTATGTCACGACATCCTCGTATGTTTCCAGCTCCACCTCGCAGAGCGACAGTGGGAGACGGGCCAGAGCCGGTGAATCCGGCGAGTGCCCGCTGATCAACACGTCCATCACGTCGATGAACTCCTCCATGAAGTACGTGCGCTGTAGTGCAGGGAAGAGCATGAGTCGGCTGATCGCGTTTCCAATGATAAAGTTCGGCTCGTAGACGAAGTCGACTACCGCCTTCGAGCGCAGCCGCGGATCATCGGCGTGCGGCGGGAAAAGCGGCAGGTTAACCAGCCCTTCCAGCTCTACCACCACGGGAAACGTTGGGATACCTTGCAGAATCTCGTTGATCGACAGCACGACCAACATCGACATGGCACTCGTCGAGCCGTAGCGGCTGATGTCACCGGCGTAGAAGATGCAGCACCCCGCGCAGTGCTCCAAGTTGCAGCGGCGCAGATCGGCCGTGTTCAATCCACACCCCGTAATGTACTTTACTGGATTCGTCGTGTCTTGCTTGTGCACGTTCCAGTAGTAGTCAAAATACGGCGCAAAGCTAACATCGTTTGTCAACAGCACAATATCATTCATAGGGTACGCCTGTCGGGCCGGAACCATCACGTGAAAGATATCATGCGCAATCGCCGTGTTCGCCGCCTCCTGCGCGTATCGACTTGACTTGTCCTTTGCCTTCGCAGAGGAGAGGTCAATCACAACGAAATGGTTTTCAAAGTCCAGGGCGTCGTCCACGTGGACAAGCGACTGCACGTTCGACTCCGTCCGCGATTCGGTGCCGTCCGAGCGCGTCGGCAGCGACGGCGGTATCTCTGGAAACATCGGCGAAAGCACTTCGCCACGAGAGACGCCTGAGGCAGCGGCGGTGCCATGCGGGGCAGGCGGTGAGCTGGCAAGTGTGCGATCAAACTCCTCGTCGCTGTCGCCGTCCTGGTCCAGTTCCTTATTGAATACAGTCGGACGAACGGGTTTGCCAGTAAGAGCTAAGACCGACCGGCCCTCGCGATCCTTCTTGACGCTCGTCGCCGTGGTTGGTGTCGCAGTGTTGGGTGAAGCCCGCAGGGGCGGACGCTGTTGCTGCTGAAATTGCTGAGACTGGAACTGCGATTGCGAGTCGAAGCTACTCAGCAACGTCGGCCCTGCGCTCGTGATCGTGTTCGTGAGGTCTTGACCCACCATCACCTCCTGTCCTGCTGTACCCCGCGTTGACTCGTGAATGCGTTTCCGCGGCGCGTAGGCGTCCTCCTCTTCGTCGCTGAAGCTGCTGCTGCGGCGGATGAGCATGCGGCGCCGCTTGTGTCGGTCGTGCTCGTCCAAATCCGGCGCGACGAGCATCTCTTCGCCAAAGGTCTGCTCGTAGTTGCGCGAGATCGCGTCGGTTGCGTCCTGCGCTACTTTGATCGTTTTCGCAATCAGAATTAACTTTTTCGCGTTCGGGATCAGCTCGCGCGGGTTCAGCTGCACCACGTTGCGCACATTAAGTATACCAATCAGCGTAACATCCTTTTCCGAGAAAGCGCGGGCCAACAGGCGGAATTCGCGTCCGCGTAGGGCATCGGGGATCTCTAGCCCGTAGAGGTCGTTTCGCAGCGAGTACTCGTACTGTTCCACCCAGTGCCGCGAGAGCGTCATGTCCATCGGCAGCGGCTCGTAGGTACGCAGAAGGTTCACCACGAGCGGCACTACGCCCGGGTGCGCCATCGACAGCCCTAGCAGGTGGTGCAGCATGCGCTCGCACTCCAGCACACTCGCCGCGTAAGGGCCAATTTGTTTGATTGTGCGGTTGCGCCGCAGCAGCAAGTGCTGGGGCAGGTCCCGGTCGTACAAGCTTACCGCCATAGATTGTGCAATGATTGTGTAGTCCTGATAGTACGCCGAGGAGCGGGCGTCGCCAAAGAGGAAGATGGCATCTGCTTCACGTGCCTTCGCGCGATCCAAATCTTGCGACTTGGCCGGGTCGCCAACCATTAATGTGACGCGGCCTTTCAGCCACGGCAGGTTCGCGGTGAGGCGCACCTCGGAGGAATGCTCTTCCGGGACCATCAGGACAATGCAGGTGTCCAGGTACATACGCCAACCCGCGTAGAAATTTTTGAGAAGCAGATCTACCGCCAAGTCTGAGAACTGGCCGCAGATGATGACATGTGGATGCCGCCACGCACTCAGTAGCCACGACGAGGACCCTCCGCCGTTAAAAGTGTTGTAGAACGAAGTCCGCTCGGCAATTGATGCGAGACGCTGAAACATAGGGAGGAAGAAGCTGATACCAATGATAAGGAACACAATCATGAACAGACGGGCCGGGGTAGTGAGAGGCGTGACGTCGCCGTAGCCAATCGTGCCAAAGGCAACCACCATCATGTAGAGGGAGTCATAGAGGTCCATGTAGTGCCCCGTGCATGATTCCACAATTTGGTGGGTACCAATGCAGGTGCAGATGACGGCAAAGACGTGGATGAAGAAGCGCAGCATCTCGCGCCAGATCTCCGCCATGTGCTGCGCGATGATCGGGTAGTCGATGAGGACAATAAGGCAATCGTGAATCCACCACACCCGCAAGTACATCGGCACCCACCCCGAGCGCCAGCTGGAGTGGTGAATGGCGCCGCAGCCGATGATGATCATAGGCACACTCGTCAGCGCATTCACGAGGGTCAGCCAGGAGAACAGATACGCTTTTTTGTCCTGCTCAAAAAAGAAGAGACCACACCAGGTAAGGAGGAAGATGATGTTCAGCGCCACCTCCACACAGAAGACGGGGACGTTCCACGTAAACTCCTTCACCGACGTGGCGGCCGTCACTTGCGAGGTCCAGACGTAGAAGGCGACCGAGATAGTCTCCATGAACGTGTGCGTGAGCAGGCCGACGATGCTGACGTTGCTGTGCCGCTGATCGAGGAATTCGACAAACTTGCGTACGGAGCGGACGTGGTTGTCGCGCGAGTAGTGCTTGTCAGCGTATATCGCGGGGCGGTCGCCGCGGCGCCAGAGCCCAAGCTGTTTCATGCCGAGAAGTCGAGCGTACTTCTCCATTTTTTTTTAATTTATTTAATTCTGTTTTGTGTAAGGTGACTTAACTATCTATCGCTTCTCACCAGTGATGGGATACGAGAATGCCGTATTTGGCTGGGAACCAATGTGATCCTTGAAAAAAAAAAAAAAACAGCGGATGGAAGCACTAGCGACACACAATTGTAGCGGAAGAAGCAGATGGAACAACTACAGCAAAAGAGAAAGTTCATTCGTTAATTAATCCAGCAGGTTTACACGATGCAATGCGACAGTGCTGGTCAGAAAAGAACTGAACGCAGAACGCTAAGAAATCGCAAAAAAAGAAAAGGAAAAGCAGCAATCGTAAAAAGAGCGTAGGACGAAGCGGTGACGTCTGCAGGTGGATGACACTAAGCGCTCGCGATTAGCAGCCCTAATAATATAATAATAATAATAAAGAACGCCTATTTGTGTGTCAGGGAACTGCAAGAGGACGAGTGCCGCTTTGAGAAACGCACAACCAGCTACTTGCTATAGACGACAAACACAACAACCGGCAAGAACAACTACAAGGATAACAGTGGACTAACTAACAAGAATAGAGAAGCCTTACAGAGAATGCTAACACTAATAATTGCATTAAAACAAGGAAAACGACTGCGACGGGCGACGGTGACGCTACTTTCAATGAACGCAAAGGAGACACACTTGGGGGAGGGGGGATGGCAGAGAAGTAAACAAAGGAGGGCTTCCGTGGGAAGTCAAAGTGAGGAGGAAGTCAGTGTCGCAGCTCGAGACAAGGCAATAAATAAATGCATGCTGCCTAGTAAAAAAAAAAGAAGTGTTCGCTTTGCACAGGAGTTATTCGAATTCAGTGGAAATCGAGATCGCCGTGCATTGCTATTGCAAGAAAGCAGTGATTTGTGTTGGGCGTTGCGCGAGGAAATCCGTGGGTGTGAGGGGATCGAAAAAAGATGGATCGGTAAAAAGAAAGAGAGAAAAAGTACAACGGGAAACCAGAATTTGCGTGCGAACCTCCAAGACAAGAAACAGCGGGCCACTACTGCTTGTGCCGATAAGTGTCCTTGTCTTTGCGTACGAGCAAAGCCTATCAAGGGGAGGTACTGAGGTAAGGTAATGGGCTGACATGCTTAATTTAAGCTAAATTGCGCTTTAGGGCATGTACACGTATTACCCTTTAAGGAGCCTTTCTTCTTATTATCATTTCAAGTGCGAAGCTTGTTTAAGAAGTGTGAACACCGAAGCTGTCAATACACTAGTCCTTTCAGTGCTTTTTCCCCCGCCTCTTCTTCGCAAACTTCCGCCTGTGACCCGCAGACGACACTTTTGTCCTCCTCGTATTCGAAAACGCTAATTGTTGCTTCACAGATTCGCTTTTCTTCGTTGCAGAGGGAAAAGAGGACGTCAAAGGCGTTGGTGGAGATGCGTGAGCTGCTGCTGACGAAGCCGGTGGTGAGGCGGGCGCCCGAGTCTCATTCGCATTTCCTTCATCTGAGTGTAGTAAGGGGGGCGTAACAGCTGATTTCTTTTCATCGTTAGCTATTACTGTTGGAACGGATGTCACATCTGCTTCCTTCGTTCCTGCAGCTCGCAGCAGCCCCACGTAATTCGCCTCCACCACCACGTTTTCTACCGGCAATTTCGACACCATGTCGTAGCTGTTGTGCAGACCGTAGTGACCTTCAACACGCACTACATCGCCTTCACAGACCGAAAAGAGGCCATCCGTCACCTCCGCCTTCCTTTTACTGACATCACGTTCGTGGTATGGCTGAGATGGGATGTAGCGAACCAATATTTGTGTTCGGTACATCTTCAGCTGCCCTGGACGGCGCTCGCGGTAACCGTGAGCTTCCAGCGTAAATTGCAGAACGCGCGGCGCAGCCTCCGTCGCCACCGCGGCGGCAGCACCGTTAAGGCGGCCAATCCGCACCGGGCCGAGTACGGTGCCCACGCAGTTGAGGAAAGAGATGCCGGTGCCGAGGGTGACACCACTGCGTTTCCACTCCGCCTCTAGATCCGCATCCACCTCCATCAGCTGACCCGTCGGGACGGCACTTGGGTATCGTTTTGCCATTCAGCTCCCGCTGCGTCTGGTATTACCTTAATACCACTGCCGGCGCCGCTCTTGTCACCGTCAGTCCTGCTATTCTTATTGTTGCTGCTGGAGTTGTAGGAGTTGAACGATGCAGTGGGATATGCTATTTCTTCCTTCAGCTGTTTCACACGGGCGCGCAGTTCAGCCAGCTCGCGCTGCAGCGCCGCATTTGTCGCCGTGAGCGCCGCCCGCGCCGTCGCCTGCGGCGTAACGACGTGCAGGCCGTGACGGGCAGTGCGGTGTTGAAGAAGGTTCGCCGCACACAGAAAACGTTTGTTGCATTCGGGGCAGAGGAAGCGATCACGTACCGGCGTCGGCGGCACGGCCGACTTCTCCCCTGCTGATGCTGAGGTCGTTTCAATATTTGAAGTAGAGTCGGCAGCAGTTAGGGTTGGATTGTGTGTGTGAGACAGACGGATGGAGGAGGAGCAGGAGCAGGGTACGCAGGAGGCGTCTGAGGGCGTACAACGATGTAGCATGCTGGGTAGCTTGTGCGCACGCCGTAGGAAGAAGGCGGCAAGATAAAAGCTCTGTGGAGACCGCTGCCGCAGTCGCTGAATGTAGGAGAAGGGTCGAGCCGACATCTTTACTCAAAATGAGACAAGGTGTTTCTTTGAAGTTGAAATTGGTAAACACAGATAGGGGTAAGTGAGAGAGAGAATAGAATTTGCTGGGGCTAACGAAGAAAGCCAAAGCCGCGTAGCGTCAGCATTTCAGCGCCACGATACATATGCAATTCGAAAAGATGAAGCCGCCAGACAGGCGAGCGTAGGCAAAGCCCTGGGTAAATGCAGCGACAACGACAAAAGCACAGCAACAAGAACAGTACAAGTACGTAGGATTGCAGCATTATCGTTGCTTCGTATCCTCTCTCAGCTAAACTTCTATTAGTAACACTTACGACTGCAGCCGCGATATCATTTTTGAAGGGGATTGCGAAGAGCAAGGATGGTCATTTAAATACGCTTCCTTGTTTGATGATTTTGAACGTGCGTAGATGGAGAGAGGGCACATAAGTGCGTATGAATTTAGGCGCGGCAGCATGCAGTGACTCCCAAAGAAATAGAGGGGAGCGACGATCAACCTTCAGTGGTTTCTTGCATACACGCACATCAATGCTGCCACACACACACACACACACACGCACTCAAAGCACATCTTTCGACACACCGGCTCAGAGCATACGTTGCCACTGCTCATAAGAGAAAGAAAACAGTCCCTAACCATGAAAACCAAAAAAGGTTATATCGGTATCCAGTAGATGCGAGATGAGAGAGAAGCAAAAGCATCTGTAAACCACGTGAAATCAAAGATGCCTCGCGGCCTTTGCGTACGGACGGGGTGCTGTCTCCTAGCAGGGGGGGGGCCGTGGCGCCTCTTCGGCCGTGTTCCTCGGCGGGCTTGATTAGGAGAGCGGAGGCTGTCTTTAGCTCCTCCTCGAAACTAGCCGCTGTGGGTTCGACGCGTTGATGCGGAGTGGTGGTTGTGAGTGACTGCCGGTGCACACGGCTCCCGAAAACGGGATCTCCTCCAGCGGTTTATTGTGGGATTTGCCGGCGCCATCGGCTTTGCTCCGCCTACGGCCAGGTGGAGCTGGGCATCATGCCCCTCATGCTGCCTTGTGCCGCCTGCGCGTGCCGCGACTGCCCACATCATCGATGGGTGGGGCGGGTTCACCGGCGTCCTTCTCTCGAAGGCATGGCTGCTGCGGTAGCCAGCTCAGGTTGCAGCGGGCCTGTGTGCATGGCCTGCGGACTGCGCAGGCTGGGTCGTGTGTTGGGGGCCGCTGTAGGTAGGTTTTCAACCCCCATTCGCTAGCTCACATCCTCGCATTTCACCGGTCCTCTTCTTCATCGATTTCCTTGTCGTTGGCGGCGCCCTGTTGCTTCTGTGCGTCGAGGTGCCCAGCAAACTCGCGCATTTCTTCTGTTTTCGTGCGGTGTCCACCGGCAGTGGTGCGGCGGGGATTGCGTTGTTGCTCGCCTTCTCACTTCCCACGCAAAGCCCTAGTACCAGCTCGTCTGCGTTCCTCGTTAGTGTGCACGTAGTTCTTCGTGGTGTGCGTGTTGCGCGTGCCCTTCTGTCGTCTTTTACGCCGGGCACGGCAGGTCGGTGTTGTTGCCTTTGCTCGCCAGGAGGAGCCGGGGATGCGCGGCGTTGGGGGCTGAGTGGGCAACGTGCGAGGCGACTTTGCAGCCTGTCTTCCGGATCACGCGTCGTGCATCGACGCTCCCGCGCCTCGCCACCCCCCCCTAGTGTTCCGGGCTCGGCGTTGTCCCCTGGTGCTGCCTCGAGGGTCCCCCTCGCCGACTTTCAGGAAGCCCTGTGCGATGGTAAACCACCTGCGGGTGCGGCCAGGCGTGCGCGCGGCCGTCGTGGGAGGGAGCCGGGGTGTCGCACCTCCGATCTCACGTGCACGGCGGAAAGCGGCAACCACGCCCCTGAAAGGGACCATCCAGCTTCTCGAACACTGAGTCGAAGGTCTTGGACAGAGGACCGCTTTTCTTTCGGAGTGATTCTTCAGCCTAGTCGTTGCGAGTGAAAGGGGGAGGGGGATTCGTTTCTCCCTCCCAAGGGCGGCGACAGTTTGTTCAGCACGAATTTTTGTCTGGCCCGACGGCGTGCCGCAACGCAACGCGCAATGGCCAGGGAGGGGCGCCGAAGGATCTTGCCGATCACGACGCCATTGGTTTTGCCCGCGGCCGGTTTCTTCTCTCCAAGGCTGTGTTTTCACGCTAAGGGTACTTGGCGGATGCGGTGCTGGAGGGTTTCTGGCCTTGCGCACAGGGACTTCACTTCATTGGCGGCCACCTCGCCAACGGCTTCCCTACTGCCGCGCACCCACGGCCCCGACGACCAAAGCAGCCAGGGCCACCGCGCCTGCGACTCCGGCTGGCATGGGTGTCCTGCGCCACCGGACCTCCTAGATCCCGGATGGCGTTCCTCAGCTTGAGGGAAAGGCTCTCGGCTAGGGTCTTTTTGACCCCAGCGATGTGTCTCTCCTAGGCCTAAAAGGCGGGCTCAGCCGCATCCTCCGCTTTCAGGGGTGCCGAGGAAGACGGCGCCAAAGAGGTGCCGGTACCCCTCGGCGTCTGTGCTCTCCGCGCCCCACCCCCAGTTTCGCTCTCTTTATGGTGGTCCTCAATTCCCTCGCTGGGGTGGAGGGACTCCGGCACGGGGCACGCTGTACCGGCACGGGGCGCCCTTCGAAAATTTCGCCTAAAGGGTGCTGCTCCGGTGCGCTTGGGCTGCCGGAAGCTACGTGACTGCGCTGCGGCAACGTTTTGCCCGCGTTCCACGTGGGTGCAGGCAGGCAGCCGCCACCGTCGGTCAGACCTGCCTTTTCTTTTCCGTCCGCTCAAACTTCTTCATTTTGCCCTCGGCAGCGTCGTCGTGATCGGCCCGGGGGTGGGGTTCAGCGGCATTGACTTCCCCAGCCCACGGGTGCTGCTGCACTTCAGCTCGTGCTTTCCCGGTTGTCGCAGCAACTTTTGACACGGCATTCGGTGGCGTTCCTGTGTTCTTGGCAACCTCCTTCGTTGAGTGCTTTGGTGTCCGCAGTGTACGTCGCAGGGATTCGGTGCACCACTCGTCGAAGATGCCGGGCTGACGGCTCACCACTTTTTGTTGCTTGTAGCGGCTCAGGTAAATAACGATGTAAGAGGATGAGGAAGACCAAAGGCGGAAAATGCGCTGTCTAGCGAAACCAGGCGTTGGAAGCGCTCAGTCGCCGAGGCAGTCGAGCAGGGGATTTTACGCACGCCATGTGCTAACGGTGGGTCGGGGACGTAAAGCGAAAAGGAGGGCGGCTGACGAGAGCTCTCGGATCCCCATGAAGAAGTACTATCTCTTGTTATTTTGGTTCTAGGCACAGTGCTTTGTGGTACACTCGCGTCTCGGCACGCCCGAACTAGACTTAGGTGGCACTGGGGCGGCACCTGAAGGAAATTAGATGTGGTTTTTTCGACGCTGCGTGCCTTGTATCACGAGCAGCAGTCGGGTGGTGAGTGTGTGTGAGGCTGTCAGATGAAGTGCGCTGTTTGCTCCTTAAATTAAGCACGGCGCTGTCGCAATGCAGTGGGGAAAGTGTTTCTCAACACCGTGGAGCTGTATTTATCCGTGGCGATGTTTCACCTCAGCGGTGCGACGTTGGTGGTGGTGTGTGCCTGCTACGGCGTTCTTCGTTCCAACTGATTGTGACGGTGTGTTAGAGCGTGGTGCTGTCATCATATGTCTTCATTCTGAGCTATGGTATGCATTTGAGGTGTGTGATGACGGCTCTGTGCGTTGAGGTAGGACACCTCGACAGTCCTGACTCCTTGCAATGTGGTGATGATATGCACACAGGTTGTTTGTTGCCATTGGCTTCTTCTAAAGCACCGTTACAGTGCTGCTGTGCTGGTTTGAGGGGATGTGTCTACTGAACGAAGTTCCACTGATCATCTCAGTGTGGTGGCGAGTGCGTATCCTCACTAAAAGGATAAACGTTCATCTCCACAGGGGCCTCAGTGTCGTTTTTTTTTTTTCAATAGATGGGCTTCGTTATATCTGTGTGACAACGGTGTACATGTGTGTGTGTGTGTGTTTGTTTGTGCGTTCCGTTGCTCTGTTGCCGTCGTCCCTATTCAAGCTGACTTGTTGCAGTGCTGTGCGCATTGCTGGTGGTCCTCACGATCATGACGGTGGTGCCGTAGCAGTACATTGTTAAAAGTGCGTCTCCGTTTTTCTTTTTTTTTTCCATCCTCTTCGGCTACGACATAGAAGTTTAGGATCGTGGTGTTTACGTGTGTTTTCCCAGCGTTGACGTCACCCTCGCTACCGGAACCAATGCGACTCTCAATTGTAACGAGTCTCTTCGGCACGCCGCCACCGTCCTCTTTATGAGCAATTACCACACAGTGTAGCAGCGTGCTTTCGAAATCATGAGCAAACCTTCTCAGCGGGATTTCTTTACCCTTAAGGTGTAGCAATACCTCTCTTGTCGGCGTAACTTTGCGGTAACGCGGCTTGAGCAGAGCGCGTCTTCGCAAGCATACACGTGCCGTTCTTGTTAGTACGGTTGAAGAGCTCTAGTATGTGAGAACAGTGGCACCCCCGCAAATACAATAC
Source organism: Crithidia expoeki (assembly GCA_900240875.1). Lineage (NCBI taxonomy): Eukaryota > Euglenozoa > Kinetoplastea > Trypanosomatida > Trypanosomatidae > Crithidia > Crithidia expoeki. Next base: position 322,272 of record OESE01000197.1, read on the forward strand.
CTTTCGTGTTACCCCTGACCCCTTACCAGTCTATTATGCTAAGCGTGCAGTGCACACACCTTAATCGCACCTTCGGTGTTTGCAGCAATAGTGTTTTGCTGGTGAGCACTGATGAGCCTACGCCTTCGTGATGATAGCACTGTTCCTCGCACCGAGCATATCGCGTCACAAGAACTCGATGGTGAGTTTGAATGTGCCTGTTAGGAGCCGCGCCACATGCCTGGTCAGAGGCGCAGTGTTGATGCAGCATATTGATGAATCTATCATCTCACAGTGACGTGGTAGAGGTGGGCAGAGTTGTCGTCAGCTTCTTTTGGCGTCACTGTCGTTGCTACTTAAGATGCTGAAGCACAGCGCAACGCTAAGGAAGCACGTTCCTCCACACCATCACTTTCACATCCTGTCTCGAGGTCCACCGTGATCCCACCGTGTGCATTACTTGTGTTGATGTGGTGTGTTCCTCGTAAAACCATCCTGGCGCACAGTGCCACCGTTTCGCCTCAAGATCATGATAAACGTGGATGCCAGTTTTCCGTAGTGTCAGATTCGTTGTCATTGGCAATGCACTGCTGCACGGCTACGAAAGTGGGAGCCTATTTGTGCATTCGCGCCGCGGAAATTTGTGGACGAGCTTACGCAACTTAGTAGTGGTGAGCCCAATCCTGTTCACAACGATGGCGAAGCAGCGACGCTGCCACTTTCTTTGTGAGTATCACGGTTGGTACTGCAGTCCGCTGAGCGCGTGCACCTTTCAACGGCATTACTTTCGTTACGAACAACAACAATAAAAAAAAAAAAGTGGCGCATTGCGAGACTGACTGTGATGAGTGGTTGTCGTTCTTGCTGGCCAAAGTCTGCTGCAAATCAACGACGCACACGCATGGGTGCTCTCTGGTTCCGGCGGATTTGTCGAAAGCAGGGATGCGTCACAGCAGCGGGATAACGAACCTGTGTTGCTGAGACGGCGTAGGTGCATAAGGATGGTGATGGCAGGATCTCAGCGTGGGGAAGTTCTCGCTAACACCGGCCAGGGCCCATCAACACAACAGAGTCGCATGGTAGACTACGGAACCACCATCAGATCAAACATGTGGTTTCTTAGTCACCCTTCAGTTTTTCTAAATGATGACGCCGCATCCCAGGATGATGAGTACACTGACTACACTGAGCAGCCTCGTTTGCCTTGCCGTCGGCAACGCTACGCCGTTCCATGGCGATGAATATGCGCCTTTAAAAACGCACAGCGAGGACGAACAGCAAAAGCGCGTGCAGGCGTACCATGCCTGCCAACACGCTTTACAGAAGCGGTATCCGTTTGCAGCGTGGCAGAAAGTATATTTATACGTGGCGATGCCTCCTTTCATTGGCACCATCCATACAGCACTACGGCACCGTAGAGAGATTTCCCTTGGCGCCACCGCTTTCCTCGCCGCAGTAAGCAAACCAGCGCCACCCCGTGCCGATGATAAGTTTGTAGGCTTGCCCATCGAAGTCGCAGTAGCACGGTGACGAGCGCGCACCTTTACTGAGGTGTCATCCCCGTTCTCAAAAAGTGTACAGCTACGAGAATCTTCAGTGATTGCGCGCATCTGCCCGGCGACCGCTTTCACCATCCGCACCAGTGCGCCGGCACAGTTTGACTGGAGCGTGTCTACGCTATGGTGTCGGGTTTCCTGCCTGTAGCCATAGGGTTCGAAAGCGCGGTAACGGTCAATTTGCCTCCCCGTAGAGGCGATGTCTTTGTTTTCAACACCGGCACCTTCGCACAAAACGGAGTTGAGTGCAACTGCGTCCGCCCTAAGTACGCCACCATCTGAATTGCCGGCGCCAGTTCTACGCAGCATCACATTGGTCAATGCGTGTGCACACGATGACACCGCCTCCCTTTTAGGTAGAGTTTTGTCCCACGACAATGTGCTTAGAGGCCGCTCTTCTCTCACACGTCGTGCCGCCGCCGCTTTTCCAATTGTGCGTGCCATGTGCGTCCCCACCCCCTTTTACTGTCGCAGTACGCTCTCGCAGTGTGTTGATGATAAACTCGTAGAACTGGAGATGAAACGGTAAGGAATACAGATTAAGAGAGCACGCGTCAATGCGGTCACCGTCAGCAGGTGTACGCGAGGACACCGTCGCAGGAGTATTTGCCGCCATCAAACGCAGCGCCGGAAGCCTTACAAGATGCTGGCTGCATTGAGAGAGCGGGGGAGGGCCAGAGAAAGGGCAGCAAAGAAGGAACGATGGTTATGACCGGGGTGATCGCCCTTGTTTCCGGTAGTCTTGCAGCGTGAGAGTTAGTTGAGTTCAGTACGCGAACCATTCCCTCGAGAAAGTGCGTTTTTGGAACGTTGATACTAAATCTAGGAGCCAGGAGCGCCTTTCACCGTTGGACGTGGAGGTCGTGTCGACAACCTCGTGCTTTCGCTGGACTCCGCTTTGTTTTCGCGAGGAAACGCGTGAAAAGGCAGATCAAATCGGCCAGTCGCGATCGTGTGGTAGAGAGAAAAGGCGTTACTCCCCTGTCCTTGCGAAGAGCTTTCAGCGTGGATTGAATTGTTTTGAGTAACTTACTCTAAACACCGTCCTCGCATCATAACTGCTGAACTAAAGACGAAGGCAAAATCAGCCGGGGGAAACAGAGTGGCCAACAGACAGCCTCCGCTAAGCAAACGAAGAAAACCAATGTAGCACTCGAGGCCGGTAAGACTACTTGCTGTAAAAAGCCGAGGACTACATAGGTTTTATAGAATCGCAGTCATTTTCACAGGTGTCTAGTGGTAAAACTGCACCCTTTCGAAAGCCTGCGCGTTACACACGCACAAACCGCAGGGATTTGTGCGTCGTGATGGGCCCACGTGTTAGACGGCTTTTCGAAACGCGCGACAAACGTAGAGTTCCACATTGCTGTTCAGAACCGCTGCTTTAAATAGCACATTTGGGCTCAAAGCGCTTGCAGCCGACGGCCGGGGAGAAGTGAAAGCAGAGAACCGAGATCCTTCAGCACAACAAAAGCCGAGGATTAGACCCACTGACAAGGCAACAGCAACAGCCCCCGCATAAAAGGAATTTTTGCTGGAGGTACGTTACCGTGTTGGGTTTTTTAAATGCAAGAAGAGAGAGAGAGAGGGAGGGAGACAAAGAAAGAAAACTGGCTCGTTTTTTTTTTAGAGAGAGAGGATGGGTCGAGTTGCCCATTACACGTCGATGGTGGCATCGCGCGGAGGGAGGTGGTGATTACAGGGAGGGCATTCGAAAAACACCTCGGCGAGGACAAGGGAGAACAACAACAACAACAACGACAGGGGCACAAGAGAAAAATGCATGCAGCAGAAAAGCGGAGAACGAAAAGGGGGAGAATGAGAACGGCAAGGAGTCACGTGAGGAAGTTCTGTCCGAGGCCCCATCGAAAACAACAACAACAAACGAGGACACCCTTTTCCCGGCTACTCTGTGTGGACGAGGAGTTGGCTTGGGAGTAAATAGAGCTGCACCGTGTCGGCTTCAGCCGTTTGAAGCTTACACGCAACTGCTCTACGGGGACACCTTCAAGGAAAGAAAACACAAGTGCTAGAGCGTCAGAATTGGAGACCGTGAAACGAGCTCCGCGAAATGAAGTGAAACGTTCTGTGCGTGCTCGTACGCGTTTGTGTATGCGAATAACTGCGCGATGAAAAGCAAACGATGAAGAAGCACACAGCAAATCTCGGCTTGATGACCTTGGCATTCGCAAGCGGCGTGGAGGAAGTTGACTTGCCCTCCAATAGCTTTTACCACACCAGTATCGTGAAAAAAAAAAAGGCATCCAGAGGTGAAACACTGCTGAACAAAAACGGTGGACAGAAAAGAACACTGGAGGGGCTGTGATCACGATACTGGCAGACGTGTCGATCACCCCTCCAAAAAAAAAAATAAATAAGGACTTTTTTGGGGTTTTAATTCAACATGCTTATTTCGGAGACGGATAGTCATTTGACGTGCTGCAGCGCCAGGCTGGTTGCATTCGCTAGTTGGTAGATCCGGCGAGGCTACTGACGTTTTCAACGCTTTTACTTTCAAACGCGTCAACTTCCTCAAGTAAGGTGCAGCTTCCGACGTCGTCCACGTCCCGAAAACCACCAGCGTTTCCGATGGGAAGACTAAAGGTTACGGTGAACCGGCAAGCCCGCGAGGGCCTTCTACAGGTTTGCGGGGGATGCCGAACCCTTTACGCATCCTAAGGACACTAAGACCGCCGATGAAGTGCAGTCGGTGAAAGACCGCATCAGGTTTTTCGCAGATGCGGCAAGCTGGCAAGGTAGCTGAGATTATTCAGGCTGGTACCCTTGGAGGCACCCAGAGCTTTTAGCTTCCGCTATGTGCTGAGGCCGCTTGCATTGCGTAGATCGAAAACAGCAACTACAGGCTTTTCGAGTCAGGGAACATCAGGAGGTGAGGGAAGGGTCGCTAGAACTGAAGTGTGTGAAACACCAAGCTCTTCCAGCCTTGGGAAACGCAGCAAGCCGACAAGCGTTGTTAAATCATAGTTACAGCTCCACATCTTTCCAGGTGAAGGGAGCCAAAAAAAAAAAAAAACGGCACCCCACGGACCCGCGTCCGCATCACCGCGCTCAAAGCACGCTCTGTGAAGACCGAAAAAAGAGCGTTTCCGCTCGTGTGCCCCGCGAAAGTAGTCGAGAACCATCCCCGGCGCATAACCGAGACCAACGCACAGTCAAAAACGGCACACTTGCAGTAGCGGGCTACCCTCTGCCTTGCGCGCCGCCGACTCCTGAGGGGGTTTTGATATGCAGCGCCGTCACCCGCGCTTTCGTTTTAGCACCAAGAACCCTCAGCGCACTGTCGTGTCCACGGTTTGCGTCGGGAACGAAACTGCGAGCCCTACAGCTGTTTTAAAAAGCCATCCTCATCGTCTCTCACACACGTTCCAAGCCTCCTCGCGCCACGCCAAATTCAACAGCGCACAGCACGCAGCCGCATCCAGGTGAAAAAAAAAAGCCAAACAGCACGTGAAAGCAACTTTTGCTCACGTATAGCTGGGGAGCGCCGCACTACAGTCCTCGGTGTGACTCCGGGGAGCAGGCTCTTAGAATTTAAGCGGAGTTTTTCGTGGTGATTCCTTTTGCGCCGTGGCGAAACGAGCAACAAACGACTTGGAAAGAAAAATGGCCAAGTGTGGGACTTAGAAACTGAAACGATGTCCCCAGCTGCGGGGGGGGGAGGGGAGGGGTAAGGCACATCGGCGAATTCACCATTACATTTCCAGAAATGAGGTGTTTAAAAGAGGGTTAAACCCACAGTTTGTTTGTAAATGCGTCCGCTTTCCTGTTTTTGTTGATAGGGTGCAAATGGGATTGGCGAGAACGGAAAAGAGAAGAGCTGAAAAGAAAACGGGAAACTCGCATTTGATGAAAGCAAAGACACGGACTGATTCGTCGCTCTCAAAGCGCAAAAAGCCGCCACACCGGCGACGAAAGCAAAGTTGGCGATAGTTGTGGCTACCACCTATCCTCCCGTCTTAGATGCTCCAACAAAGAAGAATTGAGATGGGGAAAGCGCCGTGACTGCTGCAATAGATTATCGGGCACAGAGGAAAAGAAAAGACTGTCCGTGGATTTCAAACTACTCGATGTAGTTCTTGCTGCTGCTGCTGCCTTCAACATAGAACGCCTACACGGTCTTAGGAGAATTCATCTCCGCTTTTCAAAGCCGAATTATGCTGTTTACAGAAGGTTCAAAGACCGGTGACTTTGATAGACTACACCAGCCCCGTTACAATCGCAAAACGAGAGACCAGAGCAAAGACATGGTGGAAAAGAGGTTGATACAAACAGGTAAACGTAACGTGTTTTAAGCGAACATCGGAATAGAGGAAGAGAAAACTAAGGGGGAACACACCTTAACCATATTAATGTATCAAACAAGCCCGTGCAATGCCAGTCGATTTTAACACCGTCTGCGCGCATCGGATGTGTGGAGATGCGCGAGGTAGAGTTGCGAAGATTCCCTGCAGATCCATACAGACGCACACACACACACACCTACACACGAAAAAAAAAAAAAAAGCCATCAGGAACATATAGAACTTAACTGAGCCTTAGAAAAGCAACAGCAACAACAACTGGATTAAAGCAAAGGGAGGCAGGGAAAATAGGTTTAGGACCTCGCACTGCGCAATTCACGAAAACAATGGAGGGAAAAGACGCATGGGGTGCAACACGCGTAATTCCATCTGAACCAAAAGCGCATCTGGAAAGGAAAAGAAAGAAGAGCAAATTATATCGATACTTATTCGACGCTTTGCGTCCATGTTTGACGGTTAGCAGGAGAAGAGGAGGGGGAGGGGGAGGGGGAGAAAAACAGCCTGAGCCGTTAACCGGCTTTGGAAACAATCGGCTATGCACTTTTTTCAAAGTAGGGCATTTGCAGGAGTTCATTGGCGGTCTTTCGCTTCGCTGCGTCGTACTGCGTACACGCAAGGAACACATCGAGAGCGGCGGGCTCCAGCGGTGTACGAAGGTGCCGCTCCACGTCTTTGCCAAACATAAACTGCGCGATGAGGTAAGAGTCGGTGACGTCCGGGTCGTAGGGCAGCTGACCCGTCAGCACCTCCGCCAGCATGATCCCAAAGCTCCAGATATCCGCCGCGGTGGTCGCCGCGCCTCGGGTGGCTTCGGGGGCCATGTAAAACGGCGTCCCCTCTACTGACGACGCAGCCGCGTGAGACACGCGTCGCGAGATGCCGAAGTCAGCAATCTTGCACGGCCCTGAGTCCGGCACAAGCACGTTCTCCGGTTTGATGTCGCCGTGGAGGATGTTGTGTCGGTGCAAGAAGTCGATGCCTTCCAGTACGCTGCGCAACATTACCGCCATGGGTGGCCGACCCACAATGCCGCTATCCGTGTCGATATCGTCGCTTTTCACCTGCTGCACAAACTTTCGAAGGTTTCCGCCGCCGACGTACTCCATGACGATGCGCAGGCGGTCGGGTGTCTCTTGGAAAGAGATGTAACCGACAATGCAGGTATGATGCAGCTTCTCCATAATGCGGACCTCGTTCATCCACGTTAGCCGATCACCGTGTGCCACGACGATGCGTTTCTCGCGTTGGTAGCGACGGCGCCGCATCGCGCTGACGTCGCCGCGCTCAATTTTGATTTCCTTTACTGCGACGAGGGTGCCATTGGTGGAAATGGCGAGGCGCACTACGCACGACTTGGAGCTCCCCAGCTCTGTGTCGCACAGCTGGTAGAGTATTTTGTTGTGGTCGTAAAACGTCTCGGGGCACCACGCCGTCGACGCAGCGGTGGGAGGCGGTGGCGGCGCTGCTACCGCCCTCTTTTCCACCACCCCCTCTTCCTTCCCCTCTGTTGTCGTAGTCGCGGTGGTCGTTGTGGCCGGCGCGGATGACGCGCAAGGCGGGTCCGCCGCGAAGGCGCTTTCCTCGCCAAACATCCTCCATACCGGGGCGTGCCACACCTGCGGCCGCCACGCGTGATGAACCGGCGGCGCCCCCATCGCATAGAGCCCCAGCGCGAAGTTTTGCTCAGCGAGAATCGTACCCCAACGCACGCACGCGAGACTTTCCTGCACAGCGGACGGGGGGGCAGAGCCCAACCAGACGTATTTGCAGTAGCGCCTCTCCAGCAAGGAAGGCAGCTCCCGGAGCACCCTCACAGCTCTCCCATCCAGCATGTATTCACCTTCGCTCGTGGTTCCGCAAACAACGTGGCCGGCGTACCCAGCGACATTAAAGAAGGCGCCGCTTTCCTCATGAAGGCCGTGAAGGAAGTGGTCGTAGAGCCAGCAGCCGCACTGCGCACACGTTTGTACATAGTCACCGGGGCTCTCCATGAAGCTGTTCCATGAAAGAACAGCTGAGTCGTTGGCGAGCTCGACGACGTGTGCGCCAAAACGACGCACACACAACAGCACCGCGGAGAGGAATTTGTTTGTGATGTGCACAACGGCCTCCGCCTCGGCTTCCCTTTGAATCAGTTGGCGGTACGAAAGGAAGGAGATGCGCAGCACGGCGGCGTGGCGACGGCGCATCATCAGCTTAAACGGCCGCAGTCGCGTTGAGGGGAGTTCCGTAGATATCGAGAGCGACGGCAACGACGCTGCAAGATGCCCCGTGGAGAACTCGAGGCCCGGGGAAACAGGGCGGCCCCTGCCGGGTCTGCCGAGGCGCGACGACAGCGAATCCACCAGCATGTGACCTGCGGGGATGCTGCGGCAGTGCAGTGTTGCCGCTGCGGCCGCCATCTGCGACGATGGCAGCGAGAGGGACTGCGAAAAGCTGCGCTGCAGAGAGCCGGAAGCGGAGAAGGAGGTGTTCGCCTCGTGCGTGCCCACATCGTCGTGCGGCATCGCCTCCACTAGTTGCAGCGCCATGCCCAAGCTGACAGCGTTTAGGGCCTCCTCGGCCGCAATGATTTCGGAGAAGGACGAGAACTCCACCACCCAGTAGCGCCCAGACTCCTCAACCTGACGCGCCCGCGTCACTGAGTCGACGAAGAAGAAGATACCGCAATGCAGCTTGCGGACCATATCAACCATGATGGATAAGTCCAGCAGCGACGTGCTGACGGTCACGAGGATGTTGTAGGCCTCACGGAAGAGTACGTACGACAGGCCGATGTGCAGGAAGAACACGACCAGGCTGACGGCGAGCAGAGTGTAGCGGGCAGTGTCGCGACGTGTACTCGAAATGTCCCCTACCACCCCTTCCGTCTGCGCAGCTGCCTTCAGTGCTCCGTCAACAGAAAAGTTGTGTATGTTCACGTATAAAACAACAGCGGTGAGACAGGCCGTGCAGAGGCCCCACGGCACCGCGAAGAGTGCCATTGTCGAGTCAACGGTGCTCGACTGCTTCGGCAGCGGCACATCCGTGGGTTCGCCCAGACTGTCTACCCCAATATCCATTGGCAGCGTGTCACCCGAGCGCGACGTGTCGGCTTGCATCATTCCAACGCAAAGCAAGTGGGAAGGTTAATATTTTTTTTTAAGGAAAAGGAAAAGTGTTGTGCCTTATTTACTCGCGGAAAAGCCAGGTAGGCCGAGAACGAGAGAAACAGTAAACGGACTCAAGCAGCAACAAAGGAGGGGAAGCAGAGCAATGAAAACGAGGGGAGTATGAAACGCTTTATGAGCACAGAGGTGGGAAGATGAGGAGAAGTTCAAGTTCGCGAAATGACAAAAAAGGTCTTGGAGTTAAAGAAAGGGTGTGTGTGTGTGTGTGTGTGGTGTGTGTGGGAACAAACGGGACAGAAAAAGGAGGTGAATCGGAAAGCTTCCGGAACCTGCCGTTGCGAGTAGCAGAAAGTCCACTCGTGACACGAACGCAGCGTAACGGAAGCTCACTTAAGAATTGAAGACACCTATATATATATATATATATATATGTGTGTGTGTGTGTGTGTATAGCGTTGACTTTGTGATTAGAGATTGTTTAGTCGCCGTAGAGAACTTGGTTCCGATAGAGCGGGAAAGAGACACCGGAATAATGATAATAATAATAGTAACTTGATTATCAGCAGGTGTGTTTACAAAACAACAAAAGACAAAAGCTGGTTGAAAACAGAGGGAAGAAGCGCACAAGGAAATATAAAGCTGTCAATATACGAAAGGGAGAACACACGGAAGAGGAAAGGTCTTTTTTTTTTTTCTGACCGCCTTCAAGCCGCTGCGGTTTGTAGCAGCGCGACGCCAAAGTCACTTGAACTGGCAATCGACACTTTTGAAAGACGATCAGCTTCGTTCTTAGAAGGGTTAGGAAGAGCAAAGGTTTTTGTCGCGTGAGCAAACAAGCTCTTGGAGACAACAAGAAACAAGAAGCACGGAGGAGGAGAAGAAAACAAATGAAGTTGCGACGAAAGAAGACAAACACAGGCCCAGGTTTTCACGGCACAGATGTTTTGAAAACGCAGTAGAGGGAGTACAGCAGCAAAGGTCGACTGTACACCACGCGCGAAAGAGTTCCAGAATTTGGTCTGCTTTAAGCAGTACGAACATGGAAAACAGACGAACGAAAAGACGAGTCCTCCAAAGGATGTACTGCTGCGCTCGCTCACAGCTCCATTGCACAGGTGCTTCCTACAGAAGGACAATGCCTGCCGTTTCCTGTGCTCAAAGCTCTGTTTTTGTTCGTTTGGCCGCGTCCAACAAAGACGACGGAAATTATTGTTTTGCTCTCGGCTTTAACGTCTTTTGGGTCTCTTGAAAAACTCTCGTAGATTCGCCTTCTAAACTGAACGCTTACACTTCATCAACGCGGCTAGCGTCCTTTCGATCTTGCGTTCGTGTGGGTAGTGGAACGCAGTTGATGCACTTTAGAAAAAAATCAAAAAAAAAATGGAGTTACGCCACACGCCATCCGTAAATAATAAAAAATATGAGAAGAAGTGCCGTACTCGCAGCCACGAAGCTGCGACTTCACTGGGTAAAGAGGCTTACGCCACAGCGGTTGGTTCCTGAGTGCAACCATTCTGCTTTTGCGAACACCTTAGATGTGACACAGTCTTCTCTCGTTAGTACAAAACGAAATTACAGCTTGTAGGGCAGTGGCATGCTTACCTTTCTTCACCTCGCTTTTCCAGCAGACCTCGCTTTGAGTTGCGTAACAGCAGCTTTATCAAACGCGAAAAACCGAATTGTGACAGGCACGCAACTGCATAGCATACGAGAGCAGCGACAGAAAGAAAGAACAGAAAACAGGCAAGTCATGCTCATACAAACATACATAAGCACCGATAAAGGGAGTGTGAGGGACGCGGTGAGCGCAGCAACGGCAACAGCACGTTAGGCGCTGTAGCTCAGCAGCGAGCAGCACGTGAGCGCGCCCTCCGCCTTCGCGATTTCGTCCACCTTCAACAGGATCTGACGCGTCGGCCTTCCGGCCTTCGTCTCTTCCTCCGCGAACGCGTGAATACGTGCAGCCGTGCCCGTGAACGCGGCGGGAGACAAGATCGTCCGTAGCGCCTCGCCGTCCTTCTCAGCCAAGAAACTCAGCACGTTCGCACTGTCTGGTTCCCTCGGGTCCACTTCAATTACGCGGAACCCACGCGACATGAAGATTCCAGCATCGATCCACTCTGGGTTTAGCAGTACCGTGTCCTCCGACGCAAAGCTCACCGCAGACTTCAGGTGCAGGCAACCTTTCACAACGCACTGCACGCACTCCAGCCCGTGCTTGCCCAAATAATCCTTCATCTGCTCGTACGCAGCGTCGTTCGACCGCGTAGACTTCCCCACGAATACGTACTTCGCGTTCGGAATGTACAGCACGTCGCCGCCGTCTACTGTGCCCGGCTCCACGATGCGGTAGTTGTCAGGACGCAGCCTCTTCACCGTCTCCACTATTGGGTCCACCTCCGGCCGACGAGACGGCGCACCGGGACGCGTGATCACCGCACACTCGTTGTACAGCATCGCAACGTCCTCCACGAACATCGAGTCAGGCAGATCGTTTAGTGCCGGCAACTCGATCAGCTCGACGCTGTAGCCCTCTGCAACCATGTCACGGAACACTTGTGTGTACGCTGAGTGCTGTTTTTCCACAACAGCGAACGAGATAGGCTGACGCTCGATGCACGTCAGCTCGCATGTCTGCTTGTCAATCGCGCGCGACACGGCGCGGCACACAACGGTCAGCTTCGTCATTGTGGCGAGGGGATGCGTAAAGTTGAAGGGAGTAAATGGTGAAAGAGCGATACCGAGGATAGCTGTCAGCACACGAAGCAGGGGAGAGAACAAAAGGAGATTGCAGGTGGAGATGAGCAAAGGAGCGTAGTGAATGTAGAGAAAGCACAGAGGGGACGGTTTAGTGTTCAAACCCAATAGTAAAGAAAAGAAAAAACGCACATCAACTGTCATTAAAGAGTCGCAGGTGTGTGCCTTGCTGCTATGCACCTCCGCATCAGCTTCGTTCTTACTCTCTCTTTTTGCTTCGCGTTAAAATAAACATTTTTTTTATTTATTTTTATTTTTGTTTTTATTTTTGTTAGCGCTGTCGATCTACTGCTCTTAGGAAGAGCACTTTTTGGGCCTGTTGTGAAAGCCGGAACTGCATAGGGAACTACAGGTCAAGATTAACGTGTTCAGGTTCTATGCTTTGAGAATCTGGTGCATGAACTCTGCACACCACATGGTCGGGTATTCGTGCGAGAACCACGCCTCTGCATCCACGTAGTGCACTTCGGGTATGTACAACCTAGTTGCTACAGGTTTCACATCCACATCGTCGTCACTGGTATCACGCACTAACCCAACTTGAAAGACATGCTGTGTTTTTTGTAGTGTGAGACCAGTGTCCACGGCAACAAACGCAGTTGCAGCATCTAACCGAGTCACGACCACCAAAGTGTCTACAGAGCTTTTTTGTGCTGCCGCACGTGTCCGCTGTTGCTGCTCTTGGCAAAATGCGGCGATGAGATGAACTGCATCTGCAATAGATGGTGGGCAAGCAAATGATGGCAGCATTAGCGGGGCATCGCGAGACACCACGCGTGAATCTGCCCTACCTGCCGTTGAAGCTGCGCAGACTACGGTAGAAAAAAAACCCGCAAGGGCAAAACCAAACAAACCCGTTGGTGTGGGTAGGATGAGAGGCACCCACCACCGTGCGAGGAATGTATGTACAGCGGCTTCAACGAGGGGTCGCTCTTTGTGGTTGTCCGCTTTCCGTTGTGCCGCCTCGAGGCAGGCCTGCATGGAGGATGCACCATCGCTGTCCTCCGCGAGCACCTCACGTGCGCCGTACCTTTCCATTTCCGCGGCTATTGCTCGCGTCTTCCTCTTCTCATTTTCCCAAAATAGAGCTAAACTGTCCGACATAGGTGGAGAGTAGCTTGCAAACGTCAGTGCAGATGCTGGATCTTGTTGGACCTGCGACGAGGAGTTGGCGACAGCTTTGCTCTCCCACTCGGATGGTAGAAGCGAGCGCGCAATTCCGAGCGCAATCCACTTCAGTAGCGTTTGCGCTCTCCGTGAATACTCTTCTGTTTGCTTTTCACCGTTGGAGGAAAGAACAGCCAGGTGGAAAAAAGACGTCGTGGCCAAAACACATGAAAACGAAGGGGTGCCTCCGCTACTTCCACTTGGCGTCTGCGAACACGTCAGTTTAATCCTCTCAGTGTTTCCCTTTCCACCTGCCTCTTGTGGAGCAGCAGAGAGAAGCGCGAGTGAAGTCAAGTAGCGATACAACGCTATTACGTTAAGAGGTGGGGTAACACTGGTTATAGGTTGAACTGATGGAGTGTGCGACGGACAGACGTAGTGAGGGGTTTCACGGCCTGCCGCCCACACCACTATGAAAAATGGATGTGAGTCCAGAGAGAAATCGAGAAACGACATCGCGCAAATGCTGCAACGGCAATGCGAAGTCCGGTGTTTAGACTGAGGTGCAGTAGAGAAACGTAAAATGACAGACAAAGTGTCGTGCCAAACCGACGAAGATTCAATGTAAGCTAAAAATTTTTAAAATGTACGTGGCAGAGGAAAAGTACGCAGTCAATCAGTATTTAAGCAAGCCTGAAGTCTTTTTTCCCCTGCCAAACCGCGCAACCCGTCGTTTAGGAAGTTGAATGTGAGGGCCTACAAGTGTAGTTGCGGGGATAGGAAAAAAGAATGCAAGTAGAGAAAAATAGGTTGCAAGTGCAGTTTTAAATTCATGAGCGCATGCAACTCAACTTGAAAGTACAGCAGGTAAATGTCACGAAGAACTTTTGTCACGTAAAAGAAAAAAAAAAACGACTGTCATTTATTCTGAGAAAGCAGAAAGGAGGAGGCCTCTCAACGGCAGCCTCCTTTGACAGGAACTTGCTGCGCAAGACGTGAGAGTTAACAGCCGGTTTTCTTTTCGAAACCCGCCATTCGCTTCGTAGTTGCTTTTCACATTTTCTCTCCTTTTCCAGTATAAATTGTGCCCGTCCACGGCAGCCTCCGAAACAGCGCCGGCTTGTCGGTGGCAAACCCTCGCCTTGCCGTAGTTTGTTTCATCAACGTTTGGCTTGTTTGAAAATTAAATTTCCTAATCATACGACACACGCTATTGGAATGAAACTCCCTCCTCACACGCACGGCTGCTGTGACACGTGATTGATCATCTATTCCCTCTTTCTCCACGAATGACGCTCTTCTTTCTCAGAAGAGGAGAACATCCTTTGAATTCTGTCCGCTTCCAGCTATATCCGCTTTGCGTCGGCAGGAATAGAATAGAAGTGGAGAGAAGTCGAACGTCATTTAAAAGAAATTTTGATTTGTTCGATGTGGAAGAAGTCACGAAACGGTCAATTAGCATGTGTCCAGTAACCGCAGGTGAAGGGGCGAAAAAGCTCCAGCTACAATTAAATGATACAAAAGAGAGGCGGAACAGAAAAAAACAACATCAGTAAGGAAGTGGATGCGAAAAGCGGGTTTCTAAAAGCAAAGACAAAGAAAACATGCGTGCTGCTACTCAGAACACAAAAGAAACCAGCAGTGCACATTCTGTGAAGACATTCGCAGCGCTTCCATTCCACAAAACACACTCTTGCACAACGCACACCTACGATGTCACACCGAAGCATCATCCGAGGTGGGTGTAGGTTGGCCCTTGGAGCTGAAATTGTACGTGAGCTTATTGTTTCTTCTCACCCCCCCCTTTGATTGTCTCCGTCTTTACGCCTTGAACGGGTTGTTGTCGTCCGCAGCTTGACGCTTCTTTGTCCAGAACTTCGAGTACTTCTTCTGAGCCTCGCTGTCCTGAAACGGCGGGCGGTACTCGGTCCACTGGTTGTAGCGCATCACCACTTCGCCCCATGTCAGCGCGCACTTCTCCACCGGCGGCTCGTTCGCCTTCAGCGCCTTCGCGACGCACACACGATGGGCCAGCTGCGCGTTCTCCAGATGCTTTTGCAGAGCCTCGCTGGCGCTCATATGCGCGATAGCCTCGTTCGAGACATCGTGGAAAGCGAGCTGCTGCGACATAGTGGAGTATTTAGATAAATATGTAGGTGTGGTATTCTCACAAAGAGAACAGGTGGGAGATAGGCGTGTGCTATTAAAACACTGCAGTCGGTAGATCGTTGCGTATTGAATACGAAATCGTTGTTAGGAAGGAATGCGCATGCCCGTTGCAGCAGCGTTGTGGGCAGTGAACGGGAGAAGAGAATCGTGATAGGAAGAAGAGGACAGGAGAGAAAGGAAAAGTGGTTGAAGGCGAGGTTGTCTCAGAATTACGAAGCTGCTTTCAGGTGTTGCTATCAGATTTCGTCGCTGGAAACGAGAGTGAGTTTCGAAAGGCTAAAAGGCTGTGCTTAAGCAGGTTGTGGCGTTTGTTGCTGACAGATTCCTCAAAGCGAGCCGATAGGGTAGGCGGAAGTGCGGTTTTTAGATCTTAACAGTGCTAACGTAACGAAATCCCCCGTAGCAAAAAGAGCTGTTTAGTGCGTGGAAAAGCATAACTGATCCAAAAAGAAAGTGTAAAGCACACATGAAAAGACAATCGGCAGGAGACACACACGCCCCCACGTCTGGTAGTTTTCTCAGCTTTCCAGAGCGCTTAACAGAACAAAAGTAAGAGGCGGGAACAACGCCACATCACTGTACCGCGCAGTCTTCCGTGTCTGGGCGACATCGTGAGGCTTTGACACGCGGAGCCTTCGCAGCGACGGTACTAAACAAATGTTCCGTTTCATTTGCCGCCATTGCCGATGTCTCCGACGGACACTGCTTCTCTACTTTCTCAGCATTCGCTGTAGGTGCTTGACTCAAAGGTGTTGATGGGATATTTGCTCGATCACGTTTGTTGCTCTCCACAGAAGCATTTAGATCATCATTATCGTCACCGTTGCTCTCCCCCGGAGCAGACGCCGCGTCTCTGCTTTGCTCACCCAGCAGCGCAGCGGCGAGACGCACAGCCACAGTCTCGCAGTACGCCAGCTCCTCCCGGACGGCTAGCGCCGCCTCGGTGTTGGCCGCCACGGTATTGTTTTCCGGGCCGTCGGCCAACTCTCTCAAATCGGGTGGGAGGGCAGCGCCCCTCATGGCCTCCTGCAGACACCGCAGCGTGCAGGCCTGTCGACTGCACGGGCAGCTGCTGCTGTTGCCACTGTCGGCAACAGCACCAGTGTTTTGTTTACTTTCCTCTTTATAATCACCGCCATTCCCACCGTCGTCGTCTCTGTGGCGAGCGTGTTTGCAGTGTTGCAACGCGTTGAAGACTTTCACGAGGAAGTCGGCCGTGTTGAGCGATTCGAGGAGGAGGGCGTGGAGGGAGGCGGGGGCACCGCGATTATACGGATCGGCACTGTTGGGAGACGGTGCTGTCACTACGTTCTCGGCTTGCAGCAGCTGCTGCTGGTGTGAAGTTAAAGTTTCACCCATGGTGGTAGTGGAAGAGCTGCTGTTATGCTGGTACGCACGAGCACGTTGCAGTGCTTCGCGGTAGGCCTCCACACGACCCTCCAATTCACGCACCGTCACCTGCAGTTGACGCACTTCATCTTCCCTCTGGTGGAGCTGTGCAATGACTTTCTGCTGTTGAGCACCAGAAGCTGTCGTACCTCCTGTAGAGTTTGTTGAGCCTTCGTTGACCTCGGCGAGCATGGACAGCACACCCGGGTCGCGTGCGGCGCGTTGGTACTCGAGCTGCAGTGCGGCATACTGTCGACTGAGCTCCTCCACCTTCGCAGCAAGGTGTGTTTCAAACAGTGCCTTTGCTTTCAGCTGTTCTCGCAGACGATTATTTTCGTCCCGGTACAGCCGTAGCAGACGGCTGATGTCCGAGCTTGCACCGTTGGAGAGAGGGTCTGCAGTGTGATCGTGAGAGAGCAGTCCCCGTCGTTCTTCTTGCATGTGTAATTCGTGTAAGCCACGACTGTCAAGTGACTCCTCATCCCTCCATCCTGTCTGCAAAGACGTAAGTTGAGAGCCCGGCAGGGCAGAGGCATATATTGCGGCATTGAAAGAGGATGAGGGCTCTTGCAGCGAGCAGGAAACTAGCTCATCTGGTTGTTCCAGGGCGGCTCGGCTGCCGCTGCCTGGAACGTGGAACCACCTATTGCCGCTGTTACTGATGTTGGTGCTATAAGTGCCGTTCGGCAGGGGTGGTTCTGCGTTTGGTAATGAGGCTCGGCGCTCGATGCTGTACTGCGCGTCGAGATGTGTTGGTGTGGTACGCGCAAACGTATTCTTCTCCGAGCGCCACATAACGCTGAACCAGTTATTGTATAACCTATTGGCAAGCCTTACGGCATTCTCTATTCAAAGTTTGAGTTCTAGCAAGGCATCAACCAGAGGTCAATTATCAACACAGCTGACAGTTTTCGAAAGGGGAGCATCAAGTAAAAAACGAGGGCTTCAATTCACGGCGTAGGGTGAAAAGCAAAAAATTGAACCTCTGTTCTTTAAAAGGAAGTGAACGGCGCACTTACAGCCTTGCGTACTGCTCAGCGCAGGTGCTGTGGCAGGCTATGGCCCTTTTTGAGGGGGTTTCTCCTATTGTGTTGGTGCGGACGGGGTCGCCTCATAAAACTTCAAGGTGAATCGCAGGTGAGTGACACCCTTGTCTATTGATGTAAGTGTTTCGGAGCACGGTTCGTAGGTGAATGGTGCAAGGGAGGATCACTCAATGATAACACGAATGCGTCAATCAGTGGTAAAGAAACGTAAAGAGTCCTTTACGTGTTTTTCACTATGGGAGCGATAAGCAAGCAAGCAAGCAACAGTGGGGAACGGCGTAGTGAGGGAGAAGCAGTCTTGCACAGTACACGACCCTTATTCTCGGAATATGTGTATGTGTGGTTGCTTGCTTGTATGGATGGGTGGGCAAATTCGAGGTGAAAACTGACTATCCTTTCTTTCAGGCAACACGTCGCTACCCACTTTCTCACCCCTGCCGCTGACATCAGGGAGAACACAGAGAGCAGCTGCCCAGGCGCGGCTTTACTGTTTTTGACCTCGACGTCTTGTTGAAGAAAACAACCGTTGGGTAGCCAAGTCGCCACACACAAGTGAATTAGAATTACTAGTTTTTTTTTTTTTTGGCTCCTCCAGTGCAGTGCAGTGAAGTATACAGAACAACTTTGAGAAACTACGCTGGCCTTAACCGATTTCACGAACAGGAAAGCTGACACCCAGGTGCACGTCTCGAGCGTGTCTTTAATTCTTCTTCCCCTCCCCCTCCCCTTTCCAAGATCACGTTCGACTTAACTATTCGCTCTTTTGTTCTTCATCACCCAACCGTCTGGCACATACGCCAACGCGGAGGGGTCGGGAAGATGATAAAACAAGCAAAGAAAAATACTTTTGCATCCTCTCACTGCAGTTTTCTTTGTCTCCCTGGGTTCTTTTCCAGGAAACGAAGAATGTTCACCGCGTGGACATCTTCAGAAAACTAAAAAGACCAGGAGGTGAGAACGCGGGGAGGGGGGAGGGGGAAGCGGAGGCAAGGGGCACGCAACATAACAAGAACCACGCACAAAACGGAGGAGCTTTACACCGCACCTGTGCACTACGGCTTAGCGCGAAACGCGTGTCCACCCCACGTCGGCGTAGTCCCCTCCGTTTTCTCGTGCTTCGCAAACAGCTTCGCTGCACTGCCACCACGCCCCCAGCACCCACCGCCTGTGCTGCTCGGGGTGTTCGTCGTCGTCGTCAGCAGCGACGTGTTTCCTCCTGCGTTGACGACCGACACCCCCGGGTCGTCGTGCGGCGCGTCGGAGTCGACAAAGAGGGGCTGCAGCTCCTGCCGCTTTGTAGCGCGCTGCCGGGTGTCGAGCGTATTTGGTGGCAGACCGCGGTCGCTGCCACCCGAGCCGGTGGAGGGCGGCTGGAGATGCGGAAGACTCTCTGTGTCGATGGAGAAATCGAACGATGCGATGTCAGGCGAAAAGCCCGAGGTGCCGGGATGTGCCCCATCACCACCGCTGTTGTTACTGCTGCGGCGGTATTGATGTCCGCTGTACTTCCGCAAGTACTGCTTCCACGAGGCGTCCTCGCTGGCCACCTGGTCATCGCGGTGCCGCCGCTGCGCCCGCTCATTCTCCATTTTATGCACCGTCGCCGCGAAGGCAGCGCGCGTCTCGGGCAGCAGCATCGCGTCGACGTTCAGCACGCAGAGTTTGATGGTGCCATGTAGAGGGACGTGGGAGAAGATTCTGTAAATGTGTCGTGTCTCCTCCGTCTGCTCCATCGTGACGATTTCCTCGATGGTGCCGGTGACGGTGTCGGGCGGTGGCATGCAACGCAGCTTTGCGTCGTGCTTCAGCATCCTCACCGTTAACATGTGTAGATAAAAAGGTTGTCCATCTCCTTCGGCATAGAGCGCCAAGTAGTCGTCGTCGTTGTTGTTGTCGTGTGCCGCCTTCGCAGCAGGGCGTGGGTTGACGGGTGGCGAGTTGCGCATCATTGACGGCGCTAACCCCTTTGGCTCCTTTGTCACTTCATTCAGCGCCTCGAGCAGATATTTCCCCACCTCGGCGTCTGACTCACAGAGAGGCTGGGCGGCGTTCTCCAGTTCTAATTCTCGCATCCGCTCCGATATACTGACACCATCCGCACAGCGCTGATTTGCCTCGTAGGTATCGGTCGCCATCACGTAGCGACTTTGGTAGGAGCTCGGCTCCATGTAGGACGGCAGGTCGATGGTGGACCGTCCGTTGCTCCCCTGCGCCGGTGGAGGCTTCGTGAAAAAGGAATCGTCGTAGCGGCGCAGCACGCAGGAGGTGCGCTGCCGCTTGAATAAATCGAAGCGAGCCTGCATCCCAACTTTCAGAGGCTGAACAGGCTGCAGCACACAAGGCCGGAGGGTGTAGAGCGTGAGCTGATCGTGACACATCGGGCACGTCCGCGGCGCCCCCGCTTCCTTCTGCCGGCTCATGTACTGGAGGATGCAGGGGAGGCAGTAGACGTGGCCGCACTCGGTGATGCGGGGGGCGATGGGCATCTCCATGCAGATGGGGCACTGAAATTCATCCGGCGTGGTGCGCATTACCACCGAGTGCACCGTCTCCCAAGGCACAATGCTGTCGCTGGACTGGATGCACTCGATAAGCTTCCGCTGCCCCTGCGGGAGGCCCTGTGTGGACGTGATGCTCAGCAGGTCGCCGCGTAAAATGAACTGAAAGTTCTGTAGCATGAAGGCGCGTTTTAACACCGCCGCATTGACGTGCCGAGCCGGACGTGGGTAGGAGTGCGTCGCGGCGGTGTTGGCGGGGCTGGTGTAGTAACTCTGCGGCGGTGCCGCCTGGAGTTCGGGGATGTCCCACACGTACTTCACCACAGTGCCGCGCCCGCCGCCTTTCTTCGCTTTCGGCATAGCTAAGGTAGGGAGATCGACTGCTAAAAGGAGGGGAAGTGAGGAAAGACGAAAAGAAGAGCAAGCAGAAATCAAAACGTGAGAGTTGGACGTCACACAGGCAAAACACGCAGGGGAAAACGGCACGGATGGAATTTTGAAAGCGCCTACTGTCTCCTCTTCGGCTCAAGGGGAAAACAGCGACGAAAGAAGAAGAGTAAGTCTACCTATACCGTATACTTGTGTTGAGAACCGATAAAGGTAGCCAGGAGGTGGAGTTCCACGTAGACAAACAAAGATGCTTGCTTGACTAGCCACCGAGGCGCTGCTATCCACTTACAATAACAGAGCGACACGAAGGAAAAAAGGAAATCTCAGGCATATACGGCAGTCAGAAAGGGGAAAAAGGAAAACGGTGCCGGATTCAAGAAAGCAAGAACCAGCGGTGTCAAGGTAAATCTTCAAAACTTGAACGGTGTCGCAAGCAGACCTTGGTGTCTACCAAAAGAAGCACCTGTAGATGTGCAGTGACTCGGTGGAAAAGAAGGGGAGAAAAATGATTTTTCAAAATCGGCAAATCGAAATGTTGTCGTGTTCTTTGGTAAATAAACGCTGCACCTGTCAGGATGCGGTTTCATCGGAGACTAGAGGCGAAAGAACGCCAAGTGGCAAAGGGAAGCAGCAACAACAGCAATTATAAAGCAAAGCGTTAGAAAAACAGAGAAGACAAGATGTACCTTTAAAGCGTTCAAAGTAGCGACAAGAAACGCAGTCTACACGCAATAAAAAGAGCGTCGTTGCAAATGGATGTACATGCAGATAGGCAAGTCAAACAAAAGCCGAGAAGAAGAGGACAACAGAGTCAAAGACGAGAGGGCATTGTAGTTATCAACATCAGCTGAAGCTTTATCTCTTCCCCCCCCCATACACGCGACCCAGTAAAGCTCCTACCTTCGGCGTGGAAGGTCTTGACAAACGCGGGTATGCAGGGTCTCGCTTGAATAACATCTAAATGAACTCAGCGTTTTGCTTGCCGGATTGACTGGCAATTACTACTCCGTGTGCCTTTCCTCCGCTACCACGAGTGCCACTAACGTAGTGTCGGTGCTGCTGTTAATTTACATTATGTTGCTTTGTGAGGACCACGTTTAACACTCCCTCGTTAAGAGGTGCGAGCGAGCAAAATCAAAACGTCTGTGCTGCTCAGTTTTCTCGAAATGCCAAGTTGAGCTTCCCCTCACTGCTCTTACACTGCCGTTGACGCCTTTTCTTCTACCCCTGCCCACCGGCAGAAAAAGTATACCCCAGTTGAAATCATTTGCCCGTCCTGACGCACCTCGCACCGCAGCGACACACAAGGCACCGCGCCACCACTTATTATTGGTAAGCCGAGCTGGCTGCGCCACGGCGGCAAGCGGTAGCGTGCGTTGACGCGGGGCGGTGCACAGACGACCTCTAGCGGGACGCCCATCACCGCATCTGCCACCTGCACGACGTGGTGTGACGACAGCCGCCAGCCGTCAGTGGCAATGATAGCGGGATCTGTGCCGAAATGACCACCCTTGTGCAGACAAAAGAAGAAGCGCTGCACGCAGTCGTACAACAGCCACGGCGGCATCACGGTGCGCTCTGCGGCCGCGCGTTTTCCGTTCCGCAAACATTCCTCGCCGTTCATCTCCTTCAATTCAACTTCTTCCGTCACCAACATCGTCGATGACGCTGTCGGCACTTTTGTTGAAGAAGGTGTGAGGTCATCTGTCCAGTAAACCGCGCGGTGTGCGTAGCCGGCGCCATCGCCCATCGATACAACTTCACCGTAGAGCCCGCCGTGTACCTGCGTGCCGCCAATCACAATCTCACATGGGCTGCTGCCACCTTCACCGCCGGGGGACGACGACACGTAGTCAGACGGGTTTAATGACGGTGCCTCGAAAGGCAGCGGTGTGCGATACTGCTGTATGTGCTGTGGTGAGGCGGAAGAGGGTGCGTTTTGATGCACGACTGACATGTCGTCTGGGTACACACGTGGCCCTTCTTTCGGGCCAGTCATAAGCATTGAGGCGATGGGTTGATGGTCGTTGTTGAATAGGGTCAGCTTGACATCACTCTCCTTGCGGTGTGAGGGGCGCACGAGCTCCACTGCGCCCATCGCCGGGTGTTGTCCATGTTTCACTCGCCCACGTAGTACGGAACTTGATGCTGCAGCTGCAGTGGCTGGTGGTGGTGGTGCAGAGGTGTAATTGGCGGTGAAGTAGAAGCAATTCAATGTACCCACGGCGTCCCAGAAGTCCGCTTTGGGCGCGTGTTGCTGCTTAACATGGCTGTGGCGCACAGCTCGCGGCGTTTCCGCAAACTCCGCCAGCGTGTGCAAAAGCGTGTGGAAGTACAGCGGAGCCACGGCGGCATGGTAAAATGGGGTTGACTGAAACGGAAGCAGCTCTGGTTGGTGCAGAAAAGACGTCGTTAGGGCCGGACCGGCGAGGGTTTGGTAGGGCTGCACCGTTCCGACAAGCAGTTTTGGGACCTCGAGGGAAAGATCGCGACGCAGAACGAGGGAAGCCATACTGTGAGAAGGGCGAAAATGCGGTCCGATACAGCTGAGTGCAATGTGCTGTTTGCTTGATAAGCACACCTCTTGGAAAAATAAAAACAAAAACAGATGAGTATATTTCTGCTCAGTCCGTTGTTCCCTGGCAGTTTTCAGTTGCGCGTTGAAGACGCGAGATAACCGTGCGGTAGAAGAAACAAACAAGCAGGTAAAGGTTGGTTGATAACTGAAGCGGATCTTAGCCAGAAGCGTGAATTACCAGAGCCGATTCCTCGCTCCCCCCCCCCGAGGAATGCTGCTTTGTTTGTAATATCTTCACGCTGGTGAAGTCAAGCATAACGTGCAATGGGCATTACTTGCCAACGAGGTATATGGGCGCAGATGTAGGGCGGCACACAAGAAGCACAAAGCGGCAAGAACGAGAGTTTTGCTGAGCTTTATTCGTTTGTGTGTGCGTATGGGGCAAAGAGAAAACGAAAAGGGCGATGTAGACACGCGTGCACGGGGACGGAAAACAGTAGAAAAATAATCAGCTTCCGCATTGCAGGCACAGGCGCAGTGATATGTTACACTCTCGTAATATCCGCCCTCCCCTCTCTCTCTCTCTTGGGAAGGAATCTAAAACATGAGAGGGTGGAGTGCTAGATGTGGCGAGAAACGAAGGAGACCCGACGTACACACAAACGTATAAACCTACACCTGCATCTGGCCGCGAATCGCGTGAAGGAAGAACGATAATAATAGAGGAGAGGCTAGTCGCATCCTCAATCAGCAGTGCGGAAAAACGGTACATTAAAAGGAGAAAAACAAAAACTTGATTAAAAAGTGGCGAGCCTAGAGCAAAGGCAGCACATAGATAGGCATACCTGTCAAAGCAGTACTACCAAGAATCAATCAACGACGAAAACGTGAAGAGGAGGTAGGATGACATGAACACAGAGGGGGGGGGGACAGTAACGAAGGCCAATGTGCCTACTAGGACTTGTAGTCGAAGCGCATCTTGATCAGGTAACGCATGCGCACTTGCGCCACATCGTACACGATGTATTCCGGATACAGCAGGGAAAGCTTCGACGCTTTATCGTCGATCATGCGTCCCTTTGGCCAGAGCACACCGTCCACCACGGTTGCCTCTTTCGGGTCAGGGTGCATGCGGCCGAGACCCTTCGTTGAGTCGAAACCAGGCTGCGCCTTTTCCATGTAGCAGGAGCTCGTGTACTCCTTCTGCTTGCCCAACGCCGCTTCGCACAGCAGCATCAAACCGTTGTTGTTCGTTCGTGAGGTGCAGCAGTAGTTCGCCGACTTGGTGCACGTGTCCGCCAGGTAGATACCCTTACCAAACATGTACCCCGTACACGGCGCCTCCTTCGGGGCAATGCGCAGACCCTGCGAGAGAATGCCCACGTAGTTCGTCGTGCGGCTGCCATGCCAGAGCATCTGCTTGTTGTCGATGGACGCGGAGTGCTCTTCGTAGCGATCCGACTCGCCCTTCCGGTTCACCTTGAAGACGGTGTCGACGTGCAGCGTGTAGGAGTTATGTGTCGAGCCCGCCGTGTTGCGCGCGTATTCTTCCACCAATTTGAATTCCGCATCGTCGTGGGCCAGTGGAAGAAGCTCGCAGTCGAGAGCGGCGTACGTCTTGTCGAGCGGGTTCTCCTCTGTCGCCGGCTCACGGCTAAGTAGGCTCGAGCTGATCTCGAGCTGCGACAACGTGTCGAGCATTTGAATTTTGTCTTTCAGCATCACCACCGTGTTGATGAGCGGCGGGCGGCGGAAGCCGAAGTCGTGCGGAATCAACGTGTAAAACTCGCTCGTCGCTGCCTCCACCTGCGGGCTCTTCTTCTTCAGCTCTGCCTCAATCTGCTGCAGCGCCCCATAGGCTTTTTTGATCTGCTCCTTCGAAATTTTCCCGAGGGGCATGCGCTTTGTATCGATCTCAAGCTCGCGCAGCGTGGACGACATCGCGGTGTAGCTGCTGATCATGTGCACCAAGTCTTGCACCTCCTTCGGCAGCTTTGACTTGGGCGGCGCAGAGGACTCCGTCATTGTTTTCTTTGCCGCCGGCGCATCGTCGTCGTCCTCGCCGTAGTCGATGTCCATCAACTGATACTTGCCCTGACGCTTCACGAAGGTAGATGCACCAAAAGGATTACATGTCTTAGTAAAGAACTTCTGTCGGAAGATGTTTTTCGCAGCTTGCAGGTTCGTGCATGTCATTACCGCCTGCTGTCCCGGCACACCAACGCGACCCCAACGGGTGAAAACGTAGAAGTACGGTACCGTCTCGTCCTGCAGTAGCTGAACGACGTAAAACTTGTTGTTGTTGCTGTCAACGTTCGTTTGATTCAACGTGCACTGCCAAACCAAGCCGTCATCCTCTATCACGCGGCACGTGGCGGCCTTGTCGAAATACGAGTCCACTACACCCTTGCCCTTCTTCAGCAGCTTATCCGGCACGCTTTTCGAGACCGCTGCAGGGGTGCTGGCGGGCGGTGCGGAAGACGTTGCGGCTGCTGCGGCGGCCTTGGCTACGGAGGCCCTCACCGCCTTTGTCGTGGCCGCCTTCTTCGCGGCTTTCTTCGCCACTGGCTTGTTCGCGGCTTTTGAAACCTTCGGTGTGACTTTCGCAGCTGCTGCTGAAACCTTCGGTGCTGTTTTGCTCGCTACCACTTTCTTCGGTGCGGCCCTCTTCGCTGCCGGCTTGGGAGTTGCCTTCTTCGGGGGCATCCTGACGGTAGAAGATCAGTAGCGAAAAAAAAAAAAAGATTAACTGTGAAGGGAAGATAGGGACTAAGAGGGAGTGAGGGAGAAGCGCGTGTACGTGCAAGAGAAGCAAGGTAGTAGGTGCTTAGGTTTAACTGTGTACATAAAAACTCACAGAAGACAAAAGGAGCAAGAAACGGTGTCGTCAGCAGAAGAGAACGTAAATAGTAGAAAGGTTGCAGGCTTTACAAGCGATAAATCGCGATGAAAAACCACTCTGGGAAGACTGAAGAATTGGCGGCCGGAAACAGCAGATGCAGCGTTCAAGCGCAGAGCATTGCAGAACAGTTAGCTTCACTCGCCTTGAACAAGAGCAAAAAAAAGGGGGGGGGAGACAAAGATAAGGCGTTGAATCGTGGGGAGTGACCAGCGCACTGCAAAGCACTGTATTGTGTCCTTTTGGGTGAACTAACGTCTTCGTAGAAATGGTCACCTGGGCAAGAACAACAGAGGGGTTTCGTATTGCTCGCAGCAGCGGTTGAGCATACCCGACGATAAACTTCAAAAACATGACAGCAGCTGCGTCAGCAGCAAATCGATAGCAAGACGCGTGCGCGTGCATGACGTGGAAACACAATGGAAACAACAACATAAAAATCTGTAAGAAAAGAAATGAAAACAGCGTTCTCAACACGCACCAACAAGATACTAGTTGCTGCTCTACCATACGCGCTTACGTGTGCGTTGGGACCAGCACCGTATCTGCAGTCGGGTTCAAATCCATGTGTTCTAAATCGTCCACAGCCATCGAAATAATTTCTTCTACATCCTTGTTCACGCGACCACCATTTGGGTCCGACACACGCCTGTACTTCACGTTCAGTAGCTGCATCAGAACCTCCTTGCGCATTTCGTCGGGGTCCGCCACGTAGGTCTGGAGGAACTTCCCGCTGGAATACTTGAGTACTTGCGTCAGCTCCAGTGGGATGAGCCAGTCGGCCGGGTAGTAGTGCCTCGTCTGCTCCCACAAAAGGGCAATGTCCTCCGGCGACCCTTTGCCCTCGCGCAGCAGCACCACACGCTGATGCAGCAGCGGCCAGGGCGGCCGGCGTGGATCATTGTGCCGCTGCCGCTGCGCCTCCAGTTCCGGTGGCAGCTCAATGGGACCGGCCTTCTTCGTCTCTTTGACAGAGTAGACGGACAAGAAGCCAATCGAGGCGATAAAGCCAAAGAGAAAGGCTGATTTGGCGGTGTAAGGTTCTATCTCAATCCCTGTGAAGCTCGAGAGGCTCGAGAGTCGGCGGGCAGTATGGCGAAACATCTCTGTTGCGTTACTCTGTTCAAGTTACAATGAGTGAGTGTATGTGCCAGCCTAGAATAGGCGGTGTTGATAAACTTACTCTGGCCAGTTCACTCAGATAAGACTCCTTAATAAAACTCCTGCCAGGAAGGTTAGAAAACCACAACGTTGCTTCAGAGTTACTACAGCCAACTGCACCTATCAGGTTGAAAAGGACACTTTTACTGTTTCGGCAAAAATTCTGATGGTTAATCAGGTTTACTGAGTGAGATTAAGGTTGGGAGATCTAGAAAAGACTGGAAGGCATAGCAAGGGCTGACGCTTCATTTTTTTTGAAATCGGTTGAAGCAAATGTTCTGAAAACTACCGTGAGTTTGAAACGGAAGGGAGGGGGGGGGTGAAGGGGCGGTGAAACAACGCGCACAAGGCAGCGCGTTGGAAAACTGTGCGCATACAATTTGCATTTCACGGCAACCATGACTCTACTGTAGTGTTTTACGCGTGAAATGTGTGTCGTGTTGTGCGCTCTGTGCATCTCCCTCAGTGCGCATGCAACGAGGAAGCAGGTGTGAACAGGGTTATCTAACACAGAGCTTCTTTTTTAAAACAAACCTGGACAGCGATCAACACCATAGAGTGTCAGGAGGGGGGGGGAGGGGAGTAAAACAACGCGCCGGTCTGATCAATTCACATAACAAAGGTCAAGACATCCTTTTTCGCTCCTGTTCTCCGCAAACATACAACAACAGACGTGCGTCAGCCTTATAAAAAGTAAAAAAAAAACTTCTACGGAAAACAGACTTTCTGTAGGAAAACACCGAGCTCGACAACTGAGATGATCTCATCGCTCGATTAAGCGTCGCACGTCGCGTTCAAAGGACACAGCCGCATATACACACGTATGAACAGGTAGGAGAACAACACGCGAAACAAGATATAGAAAATAAACTATACATGGTCGTACATAAAGCACACACGCACATGAACCACTCCAATATGCACACTTAATTCTCTTCCTTCCAAGTCTTCTCTTTTCCTATCTCACCATTGTTTAGATGGCACGGCGAGTGCGGCCTCTCTTTGGTGCGTGGCACAGCGGACAGTTGCGGTACTTGTCCACCAGCGACTCGATTGCCTTGCGGTGGCACACGGTGCACTGCCACGCTTCGTCCTCCGATACGATGGCGCAGCCGCTGACAATGCACGTGCTGAACGGCTGCTGGCACTTTACACACTGTTGGGCCCACTCCTTGTTGAAGCTGCCGCACGTCGGACAAGGGACCGAGTCGATGGAGGTGTCCACGGGCGGATGCGTCATGAAGATGCGCGTCGCCAGCTCGGCGAAGCGTCGCGGTGGGTCGCACAAACTCACCGTGGGGTACGTAAGAGCGGCAGTGCGGGTAACACCTTTGCCCGGATTCGTCAGCTGCAGCGACGTGGTCGTGCCGGAGAGGGCCGAGCCGCCGCTGGTAGAGGCCAACGTGCGACCGCCCGTCAGTGTGCCGGCGCTTGTGTGCGCCATCGTGCGCTTCGTCACGTCGAGGTCCAGCGAGAAGCCCTCTAGCTGCACCGCAGCGGCTCCCGCCGCCCCACCGGCTTGATCGTTACGCTCCGCGTTCTCCAAGCGAGCAAAAGCCTTGCTGCACACCCCAAAGTTCTTCGCGAGGTACGCCGTAAGTGCAATGAGGCTGTACGCGTCCACCGGTGCCACCAAATCGTCGTACTCAACCAGCCGCATCGCGAGGACGAGAGCCACCTTGAAGTTCTTGTCAAGGATCTGCTGTTGGCACATGAGGAAAAAGTGGAAGGCCTCGGCACCGCGCCAGGCGGCGTCCAGTGTGCGCTCCGACACGGCGCCGCGGTCCTTGTTCAGCATCTCCGTCACTACCCCGGAGCCGTCGCGGTTCAAATTGATAGCCGTCGTGCGGTACTTCTGCACCTCGAGGGCGGAGAGAACGTAAAACTTCTTTGCCTTCAACGGATCGGTGAGGGCGGCGCGGCGGCCCAGCTTTGCCAACAGCGTCGCGGCCTCATCGTGCTTGCCGGCTTTGCGGTACAGTTCAATCGCTTCGGTCAGCCGCTCGCGGTGGATTAAGTACTTTGCGTATTTATCCAGTAGCTGCCCTACATCCTCTAACCGGTTTTCCTCAGCGAGGCTGATGGCGCGGTTCCACATATTCACCTGGACACACCCGTCCACCGCCATGCGCGGCTCGCCAGCGGCCACGAAGGCCTCCGCCGCCTCCTCGGCCAGTCCGACCGTCAGCAACATGTTGCCGAGCATCAACATCAACTCCTTATCGTGCTCGGCCATTGAGATGAGCTGCACCAGCATTTCGTAGTCCTCGATGCTGTAGAAGACACGCGCCAGCTTGCGGTAGTTGCGGCACTGCGTATAGTACTGCGACGCCTTTGTCCACTTTTGCCGGTCCGCGTAGTGGTCGCCAATATTCTCCCAGGCCTGCAAGAGTAACGCTTCATCGCCGCCGCCTTCCTGGACAAGCCGCACGACGCCAAACCAATCACCAAGGCGGTAGCGTAGGTCCAACGCGAGATCTTTGCGGTCGACGTCCTTGTAAAGGCGTTCTGCTTCGTCAAAGCGGTGGTAGTAGGCGTTCACCTCCGCCAGCTGCTTCTTTGGGTCGTCAAGGCTGCGGACACGTTTTACAAACTGAATCGCCGGGTAGTCCTTGCAGTGGATAAAAGCCACCTCCGCGTAGGTGAAGTCGAGTTGGAAAAGCGCGTGCTCAGCCAGCAGAGTCCACAGCTTCGTTTGGTTGTGCTGCTCCGCGAACTCGTACGCAGCTTTGATGGTGTTCTCGCGCAGCACTGCCTGCATGTCCCGTAAAAGCTGCGCTTCAAAATCAACCACGTAGTCCTTCCGCGGCCGCTCTGGATCGAGGAGGAGCTCGTCGAACTGCAACGCACGGATTTTCAAGTTTTTAAACTTGCACAGGTTCGCGCACGACTGCACCGGTTCCTCTGGGATACCGTGGTCGTAGACGAACATGCGCGTCTTCTCCATCACGGCAAAGCGGAACGGGTCGTCTGAGGCCCAGCGGAAGTTCCACACGTCCTTACGTTCGATCCCCTCGATCACCTCTGCCTTGCGCGGCACCAGCGAGAACTTCTCTTTTTCTGTCTTGTAGACGTTCATGATGCCGCCCAGGTCGATTACTGCGAGCTGCGTCGAGTCGCAGTTGGCTGACATGGACTGCGCACGGGAGGGGAGGATGGTTTTTGACACGAGCTGCAGTGGCTCCAGCTGATAGATGTGCAGTGTGCCAGATTCACGCGAGACGAACATGTAATCCTCGCTCAAGCAGACTGTGCAGATCAGGTCGTTCGTTAGGGCCGACCGTGCCTTCATCGTCTCCTCGGTGTCGCCGCGGACGATGTCGTCAATGTGGATAATGCGCTCGCGGCTCTCCGACCGGCTCGCCTGCATCGAAATTGGGTCCAGCGCATCCACCGCCGCGTTTGGGTCGCGGAACTGCCAGAGGTAAATGTTCTCATCACCGCAGCAAACCACGTGTGAGGAGTTCATATCGTACGTGTAGGGCTCGAGGTCGATGAAGCGAGTCTCCAGCGGGCTGCCGATGTTGTTTACCAGCTGAATCATCGACTGCTGCTGCGTTTCGTCGGGGCGACAGATCAACACGCAGGTGTCGCCGCACGCGTTGAGGTACTGCAGACCGCGGATACTCTTCGTCCACCGCTCGTTAGAGTTCACGTTCCAGAACATAACGCTTTCCTCCACCTTGTCGGGGACCGTGAACGAGAAGACGACAGTTTGCTTGAAGTAGCAGTACTTGTAGTCCGGCCGCACGTTGGCAAAATACACGGAGGAGTCGACCGCGATGGCTACACGCAGGCCGCCACCCTCCCAAGTAATGCCACCACATTGCTTGCCCACCACCCGCAGTGTGCGCAAGTGGATGCCCTCGTTGCTAATGAACTGCGTGACGATGACCGACGCATCTGCCGTGGCGGTCGGGGTCATGGCGGAGACGGCCAGCACGGTGCCCTGCGGGTTCCACTCGACAAATTGCACCGGGATGCCGCTGTCCATGATGAAGGGTTTCTCATCACCGATGCCGTCCATGAGCTGCATGCGGCCAGAGGTGTAGCAGGCGCAGAGCGTTGCCAGCGGCTCGGGGCGCTCAACCCACGCCGCACTCCACGCCAAGCCTGCAAGGCGGCTCTTTGGATCCTTTTCTTCGCACTGAATGCTGATTTGGCTGAGTTGTGTCCCACTGGCGGCGTCGTGGACAAAGACGTCTCCGGCGGATGTGCCGAAGAGGATGAAGAGCCCGTCGGCACTCCAGCACACTTTGGCCAGCTCGTAAGGCAACTCGCGGCCCCAGTAGCGGTTGCCCTCCACCCCACCCACGATGACGGCGCCGTCCTCGTACGCGATGCATATTTTCGTACCGACCGGGTTCCAGCTGAGGTCCACGACGCGGCTCGAGTTCCGGTTGTTGACCATCTCCTCAAACCACATTCCTTTGTGGAGCATCCACACAATGATGCGGCCGCTAACGTCGCTGCTCGTGAGTTTGCAGTACTGCTGGTTCCACGTGACAAGATCGACCATGCTATCGTGGCCCTCGAGAGTTTGGTTTGAGGAGAGACCGCCTGACTTCTGGCCCTGCGGGCCGCCGTCCACCTTCAGCACTTTTAGCAATCCCTTGTCACCGCCGCAAGCCAGCCAACCCTGTTCCTCGCTCCACGCGATCGAGGCAACCTTCGCCCCGTTAGGCATGGCAATGCGCTTGCTGAGATACACGAACATCGTGAAGAGGTTCAGCGTGAAGTAAAATGAAGAGGAAAGAAGGCACAGAGACGATGCTTCCTTTGTCTCCGGGTGAGGGGAAGGGGGGGGAGGGAGAAAAGCCAGCGTAAATATACGGCTATTAAGCTGGGGCAACTCGAACGGCTTGTAGTGCACAAAGGCAAGGAGTGCGAGAGTTGATTGGTTGAACAAAGCACAAGCAAAACGAAGAGTTCATCTATACCGCGGTGACGCCTCTTTTCTAAGAAGTTGAAATCTAGCCAAAGGCAACTACAGCTGTTCCCCCCGTAAGCGCCTTGCTTGATTTATAATGAGGCTTTCGGCTGACGGTGCACAGCCGCTCTCACAGGCACTTATTATTTCTACAAAGCAGAGTCCGAAAACGAGTAGCGAAGAACGAAATGGGCTTTGCCGGCGTGCAAATCGTCTTTCTCTCTCAGGAATCCGTGTCGTGGGTGCTCCTTGAAAACACAAACAAACGAGCTTCACAATTAGATCCGACTAGGGGTATTCTTGAAAGAACAGAAAGGAGCGGGGAGTAGAGGGAAGACAACAAGAACGGTTTCGATAAAACGAGTTGACGGGGCTTGTAGCACCAAAGCTGAGGACGCACACCTTTCCGTTCTTTAACATGGCCGACGAATCACGCTTAGCTTGACTAGTCGACACACTTTGCGATGTGTTCCAACCGCAAAACGTGTTCGGTCCTTTAGTACTCTATACATTGCAACGTCACCAACTCATTACTGGTATTTGGTGCATCTCGGAATTGATTGAAGGGCGCTTTCCTTTGATGTTGCTGTTGTTGTGTCGTTAAGAGGTAAAACAAGCCTCGCTTCAGCGCTGGTGCTGCGAATCCCCTGCAGCACAATGATGCAGAATCGCTGGCGCTTGCAAAACGAGCCCGTTATTACACGTTCTTTATGCAGGAACAAAGGGAGGAAGAAACAGACAAAGCACACACCAGCTTGGGAT
The DNA here is from genome assembly GCA_900240875.1 of Crithidia expoeki. Classification (NCBI taxonomy): domain Eukaryota; phylum Euglenozoa; class Kinetoplastea; order Trypanosomatida; family Trypanosomatidae; genus Crithidia; species Crithidia expoeki. The sequence goes on from OESE01000197.1 coordinate 354,865, forward strand.
CCAACAGACGTGTTTCATCGGTGGAACGGCAGAAAAGCAAGGAAACGAGTAAATAAAAGCAAGAGGGCAACGAGTGCTACACCGCGCTCCCAAGCGAGAAGAGACGACGAGAAAGTTCGCAGGCGGAAGCGACGGAACTCTTCGCGGAGGTCCCCGATGATTCGAAACAATACCGGAAACAAAGCAGTCACTCTGAGCTCACTAGCAGGTACATGTATGTTTGCGATTTGACCTTCGTCTACGAGATGTAGCAATGCAACAACAGTAGTAGAACAACAACAAAGAGACACTGCCACACGCATTGCATTGGATGCCATTGAAAGAGATTGGTACACAGAGCGACCTGCGTCCCGTTAGTGCCTCATGTGCAGCCGCTGCTCTCTCCAAAGAAAGCTGACGTAGCATAGCGCAAGCGGTGTAAAAAGAACGGCGCAGTGCGTTACAAACAGGAAAAGAATTCTCTATAGCTTCTTTCGTGTTCACCTGTAGGTACATCCGTGATGTTGAAGCGCTGGGAAAGCAAAATGAAAGAGACGATTGGGGGGAGGCAGATATCTACTCACCAAGGACGATCACCGGAGCAATTCCTCCCTTTTCCCTCTCTCACTCTCGCTCACTTGTTTCCACACACGCACACACACGACGCTTTAGAGCCTTAAGATGTCTACATCGTTGTGTTTCTGCCCGTTGGACGGCTTCAGCGTAAACCCAGACGCCCTTATCATCTTCACCACGTTGTCTCAGTGATCGCTATCCCTTGTCCCCACCTCCATTGTGCAGTGTCGTCACGTTAATGTCGTCCACCGACGGGGTCTCCTGCAAGACAGCCTTCACGGACATGCTGGTATTCACGAGAGCTGTCATGAACGCCGCCAGTCCGCCGACATGATTTGAGATGACCACGTCAAACATGTGCAGCCGTCCCGAGGCATACAGGTCGTGGTTGGTGACGCGACCCAGAACGGTGATGCTGCTGTTGCCGCCCGTTATGACGGTCATAACCTTCCTCCCCTTCAGCTTTTTGTCGAGGTTGCCGAACATAATAACGGCCAGCCCCGTCACTCCATCGCCCTCGGCAATCATTTTTCAACCTCCGGCAGGTGCAGAATGGCACGGGTAATGCCCGACTCGGGCACAGCGACAACCTCATGAATGAAGTCGCGGTTTAGCTAGAAGGTCGTGGTGCCGACGACGTTCACGGCGAGGCCGTCCGCCACCGTGCTGCCCACACACACCGGAGAGTAGATGGGCTTGCCGGCCTTGAGGGCCTCCGTCATATCCGGGCAGCGCCCCGATTCTACGCCGATCAGCATCACATTCGGGCTCAGCTTCTTCACCGTGAGGGCGATACCGTCCAGCAGGCCACCGTCGCCCATCGGCACCACAACAGCGTCCGTGTCCGGTATCTGGTCCATAATCTCAAGTCCCCAAGTGCCGACGTCGGCGATCACGTCGTGGACATCGTAGCCGTTCACGTACGTCAGCTTCTGCCACTCCGCAATGCGGAAGGTCTCGTCCTTCGCCTCGCTGAAGTCCTTGCCGAAGAGGATGTCCTTCGTCCAAAATTAATGCAGTTCAGCCGTTTTACGGTCAACGCACTTAGTGTCATGGCAACGTCAACAGAGATGCCGAGCTTGCCGCCGTGGAAAGCGAGAGCCTGGGTCTGGTTGCTGGCGAGGCCGCAACGACACCCTTCTCCCGCCTTTCCTTTGTCAGACAGAGCAGCGCGTTCACCGCGCCACGCTCCTTGTAGGACCCGCTGCGGCGCATGTGGTCGAACTTGCAGTACGTCTGCGTTTCCGTGTTCGGGAACGGACGCCCCTTGATAACAGTGGGCTGCAGGTCGCGGCTGAAGCGGCGACGGGCGAGCTCGACAGAGAGCCACGGTACTGGCGAGCCGGTCTGCTCCTCTACGAAATGTTTCAGAAGGGCCTGCTCAGAGGAGGCGATGTTGGCGGGGAAGACAGCCATCGTTATGGCGTTCTCCTTCGCAGCGAGGGCCGGCGGCGCTTTCTCGGAAGCAGCGAAAGAGGTTCACACGCTAAGTGAGCCGCAAGAAGAGAAAACCGTCAAGACGTTTTCGACCACCTTGCTTTGTTTTAGATCTCGAACGTCCCTTCCTCGGTGGCCAAAAGAGACATACCGTGGGGAGTCGCGTGAAACTGCGGTGTAGAAACGCACAAGCCGATTCTGGTGTCTTGTGAGCAGCAAGCCGTACGTAAACGGCACAGCGTGAAACGAGGCAGAAGAACCCGGAGCGTTATGTCCGGCAAAGAGGCGGCGTAGCGTCGCTACATTGCCGTGAGCTTCACCTCCACGAAGTGGAAGAGTAGTTAGGGAACTGTCATTACAACGTCAGCAGGAGAAAACCCACGGCCACCTACACACACACGCACACACACAGTCAGTGAGTTTCAATTGACAAAAGAAGCCTGTGAATGAGTACTGTTAGGGTTTGTATTGTAGATGTTACGTTACCTTCGAAGCAGCAGAAGCGTTGAAGACTAAGAGACCAAAGGAAAAGCCACTGTACCCGCTGCGCATCAGAGGCTGAAAACCCTAATACGCCCACGTTTTAGCGTGCTGACCTACTTGTCCGCACACCCCGGAGCATCTTTCTCAGTCGCCTTACAGCACGCATAGCCCCAACGAAAGCTCATTGGGTCAAAATAGCTGCCGTAGACGGCGGCGTGGCCGTTGCGCGTTGGCACCCACGTGACGGCTGCAGCTTTAATCAGCGAGCTAGAGGCAGCTGACGATGTTACGGCGGCCACCTCTGCAGTGACAGAGGCAGAGGATAGAGGAGACGACGACATCTTAGCTGTGTTTTCCTTTTGCTCAGCTGTGGTTTCTTGAGTTGATATTTCCATGGTCTCCGTCGGAGCCTCTGGCCGACCTGTCCCGTAGAGTGACCGCAGCAGCACGTCCTGCGCCGTCTCCGGCCTCGCCTCCACCACGTCCACTTTTGCTCCACTTCGTTCCTCCAGCTCCCGTGCACGGCGCATCGCGTCGTCAAAGTCGAAGTCGACAAAAGACTTTGACTGACCAGTCAAAAAGCGATACTGCGACTCGATATAGTTGTAGTAATCCCCAGACCGGTAGCGCTCCAGATCTCCCTGAAAAGCCTTCGTACTGTCCGCCATGTTTGGATTGGCTCGCATAGAGCCCGTCTTGGGGTCGAAGAAAAGGCCGTCGTGCTGATCCAAATTGTGCAAATACTTCGGAAGTTCTTTTACTTCCATCCCGCCGTGCTGTGCGGTGCGAGCGGCAAAGACATCTTCAGGCCGGTGGTGCTTCACGGCACTGCCGCCACCACCACCACTGTCACTGTTTGGTTCAGCTTTACTACTGGGACCGTCGCCCTCTCCGCTGTATTCGTCCTGCCGGACAGCCCGCATCAAGTCCACGCCGACCTCGCCGACAAAGCGGTCGCGCTTCTGCGCGTAGTTCTTCACCGCCTGCTGCGTCTCTATGTCCATCCCGGTCACCTTATTCGTATAGACGCTGCCAACCCTTTTCCTTGCCTGGAGGCACTCGTTGGCTTTGTGCGTGCGGGAGCCACAGTTCTTGCACGCCCCGGCGGTGAACCGTGTGGCTTGCCCCTTGACGACAATTCGATCAACGGAGTCGTGCAGCACCTGGTCGAAGGTCTGTGGATCGCCGTTGTTGTTGCTGCCGTCTTGCTTGCGTTGGTGGGCCAGGGTGGGGCCAGACGCCCCATAATACCACGGTGCGCGTGAAATGAACTCCGGAATGTTCGGGCTTATCTCTTGGTGTGTCTCCGTGTCCACAGCGAGCGGTGCGAGACCGAACTTACGCTTCTCTTGCAGCTCGCGTTGCTGCCTCAGCAGCTGTCGTACGGAGGTGCTCTTCTTTCGCTCTTTGTCGCCTTGTTCCATTACTGGGCAGCGTGAATGTGTATGTGTAAATGCAGAAACCAAGTAGTAAAGTTTTAACAGGTATATGTGTCTATAAATATCTTTTGAGTTTTCTTGTTTCCTGATGCAGTATGAGAAGAGAAAGAGGGAAAGCAAAGAGGGTCTAACGTGATTTGACGGAAAAACATTGCAGGGGGAGAACATGGTTGGTAGTGACCTTAGGTGCGCATATGATGATCGTGAGCAACACTTACGCGCCACCCACTAAACGATATTCTGCTTTCAAGACCCTGGGTTGGTGCTTACTACTTTAAACGAAGTGAGGGAAGCCAATACCGTGTTCTTTTTTTGTTTTTCTTTACCAGATATCCTACCGTAGAGACGTACATTGCAAAGGCGGGGTCAGATAATACGCCCTCCGCTTCAGCGCTCTGTTGATGTGACTCGAGGTAGCGCAGCTTCCTGGATTCATTATAATCTAAGAAGGAGCCTCTTTTTGAATTTACAACCCAAAGGAAGTGTAATGCACACCAGCAGTTCACTGACACAGGTGACCTCCTCTGAGTTCAGTCACTCACATAAAAACACATCACGAAACAACCAACACATCCCAGCAATACGGTAGCAAGTTAAACGGGGGCATCACCGGGAAAGAAACTGTGAAGACGAAAAGCTACCAAGTGCGTCACACGGAAAAGAGAATGTCCTGCCACGGGTCACCTGAGTGACTGTGAAGCGCTGCCGTAATGCAAAAGCGCGGGTCGATGACACAAAAAGCCACCCGGAACGAAGAGAAGTAAGGACACACACCAGAACAGCTGTCGTGCCTCCAGCAAGCGGAAAACAATGCTATCCTCGCCTCTTTGGTAGTCGAGGTTAAAACGGTGAAATGTGCCTCTGGTATCCGAGCCTCCCCTCTCCCACCCTCCACCTACGCCATGTTTGAGCCGCGAGACATGTACAGCTGGTACAACGGAGGACAGAAATGGGGACCAAAAAAGTCAAAAATCTCCTCGATTTCCTCGCCGCCCATCGGGTCGGCAAAGAAGTCGTGGTGCAGCGCCAAGCAGCGGTTGAACACCGGCGTCAGGATGCGTGGGTCCTTCACCTGGAACTTCGCAAGCGACCACAGCAGACGCCGCGCCATGTTTGAGTCGAGGTGACGGCACACGTAGACGCTGCGTTCCGACAACGCGACCACCATGTCTTCCTGCAGAAAGAACGTGCGGGCGAAGGCGTGGATGGTGTTGACGAGGCCCAGGGCGTCGAATTGGTCGGCGATGGACGCCGCGTGCGAGGCGAGTCGCTTAAAGAGTTCCTCATCCTTTAGGCCAAAGTGGGCGAGGGCCGTGACAGTGAGGGAAATATCGCGGGCGTCATGGTCTTGCACCACTGCGAGGGCACGCTCAGCCAAGTTGTCGAAGAGCTCCGGGTTGTTGATGCCGATGCGCTGGAATGCGGAAAGGGTGACGCTGATGTACTGCGCGTTGAATTCATCGATCAGTTCCACGGCACGGTTGGTCAGCACACCGAAGAGCTGGTCGTAACGGATGCCAAATTGGGCGAAAGCTTGGAACATCAGCGACACCTGCTCCGCGTTCATCTGGTCCACGTACTCCATCGCCTTGGCAGCGAAGCGCTTGCTGAGCTTTGCGTCCTTGAGCCCTGCCTTGGAGAAGGCGCAAATAAGCGGTACAAGCTCGTTCACCGTCACACGCTCGCGCAGTGACATAGCCCGGCGCGCGATGGCGCCAAAGACATACTGGTCACGGAAGCGCAGCCGTGCGAAGGCGTTGGCCAAGATGACGAGGTGACTCGCCTCGAATTCGCCCACGCGGACGAGGCTCTGTACACGGCGAGAAAGCAGGTCGTACATTTTCTCATGGTTGATGTTCGTCTTGGAGAAGGCGCTAATAATGTTTGTAACTCCCTTCGCGTCGAGGAAGCGGGCGTTGCGGGTTGCCTTGACAGCCTGCATCTCGATCACCTCTCGCGCGTCCCTCGACTTCAGTGTCGCGCAGGCGGTGACGACGATGGGCAGGACGTCGAGAGAGATGAACTTGTCGTTCTTCAGGCAGTAGTCGATACACTCCCGTACCACACGCGCATCGCTCTCCATACCAAAGTAGACCGCCGTGTTCAGCAGCAGCGCAACGGAACGGGCGTCAACGTTTTGGCCAGCGATCGACGTCGCGAAGAGGACACGGCGGGCCTGCTGGGCCAGCATCGGGTTGCCGCCGCGCTCCTGGTGCAGCTTCTTCATCTGCAGTGCCTCCGTCGCGATATTGCGCGCTGCCAGCTGCGACCCGCGCGGCGTCTGCGGCATCGCCAACTCATTGGCGGAGATGTGTCGGCCAAAGGGGATGGGGGTCTGGCCGGAGCTGCTGTAGTGCAGAGCGTCGTTTATAGCAGTGCGAGCCGGTACGGGGGAAGGGGCTTGCGGGGGGGCCGCTGACCCGTCAGAGTGCGATGTCGACTGATGGCGGCGTGTAATATTTGTGGTGTGTTCTAAAATGAACGAGGAGGCTACTGGGGCAAGGCCGCTGGTCGTACGTCGCGCCGTGTCGTGTAGGCCCAGACGGCGCGACAGCGGCTGCCGCAGTCCCAACACCGTTGCTCCACGTGTCAGCATCATTCTGAAGACGAAAGGTAATCAGTAAACAAAGATAGTGAGTCCAGGAGGCTCCAGTTCGGTGCACCCTAGTGAAGGTGTCGACACACACACACACACACACACACAGACCTGGCGTATGCTACGTTGCGTTGCAAACTCAAGCTTGCAGCTTCGTGAAAACTCTGATAGACTCGGTGAAGAGGGCACTTCAGCTGACAACAACCGATAGAAACCGAAAAACGGGAGGGGGATTCGTTGGACGACTTAGTTGAAGCTGTCGAAGACGCGCTGAATGATCAGTCATTGGCTTAAATAAATAATAATAAAAGAGCTGTTGAAGTCCTTTGAGGAGAGCAAGGGGATGCCTGTTATGCACGGCAGAGCATTGCCCGATCACCATTATAAATGAAACCTGTTGTTTTCAACTTGTTCGCGTTTCCCTCCCCCAGCGTTTTGCTCAAATTTTGCATTTGCGTTGTGGTCGAAGCTGCAGAAAGCAAAAAAAGGCTGTGACAACCAAACATTGAAACAACAAAAGCACAAGCGCCGTGCCCGTCAGTAACGCAATCCAACGCTTCGCCTCAGGTGTTCATTCGCAACTTCCCAAGGGGTATTGCATCGCGTCCGTGCGCCCACGCATCACTTGAATTCTCTTCTCGCGCTTCTCGTCTCCCCATTTTACCACGAGAATTCTTTGCTTGTTGCCGTTAACGCAGGCGGCTCGGGATGCTGCAGCGGCTCTGCACGAGTGGTCAAGTTGACCGCCGCCTCGCGGAAGACGACGCAGCGAAACGGTGTGACGTAGAGTTCCTTCGGCACCCGCCGCAGAATACGATTTTCGCGGCTGAGCTGCTGCATCGCATCTGACTTCTCTTCGCAACGCACGTAGTACCCCTCCTCGAGCGGAAACAGGTGCTCCAACTCCTTCTTCGACAAGGTGTAGGGAGGGCCACGCAGCTTGTTACCCTTCACGCGACCGGTGCGGAAGATTCCCTCGACATAGATGAGGCCATCGTCTTTCAATGCGCGCTTCAGCAAGTACGCGTAGTCAGGCCGTTGCTCCCGATTCAGCGAGGTCATGCCCTGGCGTTCGTAGATGACGTCGTACTTCTTGCCTTTCAGCGGGCCTTCCCACAACTCGGGAGCAAAGAAGTTCTTCCAATGCAAGTGAATCTGCTGGAAACGCTCAATAGGCAGCCCTTCCTCGGAACGCTCTACGGCGCTGCGTAGAGCCGTCTGCGAGGCGTCGACGCCGTCCACTTCAAATCCCTGCAGAGCGGCGGTGCGCAGGATGGGTGAGTCGCCGCAGAGCGGCACGAGCATCTTCGGCGCGTTCCCCAGCAGCACTTGTGTGGCATGCGTGCTTTGAGAGGGCTGCTTTGCAGTCACGGCTCCAGCAGCAACAGCTGTGATGACAGGGGCCGACGCTGAGGCAGGGTGATGGAAGAGACCCACACAGCGACTGAGGAAACTGCGGCGCTCTGCGGTGCTATTGTTTCGTTGGTGCAACTAGGCGACATTCTTGAAGGGGAGGTGCGCATAAAATCAGCTGCGGACGATAAGTCCCGCCCTGTCTGCTCCTTCACATAGCTGTATGGGCCGACGAAGAAGTCTCGCGCCGACTCTCCGGCGCGCCAGCTGGGGTTCATCTTGCGCCACTCGTTCTCCCACCATTCCGGCGAGGTACGCTGCATCTGCGAGGGCGGCAGCGGCACGAACTTGTTACCCAACATCTCCTGATACTCCTCCCACAGCCACGGACCGAGAAAGACGGCCGCGCCGACGAGGATGCCGCCGGCGGCGGCGAAGCCTTGCAGCCGTGTACCTGTCAGTGCCTTCAGTGAGAAGGGGTTGGGCATCTTGGAACGCCGCAAGCGGTTTATCAACACCTCGCTCTCCAGCTCGTCGGTGCCGGGGATGCGTAGGTTGACGCGCTGCACGGCGGTCATGCGGAGCATTCGTTTGGGTTGTGAGTAGGAGGTACTATATAACACTAATACCGTTTGTGGGCCTCGAGAGAAGAGTGGAGCGCTGCAGAGTTTTGTGGGCTGTCGAGTGTGAGACACCACGCAAAACACTTCCGCAGTCCTTTCCACCAAGCAGATGTCACGGCACACCAGTCCGCTTCGCTGACTTGGTCTTTTTTTTTTTTGTTATTATAATTTTTCCAATTCGCTGTGTCGAGTGTTCACGTACGTGCAGATTCCGAGGAACTTCGTCAGGTTTTATTCGGGACGACAAAGTAGAAGAATGGTGGTGACACGGCGGCATCAGCTGCTACCACCGTGCATGGAAATCATCGACACTAAGGTTATTCGATTTACCGATATAACAAAAACCACGAAAACAGTAGCAGAGCTCTTAAAACGTCCCAGCATACGCCAGACCGCTGGTGCCGCTTTTCGAATAGTCGTAGCTGTTGTGGTGGTTTCTACTCTCGATTACTGCAGCGTTAACGTGTCTTCGAGTATAGCAAGGAGAATCTAGAAATGCAACGTGGTTGGCTGACAAGGCAAAAGAAAAAGAAAAGAGCAAAGGAAACAGGCAACGTGATGACGGCAACAATGACAACAGCAAAGTTGATCACACACTTAAACTGTGTTACGAGAAAGAAACACAGTTTGAAAAACACCGAACTTTCACTGTCCGACCCTTTTTCAGCAACTCGCTAGCATATCAGCGAGCTCGGTGCGACGCACCGTCACGGGGGGGAGATCCTTGTACACCGACCACGTAAGCAGGTCCGTCAGAAAGTCAAACTTCTGCAGCAGCAGCGAGGAGAAGTGCTGCCAGGTGCGCTGCAACAGCGTCCGATGGAACGACGCCTCATTCCCGCTGAGGTCGACGTCACGCAGGAAGTGCTTCTTCATGCGCGCCGCACTCGCCCGCACACCTGACCGCAGCTCCTTCTCGAGGTTGTTTACCACCTTCGCCACTGCATCAGGTGCGAGAGCTTTGTGGTGACGCAGCTCCTCCTTCGAGTAGATCATGGAGAGATCCTCGGCCGAGATGGCGAAGACGCCGAAGACAGGGAAGCTGCCGACAAGGATGATGCGGGTGAGGTAGAGCTCCTCGTAGCGATCGCGCTTCACCTTGGCAGAGGCGTAGTGGTCCTGCAGCAGCTCCACCGCAAAGCTGTTGCTCGGCATGGTCGAGTAGAAGGCGCAGAAGAAGGACTGGTGGCGGTACTGCTGAATGAAGACCCACTTGAGCGAGTTGATGTCTGCCTCCACACCCTCCACCACGGCGTTCACCTTCTGTGCAATGAGCTTGTGCAGCTTCAGCTGCTGCTCGTTCATGTCTTCACCGGTCGACTTCACATTCGTGATGAGGTCCAGCGCGTCGAAAGACTGGTCCACCAGACTAAGGGCGATGGAAGAGTACTCGGTGCGGTCGCACACGATTGGCGACAACCCGTTGTGCACAGCCTCGAAGCGCAGGAAAAGGGCCGGCAGCTTCGCGAAGCAGTGAAGCAGCGCTGTCGGCTTGATCACGTACTTCTTCCTGCAACGCTTGATGGACTCCGTCTGCTCCGCAACGAAGCGCACCATGCCGCCCGACATTATCCCCTCCAGTTCCTCCAGCATGAACTGGCAGAAGGTGCTCTTCGACGGCAGCATCGGGGCGTCGCTGCGTCGGCGGTAGGCTCGAATCATGCACAGCACCGGGATGCAGTAGATGCGGTCGCACTTGTCGACAAGGAAGTTTGCGAGGTCGCGCATCGAGCGAATGAGGAAGTTGCGATGCAGCGTGGTGCGGGAAGTGCCGTCATCGAAGTCGGACTCGCGGTCGTCGCCACCACTGAGAGAGCTGCCGCGACCGCCGAGGCCCGTTGAGGACGCCCCGCTCAACGTCCGCCGGTGCGGGAAGCCACTGTCGTGACTGCCCGAGCCGGCAGGCGGGGGCCGCGGCGGCAGCCCGATGTCACGGCTCTGGCTGTTCGACCGCGAGTGCTGCGCGCTGGTGGCGCGGGAACTGCCCTGTAGGGTGCGTACGAGCGTATTCGCGTCTGCGCCGCCGAAAAGCTCAAGGAGGGAGTCCTGCATCATCTCCAGACGGTCGGCGTCCACATCAGTGCCGCTGGCTACCCTGGCAGGTGCCTCACCATCCATGTTGGTACCGTTACCTGTAAACGGGGCGCCGTTCGTCGCGTTCTGAACGTCCAGCGGGCTGGACCACACGTTTGAGGCATTGCCCTTGATGTCGTCTGCCGTCGCCTCCGCCACGGCGTCAACGAGGCCAAAGCAGTTGCGTAGAATTGACTCCTCGTGCAGAACGGCGAGAACGGCCGACTCGAGGGCGATGGCGAAGGCCAGGTCAGGCCGCACGTAGCCGCCGCCGCTGGTTGTGGGCGCGAGAGACTTGATGCTGCTCACGACGGACGACGTCTCGGCCCGCACGTCGAGCTTGCGCAGCGTGTTGGGGCTTTCGTACAGTTCAATCGACATGCTCGGCACATTACCTTCCATCTGCAAGTCCGTCGCGGAGGGGAACTGCACGGTGAGGCGGGTGTGGTCATCGCCGACTCGGTTGCTCGATGATTGCCCGCGGCCGCCGGCGGTGGTGTCCTCGTCGTCGTACTGCATCAGACGCGGCGTGAGGGCTGGGGTGGCGGTGTAGCCGCCGCGTCCGGACATGCGCGGCGTATCGCCGGCCTGCGCCGTCTCCGTACGCATCAGCACGGCCTCTTTCTTCGTCTCAGAGGTGCCGAGCAGGAAAGAGCCGTGCCACGGATTCACCTTCTTCATCTGTTTCTTCAGCGTCTTGAAGAAGCGTGATATCTCCAACGCGTAGATTTTCTGCATGCTGGAGCGGTACTTGCGCAACGCATTGCTGAAGCCCTCCACGTCAATGTGACCCAGTGCGCACATGATATCACTAATATTCATCAGCTTCACCGAGAGCTCGACGTGCAGGCGCCAGACAAGAGAGGCGTCCCGGCTGTAGCGCGTTTTGTCGGCGAAGTAGGTTGCCTCGTAGGACTCGATGGTGGCCAGAATGTAAGACTTAGAACGCTGCGTGATCATCTTGCGCTGGTCAAGGAAATACGCCTTACGCTCTGCGACGGCGTTGATGGGGAAGTCACTGTCCAGCTTTGGGTTGTGCAGGACGCCCTGCATGTGCTTCATCGCCACCGACAGGGTGAGCGCGTTGCTGCCTTCGGAAAAGAAAGCAACGAGGCCATCTTCGGGTACGGACTGCAAACGGGTGAGCAACGCCACCGTTGCCGGCGTCAGGCTCAGCTGGTCGCGTAGATCGGACATCATAATGTACAAGCTTTCCAAATTTTGTTGCCGTCGCTGGAGAGTGTTGTTCTCGTGCTCCACCTGCTGAATCACCGACTTCTTCGACAGCAGGTGCGTCGAGTACTCCTCAATACGCTGCTCGACCTCCTCGACGTCCTGCACCAGGTCCTGCACCTGCTGCTGCGCCTCCTGCCAAGCCGCCTCGGACGTCGTGAGCAAGTCGAGCGACTTCAGCTCCGAGTTCTTCTGCTGCCGCAACAGCGCCTCCTGAAACTGCTTAATGTCGTCGAAGCCTGCACCGTCGTTGCCCATATGCTTCAGCAGGTGCTGTTCCTCCTCTGTTGTGAAGACGCGTCGCTTGTCCTGCCGCAGCTTGCGCACCCGTGCGGCTGCATCTGCCTCCACCTCTGCTCCGACGGCCTCCGTCAGGACGCCGCGAATCGCGCCAAGACGGCCATCTGCGTAGCCGCCGCGGGCACCAAATGACGACGGCGTTGCTTGCAGACGGCGCGCTGCGGCCACGAACATCTCGCGCTGGATGTGCGACTCGAAGCTGACGGACAGCAGTCCGCTTGCGCCAAAGTTGAAAGTGGCGTCAAAGCTGCCTTCGTTGGACACCTCGCTGAGGCGGTCCACAGCGAAAGCGGACTTGAGCTTTACGCGCTGGTGATTTGGCTCCACCGCGACGATGGTGAGGGTGGCGCCGCCGGTGCCGCCGAGCGGACGAGTAAGGATGATGAGTCGCGGCTTTGATGCTTTCTTCTTGTTGCCGATTTCAGAGACAGTTTCGCCTGCGACCACCTCGTCGCCGCGCTGGCGGAAGATGCCATCGATGATGGGCTGCAGATCACTGAAGCGACTCATTCTGCAACTCTCCAAGGTTGATCAGTTCAGAACGAAGTAAACAGATATGAATTTGGCTCGTATATAAATCACAGAAAGCGGCAGCAGTCCTTCTTCAAGTGTAAGTTCTATGAACCTCGGACTGGTGTATTTTTCTGTGCGTTTGTAGGTGCTTCGACAGAACGCATGGGACAGACCAGTAGCTAGCCGTGTGTTTTGCCGATTGTAATTGCACCAAAGCGGCGAGAAAACGAGAAGGAAGACGGTGGCACGTCAGACTCAATTGCACTGCGGGTATTACAACGGTTGCGGGAAACACACCCTCACTTTCTTCTGAATCGAAGGACACAACTTGATGTGTTGTTGTTGTTTTGTCTATTGTTGCAGCGGCAACTTTGACGGTGCAGTGCCACAGAATACACCACTTAATTTGCATATCAAATTGTTTCGCTTCTCCTTCCGTTGTTCTCTGTGGTTGGAGCCAAGGTTTAGTGTGAAATGCAAAGGGTTAGTGACCAGAAAGACAGCACAGGGTAACATAAGGACTCGCTTTCGAATGACAGAAATGTAAATATGTGGGCATGCTATGCACTCCAAGTTTGCAACGTAAGCCTACCCTTAAACAAAGGAATTCTCGGAAACTGTACACGGACGTGCGCTCAGAATACTGAGGAAGCGGGAGGCAGAGGCATCGGCAACAGGAGCACCTCCTCCCACGCCACGCTGGGCAGCAGCGCGTCTTCTTGAAACAGCACCGTAGACTCCGCAGAGGGCGAGGGGAACAGCAGATCATCGCAGCCGTGCTGTAGCAGCTCCGGCCCACCATGCCGTCGTTCCTCCACAATCGCTGGGTCGACAACACGCCGCACCCTCCCGTAGGTGACATCACGCAACTCATCCTCCCAAGGGGAAATCCCTGACACCGCTGCTGTCTTCTTTGTATCTGCTACACTGCCTTCTCCGTTGTTCTCCGTCCCGCAGATTCGACCAACGGCTTCCGTGACACTGTCGAAGACGCGATCCTGCGGGGCGTAAGTCAGTGCCTTCACCGGATGTCGGTACTGCAGTGCATTTACCTCGAGCTGATGGGCCTGCCGATAGGTGTTGAAGTCAAAGACGGCTGCGCTGATTGCGACGCGCTTTTCCTCCAACAGCTTTGTGCTGTTGAGCCCGGATAGTGCCGGTGGTGTGCTGTCTGTGGAACAGTCTCCGTTAGTAACTGCAGCACTTGATGCAGCATGCTGACTTGTCAGGTTATGGAGCACCCCCGCTACTTTGCGGGGGTCCATGCGACGACCGCGGCGAAGACCTTCGATGGAAGCTTTAGGTCCCAACATGCGCGCCACCGCCCGGTCAAATTCAGCCTCAAGCTGCGCCATCTCTTCTTTATTTTTCGTGTTTTTTGCTCTTTCATCGCTTTGACTTGAGACCAACGTTAATCCTGTTGCACTCGTACCACGTTTTGGTCCGCCCTTTGTAATTTCAGCATTCGTGGGAAATTTCTCAACAGACGGTCGCATGTTGTTCAGGACAGTATCCCGCTCTTCCCGCATCGAATTCTCTCCGAGTTCATCTCGCTTATCAAATGGTGAACGCTTCGCCGAAGTGCTTCTTCGTTCGTTCACATCTGCAGCAAAAACCTCGATATGGGCAGTGGTATCCGCCGAAGATGGCGGTGAGACGCCTCCGGTTGAGTCGCACTGGCTCAACTCTGTCGACTCCGCCCCTGCCATTTCGGATGCATCAACCGCGCCACGGTTCTCTTCTTGTAGACCGCTTCCCGCGACCTCTGGATCATAAAGTGCAGCTCGAGGCCTTTTTTCTGCAGCAAGTTCGCGTACTTCCTCGCCATTTCTGGGTCCGGGGCTTTGCCGCTTAATCGATGGCTGAGGTGGTGGGCCATCAAGACTGAGAGCTGTTACTGGCTCGGTGGGTTGCCCAACCGTACCGAGGCTGTCTTCGTCCTCTTCCTCACGCTGACTGTCGCCACCGTCTTCATCGTCGGTGGAAACGATCAACTCTGTATCTTCGCCGCGGTGTAGAGACGACAGATGCACCGAGGTGATACTGTCCCCCTCTGCGTCCCCAGGTTCGGGGAAGGGTACTGCAGTAGTCATTACAGACACAGCAGCAGTGGTGTCCTGTGCAGTCCTCTCCTCGCCGTATGCATCATTGTCTGTCACGGCGGGGGCGTTTTGCATCAACAGATTGCACTTCTCTCCCTCACCCTTCTGCATGTAGCTCACCTCGTGAGGCGTCGCGTTGAGTTGTGCTAGATGCGCCGTCGTTTTCGAGCCCGGTGCCGCAACCGGCTGAGGCAAGCTGCCTGTCTCTGGGATCGGTTCCTCCTCTTCTTTCATCACGTTTGCTTGTTCACTAGTGGTCTCTTCACCGTCACCTCCGTTGACCACCTTTGCGGAATGGACTCCGCCCTCAACAGCAGTGTGCAGTAGGTCTTTCAGAGGCCACCGCCACACATCACCGACCGACGTCACCACAAGCAGCGTGGCGTCCGCGAAGAGCTGCGTACCCCGCACGCCGTAGCCGACGTTGAAGCGCACCACCTCGGTGACTTGTTGACGCACGGCATCGCAGGTGTACAACACCACCAACCCCGACTGCGTGCCTGCCGCCATGTACGCCCCCAGGCACGATGCGCACGTGATTTCCTCGCCTTCGTTCAATGCACACCCGCCGCGGTACGACCAGCGCTCCGCAAATGCCGGTGACGAAGCCGACAACAGCAATGTTGACGGTCCTGCGGCCGCCTTCGCTGCGCCCTCCGTCCTTTCCACAGCTGATGCGGCAAACACGGCGATGCGCGAGGTGAGGCAGAGCGCCATCGCTTTCTCACCAAGCCCCAGTGGCGGTTGAGTCAGGGCAAAGGCGGCCACACCGCGCTCGAGCTCGAGCGGTGACAACGACGCACGGACCGTGCCGTCCTCTATGGAGGCAACGAAACAGGCGAAGTCGGCGCCACAACACACCAGTTGGTCACGATGCAAGCTAATGCAGACAACAGTGTCATCGAAGAATTTCTGCTGCCACATCAATGGTGGCAAAAATACACTTCCAGAACTGCTCTTAACGCGAACGCGATCGCGTGGTTCGGCGCTGCCCCGCCACACTGACACCTGTCCGTTACCTTCGCCGCAGACGATATAGTCGCTGTCGCACTCCACCACACTGGGTCGACTCACGCACGCGGCCAGCGTCTGCACGGTGCCCGTCTCTACGTTTGCGAGGAGAAGCTCGTTGGAGTAAGCTAGCGAGTAGACCAGGCAGTGCTGGCGCCTCGTCGAAGCGGCGTAGAGGCTGGGAACGAGGGAGAAGCACCGCAGCGAGGCGTCGAGGGGAATACGGTCGAGATAGGTGAGGAACAGACGAAACTCCCCTGTTGCGGTCTGAATCAGTTCGATGAAGCCATTTTTGGTGGTGACTGCGATCTGGCAAGGCAGAAGGTGCGTTGCAGAGACGTGGATCACATGTTCGCGAAAGGACGCGAATAACTCCAGAACTGTCTGGTCGTCCGGGTTACTTGCTCCAACCTCTTTCAGCAGCAACGAATTCATGTTTCTACCTTGAAAGCAATCGAGAAAAGAGAAAAAAATGGTGGGTTGTTTAGCTGATCCTAACTCGAAATGTCCCAATCTATCTATCTATATATGCAGATAGGTAGGTACTTTTCTTTACCAGAATTACCGTAGAGCTCTCCGAAGAGCGCCCCCTCTCCCTCTCCCTCTCTCTCCCGCTATATATATAGATGTGTGTATTGATGAGGTGCGCGGAATGATGGTATCGATTTGGCCAGCAGACGGTAGAAGAGAAAAGGACTGTAAAACGCAGATCTATGGAGGAAAGGGGATGTGCTGTAAAGACCAGCAAAAACTTTGTCAAGCAGAACAGAGGCTTTATGAATTGTCAGCCTACCTGTGCGTAGACTGCTATTCTATTAAAAGCAAGGAGTTTAACTTGGGTGGAAAGAGTCTCAAACCCGCGACGGCGGTTGACAGCCGCAGAACACAAAGCACGTTGCTGCGTTCGCTTGAAGCTGCTATCATGAGTAGCTAGGGTTTATTATGTTTAAGTAGTTAGAGGGAGGAATGAGAGAGAGATCCTCACAACGTGAAAGTGTGAATGTGTTGGGCCGACGAAAATAAGAGGTTAAGGCGAAAAAGCCTTTTCGTCGCTCTCCCACGACAAAATTCTTCACCTCATTGTACGTAAAACCACCAGTCTCCTGCAATTTTTGTTGCTGTAGCGCACTAACTATGGCTACACATTTATTTTTCCCTTTTGAAAACAGTTAGCAAGTCCTCGTATCCTTCTCGCTCAGGCCGAGAGGAAAAGTGTCAGACACACCATCGTTGCTGCACTACACGTATGGGTAACAAGTACCCATGCCGAGCAGCGCAGCGCTTCTTCTGTGTACGTCTCTCTCTCCTTTTTTTTGCTTTTATTGAGTGTGCAGTTACAACGCTGTGGAGAAGGGATTGGGGAAAGGTGAACATCAAAACCGAGATCCGCCACTCTTCGCAAGGAAGAAGGGGGGGGGGGAAAGAAACGAAAACATGCGGAGTTAGTTTAGGATCGCAGACCAACACACAAAGAATCCACGGAAAACAGAGAACTATCACTACACGACTCGTTCGCCAAGAGACATCAAAAATGCACCAACAGGCCTATTTGTTATTGTTGTTGTCGTTCACTGCAGATCGCCTCTGTTATTTCGTTTAAAAGGCAGCCTTTTCTCCCTCTCTCTGCTCAAATGGTTCTTGTCGTGTGCTACACGGCTTCAATTAGATTGTGTCAGGGCCAACCCTGAAAAGGAGCGCTGTTGTCGTGCCCCTCAGCGCCGAAAGCGAAGAAGATGAACATGCACCTCTCTTCTCCTGAAGCTACTAGAGCTCTTTTAGCGTCTTCGCAAACAAGGAGCTTACACTCTCCTCGTGCAAGTACTTATCCACTACTGCCGCGATCAGTGGCGCAATCGTGAGTACCTTCAGCTTCGGGACCGCCTTCTGGTGCTCCACCTGCGGAATCGAGTCCGAGACGACAAGTTCCTGGAGCGCGGCGCACTTGTTAATGCGTTCCGAGCACGGGTCCGTCAGAATCCCGTGGGTGCAGCAGGCCGACACTCGCACCGCACCGAGATTCTTCAGCAGTTCACACGCCTTCACAAGCGTACCGCCGGTGTCGATCATATCGTCTACGATGACGCACGTGAACCCCTCGACGTCGCCGACGGTCTGCATCGTGTCCACCTTCCCCGCAGCGATGCGCCGTTTCACGATGGTCACGATGCGACCCACCTGCAGGATATCCGCCAGCTGCTTCGCCCGCTCCACACCACCGGCGTCCGGCGAGACAATCACGACCTGGTCCACGTTCCACCACGGCTGGTCGCGCAGGTAACGCGCAAACTCGTGTGCCATCATCAAGTTGTCAACCGGGACGTTGTCGAAAAACCCCTGGATTTGGTTTGAGTGAAGGTCGAGTGAAGCGAGACGGTCGGCGCCCATCTTGACGATCATCCGCGCCACCGCTGAAGCAGAGATGGGGCCACGCAAATTCGTCTTGCGGTCTTGGCGGGCGTAGCCGAAAAAGGGTGCGATAACGGTGACACTCTTCGCGTTGCTCAGGCGCATCTTGCGGATCAACAGGAGCAGCTCCATGAGTGCGCTGTTGATGTCAATAATTTCATTGCCGGTGGTACTCTGAATGATGTACACATCCGCCCCCAGCACGCTCTCGTTGATGCGCACGTTCACCTCGCCGTTTGAGTACTGCGTGACGGACGTGTGGTGCGTATGCGTGCCCATGAGGAGCGCCACAGCCTCCGAAAGCGGACGGTTGCCGTTGCCGGAAACGAGGCAGAAGGGACGTGGGTGGTCACGCCCCTCTGTGTGAGGGCTCACGGTACCGCTGATGGCGTGCACCTCCGTCATCTTACCAGGCTGGTAGTAGTACGCCTTCTCAATGCGCGTCAGCTGGTCCTGAAGAGGGGAGGCGGACATTCTGTCGATACTAAACGGTAGTAAAAACGTGACGGGGCAAATATTTGGTGTCGAGTTTTGTGTGTACCCTCAGGAAGGATACGAGAAAGTGGAGAAGAGGGGGGGGGGGGGGAAACGGCTTTCTTTGTTAACGTTGTTGTTAAACCACACGTTCAAGTCTTCTTTTGACTTCGGCAGAAGACTTAAGATAACGAAGAAGTCGCACAAACGATGCCTGTGATGAAAAAAAGGTCAGCCGTTACCAACACACACACACACACACACACACAGACAGACACAGACAGAACTCGAGCGGGGCTTTGGCGTCGCGCTGCACCTTAGTAATTGCAAGCTTACGTTAAATATATATTAGAAAGATAAAATCACCCGTAAAGCCAACAAGTGGAGAAACTCACGATGAGGTGCCGCAGCCACTTTCGGTGTGTTTTTCTGCTTACAAACACCCGAAAGGATACAAAGGGCAGTACGTAAGCGAGCTAAAAACAGAACGAGCGACGCACCCAATGATGCGTTTAGTATGTAAACGTACAGTTACCTGAACAACAAACTGAGACAGAAAGAGCTCCGACGTATCAAATGAAGTACTGCGCTGCTGTCAAATGAAGGGGGGGGAGGGAGATGTTGGGGGAGAAGGGAGAAGTCGAGTGGCAGCTGAAAAAAACGATCGCGCGTTAATTATTGAATTGAATGGCATTGCAGCTTGGTAGGTGGCAATCGTCGTGCTTTGAAGCACCGTGATCTTTTGACATTTTCTATTTTACCAGATGGAAACTCATTTTTTCGACCTCCACCCAACTCTCCAACAGAACTCGGAGACTCGACCTTGCCGGTTTAGGCTCAGGAAGGGAAAGGGGAACAAAGAAGAAAAGAAAGCACGTTGGCCATTGACACCGACCGAGTTCGAAACCCAACCAGTTTGTGTGACTCATACACCAAGCCGAGTAAGTGGTGCTGTTTGTGATTGTATGGTGGGCTTTTGTGCACAGACCCTCGTGGAATCAACTTCTAGTGGCCAGGTTCGGCGAAACTAACACCCGCTTTGAAAGAAAAAACATCAAGTGTAGTTTACATCAAAAGAAAGTGCATGACATCTGCAGCGTGGAAGAAGCTTTGAAAGACAAGTCAAAGAGACGTCGCAAAGTAGACCAGCAGGAATTAGGAATTGTTGTCGTCTTCATTGGCCTTCCACTCTCTGCTCTGGAGCCGTCTCCGGCAGCATGGTCTCCTTTGTCATCTCATAGTAACGCTGCTGGAACTCATTCAAGTTTACACTGTGCACTGTGTCGTTGTCCCGCATTTGCGTGTATGCCTCCGCGGGAAGTTTGGGGAAGAAAAACTCAAGCAGGCACGCCATCTCAGCCGCCGACGGCGCCGCGCCGAGAATTTCCTCCATACAGCGGCGCAGCTGCACCGGGGTGATGCGGGTGTCGCGGTCGGGGTTGGTAAGAGAGTACAGGTCGGCACGGCGCCCGCGGTACGCCCGTGGCATCGTCGAGGCTAGGCGGAACATGTCCACCCCTTTCCAGCACCTCGCATCTAGTCGAGCCTTCAGCTCCCGCAGTGCCTTGGAGCGCAGCGCGCGCTGCTCGATCGCTTTCAGTTCCGCCGCCTCCCCACCGGAGGGCAGGCGTGGCCCACGGCGCGAGCTCTTCTTGTCCGCCTCCGTGACGGCGTCGATCCAGCGCATCAAGTCCTCGGAGGTGAAGTAGGCCGTGTTCGGCGACGGGGCAATGTGCGCAAAGATGGCCGCAGCGGCGTTCCTATCCTCCGTGATTTGAAACCCCTTCATTGCCGTCGTGAACTCAGAAATGCTGACAATGCCGTCACGGTCGCGGTCCAGAGCGAGAAACGACGCCACCCCGGTGCCAAAGCGGGAGCGCAGGTAGCCGCGCAGCTCCGACACGAGGTGCTCGACGGTGACCATCGCCCCGGTGGCGTCCGTCACCATTGTCAATCCACTGACAGTCTCCTTTCCGCTCCCAGGTGCGCCGCTGCCACTCTCGAAAAAGGCCACCGTGTGTGCATCCATCTCTATCAAGCGCAGCCGCAGTCCGTTGATCACAACCTCGCTATTCAGGCTAAGATCGGCGAGGGTATAGTGGGGCACGGCACCTGCTTCCACAGGCGGCTTCGGCGCGTTTCGGGGTCCAGCCTTGGGTGGCACTTTCATCACCTTGCGCCGCTTCCACACACACCCGCCGTGGATGCCAGCCGTCGGTAACGCATTCTCGTACACCATAAACTCCTCCGTGTCGGTATAGAAAGTGACAGCGAAGCGGCGGCGGTCGTCGTCACGCGCTGTTGGGTTGGCGAGGACGGCGCGGAAACGCAACGTGTCCTTTGTCCCGCCGTGCGCTGACGCGATCCCGTCTTTGTTTGTGTGTGCCCCCGACCTCCGAGTGCTCTCACCTGCCTCTGCGCCTGCCCCTGCCGCCATCGTAGTTGTACCCAACACAGTCCGCGGTGGGTCTTGGAAGTACGCGGTCACGTCGATGGCGGGATTCAGCGTCACGCCATGACGCTTTGCGTAAAACTCGCGCGTGTAATCGTCGCAGTCGTAGAGGAGAGCGGTGCGACCAAAAATGTTGAGCGTGACGCCGACGTTTAAGTCGGTGTCTCGGTAGTAAGCGTCGGGACTGCCCATATCCGGCTCCCGCTGCCCGTTCACGCGGTGCATGAAGGTCAGCTCGTTCACCTTGGAGGCGGACCCACTCTTTGGCAACCACCCTCGCGAAAGGTACAGTCCAGGGGCGTTCCCGGTGGTGCTCTGGCGCTGCAGAATAGCGATGGAGAAGTCTTCCACGAACATCACCACCTCCAGCAGACGCACACCGCCGTTCGGCACCGTAACCCGCTCGTCTAGCACCGCGAAGAAACGCAGCATCTTACCTCCGTCGCGCACAAACCGCGCCTTCCGCGCCGCTTCCTCTGCGCTAAAGTCCTGCGAGAGGAGGCCGAACTTGCCGGACTGCTGCCGCTCCTGGTAGCGCCCATACTCGGACATGAAGTAGTCGTCCGGGCAGGCTTCCGCCGGACCCACCTCGATCCCGAGGGCGGTGAGAAAGTCGCGGGTGAAAGTGTCGCAGTCGTAAAGGAAGAAGTCAATCGCGTTCAGCCGCACTGACTGTCCCACGTTCAAGAAGTTGAGAGAGACGTATTCCTCGTTGGGGTGCTGCTCGCGCTGCCGCGGGTCCGCAAGGACTTTCTGCCGCTTTAAAAATATGCCACCGTCAAGGCCGCTGTTGAAGGTGCGGGGCTCGACAATCATGAACGTGTCGTCCTCGACAAAGAAGCTAATGACCACCTTGCGATGCCAGTAGTCTGCCGCCCCGCCTTCCGGCGCGTGCTCGTTGAAGAAGGCGTAGAAGCGAAGCACCTTATCCTCTAGCGTGACCGCCCGCATCGCCTCCACGTCACGCGCGGCTCGGCTGGCCGCGTTGTGGTTGCGAGAGGAGGAGGCGAGGGCGTCCACGAGCTGCTGCGCCGTGAGACACATGTCCGGCGGGGCCGCGGTGACTGTGGAGCGGTTGTTCGTGGCAGCAAAAGCACGCGTGCCGCGAAACTCCGCCTCCAGC
The DNA here is from genome assembly GCA_900240875.1 of Crithidia expoeki. Taxonomy (NCBI): domain Eukaryota; phylum Euglenozoa; class Kinetoplastea; order Trypanosomatida; family Trypanosomatidae; genus Crithidia; species Crithidia expoeki. The sequence continues at coordinate 377,038 of OESE01000197.1, forward strand.
TGCTGCGGCTTTCCTTGTTGCGCACGGAACGCCTGATCGTTCCAGTTGTGTCCCACGCGAGGCGGCAACAGATCGGCGTCGACGGCGCGAACGTACTCTTTTGGAACGTTGTTCCTGTTCGCCATTGAAAGGCGCAGCTGCGGATCTGTTGACATTTGGTGACGATCCCCGTTATTGTTGTATTTTTTTTTCCTACTGAAGGGAAACGTCAGGGCACTTTTGCGGGAAGAAACACACACACACACACACACTAACACGCCTTTTCTCGTACTGTCTACTGAACGGATAAGGTGAAAGCAGCGACAGAGCCGAGCGAAGGCAACACAAATCGTACGAAGCCACAACAGAAGAGCCAAAGAGTGAGGAACAAAAAGAGGTACAACGTGAAAGAGAGCGGGCAGACAGTACGTTCCTTTCAATATGAAATCAGCCTGAGACACCGATAATCTGTGTTTCAAAGGAAGGAAAAAGTTGCGCGGGCGTAGTGGTTCACCAGCTGTTTTCACCAACGTACGCGCACGAATTGATTTGTTCACAAGAATCGACACAAGGTTATGGTGCACTTATCTGCTTATGCGACAAGAAAACGACCACAACCGGTTCGATTTTAAGCCTTTACTGCAGCCCCAGCAGCATCCCAAGGTGGCATGCCTGAAAGCAAGGTTATGCAGTTAGGAGTTTTCTGATGGTAGCGCCACCACCTCTCCGCGTTGACGATTTACAGATTAGTCTGCCATGATATTCTTTTTGTAATATATTACTGTGTGCGCTACTTCCTCGTTCTCTTCATATTTCCAAATTTTTTGATACACACACACACACACACACACACACACGTCACCACACCAACAGATGTGTTCTCAGTGCATTCGGAAGAAAGTAAATAGAAACTAAACAAAGAGTCGTAGTTGTGCGTGCTGTAGCTGCATCTATCGGAAATGAAATAGGAGGGAGAAAGCTTGGTAACACAGGAGGAAACGGACCAATAATATAACAATAAAGAATAATATGAAATCAGCATTACGAGTACGTATGCCATTCCATAAATGAACACACTTGGGAGGACAGTGTTTCACTACTGGTTGGACCTCCTTCATTCTCATTGTGTCTTCTTCTCCCTGCAAATTGCAGACGGTGAAGGAAAGAGAAAAACAAAAGACAGTAAGTGTCAACGGAGCGAAGGCGTCTCTGCACTTCACTGTCCTCTTCACACAAATGCACAGAGCTCTTGAGAAAACACGAGGAAAAAAAAGTCCAATCTTACACATGCCGGAAGACACACTCACATGCGCACGTTATTGTCTGTTTTTTTTTTTGTGGTTGTTTAATGTGTGTCTGTGCACAGAGCTTGAGGGAGTTACTGGCCAAACCGAATGATACCGGCAGAGATGAGCTTGTTGATCTTACTAGAAATGCCGGGGTCCTTCATGTACTCCTGGATTCGCGTGGGGTCGTTCTGCATTTCCCGTAAGACTAACTGCATGTAGCTGTCCTGCATGATGGAGGCAATCTCAGGGTCCTCCATGGCGCGGCGGGCGGCCTCGTCGCCATCAGTGGACTGCCCCGATGCCATCTCCTGAATCTTCATCATGGTGCGGTAGCGACCGTCCTTGCAGTCCGTATTGTTCGGATCCACCTTCAAACCTTCATCGTATGCCTGCAACGCGCGGTTGTACTGCTTGGTCCAGAAGTACGCGTGACCCTTGCGTGCGTAGCCTTTGACGAAGTCCGGCTTCAGCTCAATGCACTTCTCCGCGTCTTTGAGAGCGTCATTAAAGGCGCCAAGCTTGAGGTACGCTGCAGCACGGTTGCTGTAAGAAGTGTGCTCCTTCGGGTTGCGCTTAATGGCCTCGGTGTACGCTGCCACGGCCTCGGGGAACTTGTCCTCCTTGAAGAACTGGTTGCCCTCGTCCTTCTTCTGCTGTGCGATTTCGGGGTTGATGTACGCTTCCTCGACCGCCTTCTGATACTCCTTCTCGCACTCTGTCAGCTTCTTCAGCGTGTCGGGATTGCGCCACTCCACGAGAGCGCGCTTGTAAAAGTCGATGGCCTCAGTGTACTTCTTCTGCTTTTGCAGGCAAAACGCTTGGCGCGTCATCAGCTTGCCGATAATCGTGTAGTCGCAGTGGTTCTCGCGGCCGTGCTCGAGCCCGCGCTCGCATTCTTCAATGCACTTGTCGTAGTCGCCTTGCTCGAAAAATACGGCGGTGGCGTTGAGGATGTACAGGGTGTTCTTCGGGTCCTTCTCCTGCGCTTCCTGGTACTTCGCCAGAGCCTCGTCAAACTTCTTGGACAGGTACAGCTTGTTGCCTTCCTCTTTCGCCGCCAGGGCCTCCTTCTCGTTCTCGTCGAGCGGCTTCTCTTCCTTCGGCTTCTCCGCGGGCTTCGTCGTCTTCGTCGAGGAGCGGGCCTCCTCCTCTTCTTCCTCATCGCCCATTGGAATCGGCATGCCGCTCAGGTACATGAGCGTCACGGCGAAGCGCTGGTCTTCCATGAACAGCTTGCCCTGCGAAGGGTCGCGGACGACGGTGTCGATCATCTTAACGTAGTCTGGTTGGAGCATTAGCAAAGACAACTTCGGGTTTTCCTGGATCTTGCGGAACGCATCTGGGGTGAAGGCGCGTGCAATGGGGTCGCGCGCTTCACGCGCCACCGCACTCTGGACGTCCTTCACGCCTTGCGCGCAGCCGCTGTTGGCGGGGTCCACCTTCAGTCCCTTCTCGTAGGCAGCAATTGCGTCGGTGTAGCGGCGCATGCCGTGCAAAGCCGCCCCGCGACGAACGTAGCCCTTAGCCCAGTCCGGCTTGAGAGAGATACATTTGTCCGCGTCATCCAACGCATCCTTGTACTTGTGCATTGCTGCATAGCAGGCCGACCGGTTGCTAAAGAGAACGTTGTTCTCTTTGTCCAGCTCGATTGCCTTGGAGAAGGAGTTCACCGCCTCCACATATTTACCTGCGGAAAACTCCTCGTTGCCCTTGTTCTTCAACGCCGTTGCGTCCATCGTTGAATATACGTTTAAAAGAAAAGAAAAACAAAATTCTTTCAGCTTAATGTAATTACTTGGCTCAAGCGGTTGCTAGGGTCTGGGTGTGTGTGCGTAGTGTGTGAAAGCACCTCTTTGCTGTTATTGATCAAATGGGGGAAAAGGAGCTGAGCATTTGTATTACATGTTGCGGAAGAGTGAAGGTGAAAGTGGTGAGAACGAGAACTGAGCAAATAACCTACCTCACAAATTAACGAGCTTTCATGAGGCAGCATAAATTACACGTTTTTCTGACAACGAGCCACTCTAAATAGTGCCAATGGTTTTATGCACCCACTTGTTGAGAAAAGGGGAAAACGAAGAAGCAACGGTAATTTTCTCCGTTTTTCCTTTTTCTCTTTTATTAAAGCCCAGTGAAATGATTGCAGGTATGTGTACCGTGAACAGGCTAGCCATAATCCCATCAATGACACTCAGCTTCTCGTCCATTTTTTTTCCTCAAAAAAGAAGGGCAGGCTAGCCTGAGAAGTTGGAAAGCATCTCACATTTGTGTTGAGCGTCAACACCCAGGCATCACCTAAAACCGTGTCTTTCTACTTTTGTTGTTGTCAGTTTATGCATGCTACCAGAATTACCGAATATCAAAGTTCCGAGAACCCAAAGTGCTACCTAGAAAAACACAGAGTTTTTGGTTTAGTTCACCGCCGTTGTAGAAGCGTGTGTTCGAAGAACACCATTCTGAAGTAGAAAAGGCGCACTCGCGCACCTACAAAAGACGGCGCTTTCCTAAGAAAAAGAAAAGGGTAGTCAGTAAAGACGCTACGCAAAGGGAACCAAAGAGTACGTAAATGTGAGGTGCACCTTCCACTGAAACGTTGCTTGATAACGAGAGGGGAGTACATGACCGCCGATTCTGTCTTTTTTAAACACTGACAGCGACCGTTGAGTACTCTCTCCAAACAAAAAAATTTTTTTGGAGAAAGGAAGCGAAACACAACTTGTAGCGTCTCTGTTTTTTTTGTTGTCTGTTTTAATGACCAGCCTTCTTCTCCTCGACTGGGGCATCGTCGCGCTGGTGGATGCGAGCCTGCAGGGCCAGCACCTCTTTCAGCAGACGCTCGCGGTCCCCATCGCCACCGGACTGGGAGGCCTTTGGGCTGTGTTCGGACGCTTCAGCAGCTTTTGAAGCCTGCGTCTGTGCCATAATTTCCCGGACCTCGTTCACCGAGCGCAGGCGCACTGGTAGCAAACGACGTTCTTCTAGCGGTGACCACCACTGGAAGCCGGACACGTCCACCTCCAGTTCCGCACGGTCACGCACTTCCGGGCACCAATCCATGTAGCGCCACACGCCAAGCTGACCCTCCAGGTGCTTGATGGTGAGGCGCTGCATGATCGCTTCGCGGGCGAGCACCGGCTTGAAACGCTCAAGAAGCTCCACCAGATCGTCAAGGCGTTTGTCCTGGACGGGCCTGCGGTACTGCTGGAGGACGGCATCGATCTGCGCCTCGTCGCGGTCCACGGTGTTGGCGGCGATGGTGTCGTAACGAATACGCTTCTCGTTCACGAGCTCACGGTCAATCACGTTCTTGTACTCCTCACTCCAGTTAATCTGCGGCACAGGGGTATCTGGAAGACCCTGCTCAGCGCGCTTAGCGCGGAACGCGGCAAGCTTTACCTTGGCCTCAGATTGGCGCTTCAGCTGCGCGAGCTTCACCTCGTCCTCGGGGGTGTACACAACCCACTTGGCGATCTCGTTGAAGTCATACTTACCCTCGTCCTTGTGGTAAGACCAGAGGGCGTGGCGCAAGCAGCGCTCCATGAGGGCGAGCTTGTCCATCGGTTGATCGTCCGTTGCCGTCTTGCGCATCTTTGCCGCACCGCCGAGAAGAGCCTCAATCTCCTTCTCGAGCTGTTCTACGGTCGCAGTATGCTTGCGCACGTACGCGGCGGGCACCTCCCCCTTGTAACGCTTTACCATCTCAATCGCGATCTTCGTGTTCCGCTTCACCTGCTCCTGCTTGGAAACACCGGCGGAGGCAGACGGCGGGAAGTACATCACAGGCGCTGCACCGCAGATTGTGCGGACGCACTTGGCGCTCATGGAGGAAGCAGCAACACGGCGCATTTAAATAGTTTTTCCTTGTTAATATTTACAACTGAGTACAATACACTACAAATAAGGGATTGCGAGTGTGGGGGGTTTATGCGCAGCCGGGCGTGAACAGATGGAAAAGAACGCGTGGTAAACACCCATGTAACAAATGAATGTAAAAAGAAAACCGAAGCAAAGAGTGCAATAGAGTGAAACGGAGAAAAGCATCTCACCGGAGTTCAATCAACCAAAAACTCCATTCCAGTGCGATTTGCAAAATATACGAAACACAGAAGACACATAAACTTTCTTCTACCAAAATAATTAGCTGAAGAGAAGCACAATTCTCCTTTCTTTAAATCGAAAATGCGGGGTGAGATTTTAAATGATCACCAATCGGCAAGCATCCCACCCATTTCTTTTTTTTTTTCGTTGTTGCACCGTGAAATGCAAAAAGGGTAAAAACAAATCCTTGAGGCAGAGCAGATGAGATAACCATAGCAATAAAAGCAGGTTGTAAAGTGTAATCATGCATAGTGCTAACGCTGAAACGGAAGAAGAGGGTACTTCTTCTCAATCGTTCACATCACTCTCGTCAAACATAACACGGAGAGGAAAATTGAGGAACAAAGCAAACGCAGCAGAACCGTAACAAAAGAGAAAGTCAAGGTTCGTGAGAAAGGAACACCGTCACAATGCTGACTAAGATGTCTGTACTTGAAAAAGAGAAAGAGAGGAAAATCCGAGCTTCAAATGGTTTTCCTGCATAGTTGCCAATGAGCCACATTTGTATCAGATACCTTCCGCGCAAAACCAGTTGTTTTAAGAAACTAGTAAAAGAGAGAGAAAGAAGAAGTCCACTTTGAGCTTTTTTGTTTGTTTCGTTCATTGATTTCGTTGTTAGAGAGAGCAGTTCTTTATTATTATTACGAAGCGAAAAGACGAAAAAAGAAGTTTCGTGAAACCTTTCGGTTTCTTACATACTAGTGAATAGGAGAAAAGTTCGTTTTCAAGCAACGATCGGTCAAGATGTCTTTTATAGCTTTGACTCTAGGTGAATGTAAAAAGAAGATACTGCTTTTACGAAGCACTGATTAACAAACGTGAAATTATTTTCTCAGCTTTAAAGGAGGCAAAGAACTTGCTTTGCGAGTCCACGAAACCCAATTTTGCGCCTCTTTGTTTCTTGTCTGTCCTGTTGACAGCAAGAATAATTGACATGACTGACTCTCGCCGTCCACTGCTAGGTGGTCAATGGGGCACTCGTTGCTGTACTGTGATAGCCATTGTTGTCCACACACCCTATGCATTGTGTGTCCGCAAGGAAGAACATGACACAAGTCTCGTGCAGAAAAAATCTGCTGGCACACCGGGCAACAATCATTGACGCTGCCCGACACGTCGTATTTTTTGATTGGCAGGCGTAAAAGCACATGCGGCGGTAAGATTTTCCTTTTCCCGTTATCCAATGACGTCAGTACCTCGTAATCTTCCGGGTTTATTTCGCGATAAAGAAGCTCTTCCACATTATATGGTTGCGCGAAAGTCGAAGTTGGAGCTGGGCTGAAAGCATCTCGGTGGGAAAAAGGATGAGAAGCATGCGTGTTTGACGCTTTGTAGCAGTGTGCACACAGATAAAAATTATCACACAGTAGACACTTGAAACAATCATCTCGGCAAGCGCAGTGACACTTTTCACACTCCAACCGAGGACGAGCTTTTGGTGGTAGTATCTTCGAAGCACATTTGGGGCACACATCCTGCTTATATTTGCCAGTTGCCGCCCCTAATTGCAGACAGCGTTCGTGAAACTGTATCTTGCAACCTTGGCATTGTCTCCCTTCCACCACAGCTTCGCGGCAGAAAATGCACCCTTTGCTCTCGTTTTTTGCAGCAATCCATTCGCTGAGCTCTAGTTCACTGACGCTCTTCTGCCAGATGGACACACTCATAGGAGAGACTTTAAAATGTGTAATTAATACAAAAAGAATATGTACACAGGGTTGTGACGAGGAGCATGAACACCGATGTGGGTTGCCGACTGTGCATCGAAGCTTCGCGTCGTGCTGATCCCACACAATAAATTTCGTAGGGTCACTTTGACTTTCAAGTCTCAAATTGCAATTTGTGCAACATGAAATTCTTTTTCTGATGCGGTCCGGACAGGTATCTAGCCATGAGTGTGCATGTGACATTGTGCAAGTGCACTCTGTTTAAGTTCACTTCGAAGCGTGGTTCAGTAACAACAACAGAGAAGGGAAAAGAAGAGAAAGTAAAGTGATGCAGCAAATTTGTAAGCAAAGCATGACCGAACTAGTTTGGGTTTTACGGTTAGAAGCACGGAGCGTTATAGTCGTGAGCTCTTTCAAAGCGGCAAGTGAGTACCCTTGTATCAACGCACAAATGGGTGCATTCACAGCAGAAACCAGCAGTTCTGCTATAAGTTGGTCCCGATCACAAAAGTTTGATATGACAACCCAGAATCTTTGCCTTTTTTAGTGGTTTATCTTCAAGAGGAGTGTAGTAAGTGTCCGTCATGATGGAGATGGAACAGAATTGCCCGTTTTGTACGAGTCCACTACGAAAGCAAGTCCTTGCTTGACCAGCGCCCGTGTGGTATTGGTCACCATTTTAGGGAGAGTTACTTTGGTCTTTGGTTCTCTCTGTTTGACTGCAGAGGGAGTCTCTTTTCTCGCCTCAGCTTTAGCGTTGTTTCGCTTCTCTTTCATCTTTGCACGCGCAAATTCACGACCCTTTTTTTCCAGCTGCTTGCGGAAACCTCCTTTCCCGCCAGCGCGGCAGCGCAACAAAGCGTACACAGAATCCTGTTTTTCAGAATCCGTCGTCAATGCGACAAACCCAGCATTTTCCCTGGTAAACAAAGCAAACGCTTCGGCTGCGTATGTTGTTTTCTGGGAAAGAGCAGCTCGAATTGCACTAAGGGAATACTGCGAGATTGCTAAATGCACCACTCTGCCGACAGGCAAAATGGTGCATTTGAGCATTTGTGAGCACATAAAGGTAATATTGCTAAAAGAACAGCAGTGGTGGTGTGTGCAAGAATTCGCTTCCGGAATGCTAAAGGGACGTTCCGGAAAGTGAAAACGAAGGAGACTGTAGGATATTATAATGGATAATTTATTGGTGCACTTCTGATTGGTTTAAGATTGCAGCAATTGAGCTAAGCAAAAAAAAAAAAAAGCTGATTCAGGCGACGTAGAGGATCAGTAGCGAGCAGGACAACACAGTACACTTAGAAGATCCTTCCGCTATGAAACATGGGTCTCATGTACACAACTTTTATGTCACTTAAAGCAGTTCGTTGCATGGCTTCGAACTCCGTTTTGAAAGGCTTGTTTTTTTTTTTGTTTGTTTGCTGACACAACATTCTTCTTTGTTTGTATTATTGATAACGTTCACTTTTTGAAGCCGAAAGCCGACAAGAACAACCGGTTTCCAGAAGTAAAGGACCATCCACGTGCAGCGGTCGAGCGTTTGCAGAAAAAAGGACTTTGTCAAGTTTGCTTAAAGTGCAACGGAGGCATTTTGTATGTTGATCTCCACGCAAACACAGGAAAAAAAACGTTTCTTTGTATTCTTAGCTAACAATTGTTTATGCAGCTTTTCAAATCGCAAGAGACACTTCTTCTTCTTTCTCCAATTGGCGTAATTACCTTTGCCTTTCTAATTTGTGTTTAGGGCCCCTCTTTGTTACGCTGAATCACCTGAATTGTAACTCTACGAACGACAAATACCGTTAGTAAGTAAGTGCTCGTTAATTCCTTTATTCCGCGTAAGCCGATGTTCTAAGCTATTCCGTGTCTCTTCTATTCCCCTTCCCCTGCCTTTTTGTCTTTATTCGCGGCTTTTTTTCTTCACCAGCGGACCACTAGGATGAGGCTGCTGCAAAGATGAAAATACAAGGTGAACATTTCAAGGTCCATGCGGATTTACAGTGAACCACCAGCGAGGCACTGCAATTTTAAACTGGCGGGATAAAACGAATCAACCGCCACATTATCACGACACCAAAAGAAACGAAAAGCTCGAAGAAACCCTTTGCACAGCCAGAGCGGGACCAACGCACCTGTCAGCCGAAGGATGCCCTTTTGTGTCCCATTCCCTGCGTCTTCCCTGGAAAAAGCCAGCTGCCAAAGCAGCGGATGTTTAGACATTTGTGTTTTACATCGTTTTTTCTTTTTCGACTCCCCATCGTTGATTCCGATGAGAAAAATTACTGCTGCTATTCTTATTTTTATACGTGCGTTGCTGCCGTCTGTTCACTAGAAGCGCTGCGGCTCCGGATCGCGGAAAGGGGGCCACCCTCCACCCCCCCTCCAGCCGCCACGAACCAACGATTTCAAACCGCCCCTCTGGCATCCGACTCTATTTGGGCGCGGCGGCTTTGCCCCTTCGGCCCGTATATGCAGCAGCGGTGATGCACATCACCTTCAGGAGCGTTAGGACACAAAGGGGGAGGAGACAATTATCCGACCCGAGGGGCCAGCAGCACGAACAGGTCGTCGGGTTGAACGGCCGCCTCGGTTGTGGCTCGGGGGTTTCGAAGGGGAAGGCTCGGGATCAGTGCTAGGAGGAAACCGGTTGGCCCGACGCACGCCCCCGCCTGATAAACCTAAGGCAGGAGCGCGGCGAGTTTTCGAAGCATTGCTAAAAGCACCCCCGGGGCACGGCAGGCGCCTTGAGGTTCCCAAGCGCTTTTGCCGCGACGCTTCCGGGGAGAAGGTGGCTGCAGTGGCCTTGTCGAGCATCAATTTGCACCATCACGGCGCTTCTCCTGAAGCGGTTGGAAGGAGTTTCTGAACAGATCCCTGCCCTCTGACGGGGGAGGGAGGCTCTCACTAGTAGCCCTTCACGCTCGATCATATGGCACCAGGAATCGCCACCCTAGGGGGTTATCAGGATAGATGAGGTTAGGAAAAGCTATGGCTTCCAGACCCGCCTTGGAACAAGCAAGGTGCTGCTAGCGAGGGCCTTGCGGAGACGGAAAGGGAGGACGGCTAAGTGGATCAGCCGTCGCCAGCATGGCTTTAACGAGCGCCACGAGGTTAGATAAAGACACCCCAGCCTGTCGACGACATTTGGGGCTCTCAGAACTATCGGCTTCACTTTTTTTTCTGGGGAGGGGGGCGCTAACGGTACTGGCTCGAGTCGAGGAACGTGGCGCCTTAGATAGCATCTAAGGGGCTCTCCTTTGCTCGCTAGGGAGAGGGCGCGTGTGGAATACCGATCAGACCTGCCGGGTGGTGACGCGTGAGGCGAGCACCAGTGGGCATCGTAGGGCCTCCAGCGCCACAAGGTCGGTCTTACGCAGTATGCCCCGGGAGGACTGTAGCATGAGTAAAACCCAGGATTGGAAAAGAAAAAAAAAATGAAAACCAGAATGTGCTGCCTCGGGATGCGCTTGAGGGGAGGGGGTGCCCAGGCGGGACAGCGGCGGCCGGGTGGAAGGCCACCGTTCCAGCATCCATTTTGCGCAGCTCCGAAACAGCAAGTTGCCGCCACCAAGCGGAACGATTGGAAAGACCACGTTATCGGGAGGTGCCAGCGCGGCATTGCACCACCACGGTTTCCAAACGCCTTTCGACAACGACAGGACGAATGCGAAGAGAGAAAGCTCTACCGTACATAAAGCTCCATGATGGGTTGTGCGGCGTGTTGACCCCGCTCCGTGGTGTACTATGAAGTGTTCAGAGCCGACGAGGAATTGAGTGGGCCATGTTTGCAGTGTCGGTATGAAGAGCACTGGGAATTTTGCTGGTATGACAACAGCCTCAGCAAGCGGAATCGAGGAGTGGTCGGATACAAACTGAAATAGGAAGTGGATGTCGCGATCAACGAAACTGGAACGTGAATGCCCAAATGCGCCTAAGAATGCCTTCCCCTGACGTCGGCGATCCTGCCTTTAGCGCCATGAGCAGCGAGCATGAACCCGCCAGAATGACAGCAGTTGCTTTGGCAAGGTGGTTCTGCGCTAAGCACCCTAGTAGTATGCCGAAGCCCACTTCCATCACCATGCTCTCTCTACGGTAGCCGCACGCATAGCAGTCACGTGAAACCCCAGCCCCTTTAACAACCCATCCTGTTCGTAGGACAAAAGGGGCGTTCATGAATTGTTCTATTCGTGCAATCCTTGCCCTTAGTTTGTCTTTCGAAGCAAGATGGCGCAGGGGTTTCTTTGCAAGGGAGTAGTGGAGAATACACGGAGTCTTCGCAACAGTAATTTGTAGCTTTGTAATTGCCCGTATGGGCTGATGGCGGCGTAGCTTCCCTTAGCGCAAATGAGGTAGTTGTGAGTGGGGCGGGGTTCTAGGTAAACACCGCGAACGGGGTTCGCAAGAAAGCCGCCGTGCGTGGTGGCTGCTGGGTATTGTTATATGCAGGGATGGAGGGCGATGGCGGCAAGCAAAAGTAAGTCGGCCTCCTCCAGAAGGTCTATGAGATACGATAATTTGGATGCTTCAGTGATTGTCACTGTGTCTGGGCTGCGGTGGTGCCCGAGGGAGGCTTTACTGGACTCACTTTCGTTGTCCCGCCAGATTGCGGCTACGTACGGCAGTTTCGACTAGATAAACGTGGGGTAGGAGGGGGGTCGGGGGGCGTCTTTTGAGGGCTCCCAGATCTATCTGGTGACAGCCCTGGGCCTCGTCAGTTGCTTTTATGCGGCGTTAAGTGCCCATGAACGCATTTTCCAATTCCTCCTACGAGCCGGAAAGCTACATCGAGAAGGCGCGGGTATTTTTCTGAGTCCAGCTGCGTCTTTCCAAAACGCAGTTTCAACCGTCGGTGGTTTCAGGCGCCGAGCAGTGTGCATTTGACCTTGAGGACGTCTGGGTTCCATAACACGTGCCCGCGTCCAGTGCGCTACTCTCTGCCAACTGCTTTTTGAAGTGTGCTCTGAACCGCACTGGTCTCTTCCAGTGCTGTGAAGATGGTGGAGTAGTCTGCGGAAAAAACCTTTGCGGAGTCCTCTACCTGATTCAGTCGAACGTTGAGGAAGTTACTGAGAATAAGGAAACGCAGGAGGGGCTGAGGGCTGAACGCTGGGGATGCCACGGATGTGCTTTAGAAGGCCAGAGGGCGCATTGCTCACACGGGCTTGCGGCGCCCTATTGCCCAGGAGGTCCATGAGCCATCGCGCCAAATACGGGTCCACGCCAAACATCCTCAGGATCCTGGTGGCGACGCGGTGGTGAAAGGAGTCGGAAGCCCGCGCGTAATTGACAAGCACCGCGCCGACTTCTGTACCTTTGTGCACCTGCGCCGTCTTCCAGGGGAGCAACTTTAGCGGGTCGGGGATGGCTCAGTGTGGGTGGAGGCTTGCATCCTGCGACTGAAGCCGGAATTCTAAGTGGTCCCGAGGACTTCCTGATACCCGTTCAAGCAGTTTTCAAAAACCGCCTTGAGAGTGGAAGGACGAAATGAAGTGAAATCTGTGGCGGACCCCATTGGTTTTGGTAAAGAGGCAGTGGTGCCTTCCAAGGCGCCAGGGGCGCGCCCGCTTGAGACGCTTCTGTTGCAATTGCCGAGTGGGTATCTATTGCCCGTCTGTGGTAGTGCGGGGGTGGGACCGCTGGGAACATTACCGGGGACAGGTGCAGATCCGCAGTGGATATCTCGTAGTGCAGCTTTTGCTGTGCTAAGGAAAAATCGTTGAAAGACGGTTAACAGTAACCACCATTAATGCGTGATGGAGGGGGTTGCGTGCGGATAAGCGCCGTTTCTGTATGGACGCTCGGGGGCCGTTTGCTGGTAGCGTTCCTTTGAGGGACGTGACGGCCACCAACGCGGAGCGGTGCTCCACGGCGGGCGACGTACTTGTAGTGAAGGTGTCTGTTGTACTGGGTTGAATGGCGGTTGAATCGTGTTGGCGCGAAAGCTAGAACGAAGCAGTGGAGTGCACATGTGCTCAGTTTGGTGCGGGGTGGTCCCACATGTTGTGAGGATTCCGGCAGCGACGGATCTTAGCTGTTCATGTAATTAATGACCTTAGTTCACCTTGTTGCACAAGTCAGGATGCCAATCTTTTCGTGCCTTAGTGAAATCACTTTTTGTAACGGATAGGCTCTTATATCCGATTATTTAGCGAGTGGGTTTGATCTTTGTCGTTTTGTCACTTTCGACACTTCATCACCGGAGTCCGTGAATATTATTGCGCGTAGAGTCTTATTGTTTTTCTGTTAATTATAGCTTCTAGACAGGATCAAAATCGGTGTCCTTCGGCGTATTTTCGAAAGTACGCATACTGGAATCCCTGTTCATGAGACAACCTTTCACGCTGAGAATCAAGAGTGAGTTTTTAATAGTATGGCACTGAAGACAAAAAAAAAGGAGAGGACACAGCAGACGTTCCCTGTGCAAAACTATGCTTATCTGGAAGACTGCAGATAGAATAATTTAATACAGACTGCGTGAAGCTCATTTAGTACAACACCTTTTTTTTTTTCACAGGATACTCTCGTTTTATATTCTTTGTCCTTAAAGACCCATTGACGACATCTTGATTCCTGTACACGCACACTCAAGTATTTGAAGTTTGATATTTCATGCCACGCAATTGAAGTCGCGAAGTAGCTGTGTTGGCTGGAAGAGCTGAGCGTTTTGTGGTAGGAGAGTTCTGGTTGACTCCATTAAATAAGCACCTTCTGTTCTACTCTCTTTTTTTTTTGCTTACCTCAACTGTCCGTTTTAATCAGGTTTCCATTAGTCTTGGGAGCCCATGTATACTTGCTGCACACATGCAAATGCGTCGCACTCCGTCACGTCCTAGTAGTGTTCGTCCGAGTATGAACCTCACATCTCATCACAACAGCAAGTACCGAATGCCGCCGTACGACGGAAAAACAAATGGACGGCCACACCGAGGAGCTCCTCGGAACGAGTATACCGATCTCGATCAAGGATTCCTCCCTTCGGGCAGCTATCCAGGGCCAGTTAGAGGTTGCGATGAGGACGTACCACCTCGTGTTCGGCGCCAGCCAGAAGGTTTTTTAACGGAAGACAATTCGTCTTTTGCCATGAAGAAGCTGCCGAAAGCTGCCCAACCGTCGACAGCGGCTGCAGAAGAGTCAATTTTGAAGAAGTGGGAAGCGTGGAGCACGCAAATAGGAACTCAACTTGCGCTGGAGAGTGCCGTGCCGACAACGTCGATAGTTCGTGGGTCGTCTCGAAACAGTTCTTTTCGCAGCATCTCGCAATTGTCGAACAGCAGCATCACGAAGCCTTGCCCGGGAAGCGGCAGGGGCTTTTCGCCGTTGAGCCAAGGTGGGAGAAGGTCTGTGTCACGCTGCTCTTCGCGCTCACGACAGAGTAGTTTGGCGAGCACTGTTGTAGAGCCGTTTCGAGTCGGCGATCGAATGACAGCAAGTGCCGAGCGAAAGCGGCATCGCCCTCAATCGACGAAAAGAAGCAGAGAAGTGCTTTTTCGAAGAGCCTTAGGACTGGAAGACGACAAGGACAACATCCCAAATCTCTCTATGACATCCGCGACGAAGCGTCCTTTACCTGCCCCTGGTCCACTGATTGCGGCAACGAAAGTCAGCCCCACACCTCGACGACTTGCGGAACCCAGCTGTTGTTTGCCAGCTGAAGTTAAAGAAGTCATTCTTACAACAAAGCCGCAGCAGACGACAGAACTGCCGGAAGATTCGATGCCGCCAAAATCACATGAGTCGACACAATCAAGCGCATCAAATGCAAGACCTCACGAAGAGCTGGCTGTTCCGGAGTTAGAGCAGTTGAAATCAAGCGATATCAAAGAGACAGACGACCAAAATGACGAATGGCTGAAGAAGTCCATTGCGCTGCTCCATTCCAAAGATCAGCCTTTCACTGAAGCCGTTGCGGAAGGAGCCACGCCAGTGAGTGAGGGGCGCAACGCCGACACTGCGGAGGCAGATGTTGCCGCTGTGGAACCGATCAAAGCGAAGTGGCATCTTCCTGTCGGAGAGGCTGCCCAGATGATCTGTGGGCGCGTTAGAACGCAAACTTTAAACGGCTGTTCTGTTCCTGTGTTCAATTATCTTGCTGCCACAAGTGAAGACAGTGCTGATCCAGACATCAAGCTATCACCAGAAAATGAAGCTATTTTTCCATGGGTCAAATGGCCCATCGACCGTGCTTCTGTAAATGTAGTTTTCGTTGAGCACCGCGTAGACGATGACCAATTGTCAGCTTATGGTATTGAGGTGTCATCTCGCGAGGATTACTCGGCAGAAGTTTTACCGGACTGGAATGAGTCGAGACGGCGCTTTGCGCCAGCTCCTATAGAAGACTCGCAAGCACCTACGTAGTACTCAAAGTAAGACTTATATTTTTCTGATTTGTGTATTTCATCACTCAACAGTGAGGTGTGTTGTGGATTACTTTGTTTTTATTTGTTTCTAGCGATTTGATTATTATTGACATAGCCACTTTTATACGGGCAACTACTTTGGGTTAGTTTCCGTTTTTTCCCCGTATAAAAACATCAACTTATAACCTTCTGTAATTTCAGGATTTTTTTCTTGTTTGTTTTGCTTTTCAGTGTACCTTTTTTTTTGCTGTTGTTGTTTTCAGTTTTTTTCTTGGTATATTGTGAAAACTAGTATCGACTTTTGTTTGCGATTAAGAAAAAGAGTCTAAAAGCGTATAGTTTCATAGTTTGAGTTTTCAAGGATACATCCTCATTTGTTTTATGGCGAAGAAAAGAAAGATCATTGGCTCGATTGGGTTTGTCGAATACGTATTGGCTACATCTACTCTTAAGTTAAACCGAAAATGAATCCAGAGCAGCTGTATCAGCAAAGCTAAAAGAACAATGGAATCATGCAAATAGCGGACCTCTGTATCTTTGCTCTGATTCTTTCTCCCATCAAAGAAGAAAAAAAATTAATTATTTTTACGCATTTCCATTGGCGATGAAGTTTATGCCTGATGGCTGATTCCACTTCTTCTGTCCTCACATCCGTCGTTTCAGATGTCACTGCTGTGATTTCTGACATTGATGGAACGCTTGCCCATTATGCCGAAACACTGGTGAGTCTGGGTTATGAGAAACTTGAATCAACGCCGCCTTTATGGCGAAAGGAAAACGAAAAATATCAAGACGAGGTAGACAACCTCTTGTGGGATTGCTATCCATTATCATACCGTGAGGTGCGCTTTGCGTCTATTCCTTGTCAGTATTGGCGACATTCTGAGTCGAAGAGAATAATAAAAACGTATGAGCTGTTCAACCACTCGCTGACCGGAGCCGTCATTTCAGAAAGCACTGTTTTACTAATGGAGATGTTGCAATGCAAGTCTGCTTTGTACTACGGACTGAAAGGCTCATCCATCAGTGAATCGCAACCTGCTGTCATCGGCGAGCCTGTTGTGTGCTGCTTAATTACAGGCGCACGCACCTCGACTTTCATCCGTCGGCGTCATGGCGGTTCGCTGCCGCAAACAGCGTTTGAGTCATGTGAAGGTGGATCGAAGCTGTGGTGCCGCCTACTTAACCCATCTCAGTGGTTTAAAGATGAAGCAAGCCAAGACACCGAAAACCAAAGCATCGACGTAGACACTTTTTTTTACCCATCTGCGGCTGAAAACATACCGATGGACATTGACTGGACAAACACGTTTAGCAGGGTTACTGGTTTTCGTGCTGATTACACGGAAGAGGAAAACAAGCAGCTTCGCGACACAAAAGGAACGATCTGGGGTCTTGAAGCAGAGCTCAACGATGCAGGCTTTGCGACTGACCATGACGACTACGACACTTCTTTCTTGATCGACATTCGGAACAGCCCTTGCGTTCGCTCTTCTCTCTCTTACGTGCCCGAAACCGCTGCAAAGCTACCAAGAGTATTCGACGATGCACCAGGGGCGGAAAAGTTCCTGGTGTCGCGCTTCAGGGACACATACAACGAGCTGTTTAGTGTTGAATTATTTGTGAACCTCGGAAAGGCGCAGGTTAACGCCAAGGGAAGCGGAAAGCGTGGGGTGATGCTACATGTGTTGGCGAAGGCTTCGGAAATGGACTCTCAGGCAAACCATACACCGGGAGCCAGCAAGAAGCGGTTTTGCGTAGAGCACACTGTGGGTCTTTTTGACGATGAAAACGATTTACAGTTTGCAGAACTTTGCGAGGCTGGTTTTCTACCTTCTGTTGCACATGAGGAGGTGCTCGCGCACAAGCAGTGGTGTTGCGCCCCCAGCCAACGCAGGTGGTTTCGCCCACCGACTGAAGGCCTGCTTGGTTCGGAGTGGGCACTAAAGCAGCTCGTTTTGTTTAAGCGCCAAAAAGCTGCTTCACATTAGGAATTCTTACCTTATTTTTTTCCCGTAATAAAACAAATGCTCTCATTTCTTTGGCAACAACAATAGAAGCTCGTTGTCAACTGGTAGGCCGACCTGATTCTCATTATTCTAATATATATATATATTGTGTGTGTGTGTGTGTGTGTGTGTGTGTGTGTGTGTGTGTGCAAACGGGAACAGCGACAATATCCGATGTAAGTGACGTTCTGAAGGAGCTCCTGGCTTTCAAAAGAGTAGCGTTATCACTTTCTTAAAACTGATTGTCTCCGTTACGTCCTGACTTACTTTCAAAGCTGCGCAAGGGAGACATCGGAGTGGACAGCTGGGCTGGTACTACGGCTAAAAGTCTACCACCATTGAGTACTCCTTTATTTTTCCTTTTACGCATTTTCTTTGTGAAAAACATATAACTGTCTTATACATAGCTGATGCCGCGACCGCGTTTTGCACGGCCGAAGCTCAATGGGACGGTCACTGTACGCCGTTTCCAGCCACCGCAGTTGGAAACGGAGGCTCGAATAAGCAAAGGGGAACTATCGGAAAGCCTGGAAGCAGTGGCGTCCCGCGTGGGATTGCAACAACCGGACGACACGAACATCCAGACAGCAGACTTGTGTCTTGTCGATCAACAGGAGTTAGCACTGATAGGTAAAATGGTGGATAAAGGATTTTATTACATATCTGGTGGTGTTTCTTTACCTTCTCACAAGCTCGGTAGTGCACCCGCTGGTGTTTTCAGCAAAGGTAGAGGCGATACACTCAAAGCGGCATCCTTTCCACCCGACTGCGCCGTACTGTGGGCTTTTGATCCGCGCATGCTTCTTCATCATCCTCTAAGCAACAGATCGCCGGAGACACCGTTTCGGCTTCAGCGCGCCATGGAAGCCCTGCAACAATGCGAGCGCGCGCGTGACATCCTTCCAGCTGAGCTCCTCGGCCCACTCATTCCGAACACGGACGGCAGCATCCAGCTCAACCTGCAGCCTGATGCGACAAAAATGAGCAGCGACAACCGTGCCCGGTGGATTCCTTCGCGCTTTGCAACAACAGACGAGGTATACTCGTTTCACACACAGGAGGTGTACCGTGACTTCATTGAGAGTGGTGCAGTGTTTCCCTCTATGAAAACCGATGTTTATTGCAACGAAAAAACAAGCAGTGCGGCAGCACGACTTTCCGTTGGCGCTGTTATCGACGCCAGTTTGAGTGTATTGCACGGTGTGGCGCAGAGGCGCCACGACAGTGCTCTTGGTCTCACCGACATTCCTCTTGTGGCGTACTGCCTTGTTCGACCGCCTGGCCACCACTGCACGTCTTCTCAGCCAAGCGGATTCTGTCTTGTAAACAACGTCGCCATTGCAGCGGCGCAGCTGCGCACGCAGTGCGCCCACACACTGGCTTCTGGAATGCCGCGGGTTGCAATTCTCGATCTGGATGTGCATTTTGGGGAAGGAACTGCGTCGTTTGTTGAGGATATTGGAGATCCACAGACACTCCTGTACCTCTCCATTCATCGATATGACAAGCAGCAATTTTATCCTTTTGATCGGCGCGGCGACTCCGCCTACGTTGGCGGTCAAAACGGCAAAGCACAGTCGAAAGGGTGCATTATGAACGTCGCTGTTCACACCGACGCAAACAACCCATCTCTGTGCGAACATGTCATCTCTGACCAGCTAATGAACCAAGTGTTCGAGAAGGTTTTTCTTCCCCGGCTAGAGCAATTTCAGCCGGATATTGTGCTGGTATCATTGGGTTTTGACGCTGCGTACGGCGACCCGCTCGGTAAGATGGCAGTGGAGGGCGGATTTGCCTCTGTTGTTGCTCAACTTAAGCGTTGGTGCATGCGAGACGGCCGCACAGTTGGGTTGGTTGTCATCCTGGAAGGCGGTTATAACCCGTCTTCAGTTGCCCAAGGTGTCGTGTCGGTTGGAATGGTGCTCTCGCTGCCCGCGACTGATGCTGCTGTGCAGCTGCTTGTGCAGGAGTGCCCGCCACGTGTTTGGGCCGATTTGCGGCAGCGGCAAGAGCGGCAGCTGCAGGAATGGCAGCAGGCACAGAAGAAGCGCGCTGACGAAGACGCTACTGCGGCAACTGGCGTATGTGGAGGCGATAAGGCCGTTGAAGCACCACGTCAGCCAGTGCAGGTCGCGGATGACACGACACTACTTGATCGTCACCTGCAGTGGTGTGATTCTCTGATCAAAAAGGTTAAGCAGATCCATCAAAGCGCGCTAAGCACTGCAGCGTAATATTGAAAGCCTGTTGAGAGACGGGAGTCTCCTAGCTACACAGGGTGCTCTTTGCGTTTTTATAAATATATAAATAAATAAATATATATATATATATATATCTATGTGTATATACATATTTATGTTGAATTGACATCCAGATCAGCTACTTAGTATTAAACAATGAATGTATGATATATCGTATGAGAATACAGACACTGATTTCGATAAGCATTTTCTTTTCTGTCCTTCACTGTCTTAGTTGTTAAGCACTTTTCTTAAAATTCACTTCACGCTCACGCCTTGGACTAACTGGAAAAGGAAAGCTGCGGCTTGTCGAAGGATAGCAGTAGAGAGCGACTCTGATGAAGCTTGTCTTTCGGAGTCACTTGATTGTGAAGAATGCAGACTACCGTTCTCCCACGCTGAGTCGCGAAGACAAACGGTTTCTTTTTACCTTCCATCCCACTTGCCTCTCTCTTTTCTTTTT
Source organism: Crithidia expoeki (assembly GCA_900240875.1). Classification (NCBI taxonomy): domain Eukaryota; phylum Euglenozoa; class Kinetoplastea; order Trypanosomatida; family Trypanosomatidae; genus Crithidia; species Crithidia expoeki. The sequence goes on from OESE01000197.1 coordinate 397,143, forward strand.
TTTTTTAGAACTAAATTGTGACCTGTGAGACCCAAATACTCAATTTGTATTCTGGCCTTTCCGACCAACCTGTAACAGTTTCAATTTCTAGTTTTGCGCTACTGCTGCTACAGAGACACAACTCAGACCTTTTTCCCCTATTTTTCTCGTGTGCTCTCGATGACGACTTCGAAGCTGGCTCTTGCGGTGGTGGCCGTTGTGTGCGTGATGCTCGCCGCCGCGGTGCCCACGCAGGCCCTCCACGCCACGTCGTCCGCCACTGCGAGGATGTTCGAGGACTTCAAGCTGGCGTACGGGCGTGCGTATGCGACACTGGAGGAGGAGCGGCAGCGGCTGCGCAACTTCGAGCGCAACTTGGAGGTGATGCAGCTGCACCAGGCGCGCAACCCGCACGCGACGTTCGGCGTGACGAAGTTCTTCGACCTTTCGGAGGGCGAGTTCCGCAAGCACTACCTGAACGGTGTGCCGCACTTCAAGGCGGCGAAGGCGCGGGTTGCGGAGCTGCCGGTGATGAGCGCTGATGTGTCCGCCGCTCCTGCGGAGAAGGACTGGCGCGCGGAGGGTGCGGTGACGCCTGTGAAGGACCAGGGCTCCTGTGGATCGTGCTGGGCGTTCTCTGCGGTAGGCAATATCGAGGGCCAGTGGAAGCTCGCTGGCAACCCGCTGACGCGCCTCTCGGAGCAGCAGCTCGTCAGCTGCGATACTGTGGATGACGGTTGCAATGGCGGTATCATGGGCCAGGCCTACGACTGGTTGGTTGACAACGCGAACGGCAACGTGTACACGGAGGAGAGTTATCCCTACGCCTCTGGTGGTGGCAGCGAGCTGAAATGCAACGAGTCAGGTGACCTCGTCATTGGCGCGTCCATTGAGGGCTACATTACGATTGACAGCAACGAGAGCGTTATGGCTGCGTGGCTGGCGGACAACGGCCCCATCTCGATCGCGGTGGATGCCTCGGCCTTCATGTCCTACCAAAGCGGCATCCTTACTGACTGCAATGGTGAGCAACTGAACCACGGCGTGCTGCTCGTCGCCTACAATACCACCGGCGACATCCCGTACTGGGTGATCAAGAACTCGTGGGGCACGAGCTGGGGTGAGGACGGCTACATCCGCGTGCGCAAGGGCACGAACGAATGCCTGATCACCGAGTACCCTGTCTCCGCGCAGGTCTCTGGCAAGACGCATGCCCCCATCACGACGACGACCATCGCCCCTGAGACAATGTTTGTGGAGCAGACGACGTGCAGTGACTACTTGTGCAGCAGGGACTGCGAGACCAGCCGCGTTCCTGTAGACACGTGCCGCAAGGGCAAAAACGGCGGTTCTGTCGTCCTGCAATGTGCTCTTGATCAAGTGGTCGAGCGCAGCTACACCACGAAGGACTGCAAGGGCTTACCGACGTACAAGGTGACGCCGACCAACACTTGCATGATTCGTTGGTCAGGTTCTTTCAAAAACGCCTGTCGTGAGTTGTAAAATTTGTCAAATAGCAGGGACGAGCGAAAAACGGAGTTCCAGTGCTGGCTCTAAAGTTGATATAGGTGAGGCATAGCGCTCAATGAGAACCACGTGTGGTCTTCGACCCCTATCTTACCTTTCTGAGCGCACCTTATTTAGGAGCTCGCCTTCAAGCCGCACTTTGTTTAGTTGCGTTGCCCACAACAGTGTACCGACCCAAATGGGTACAATCTTTCAAAGGTTTTAATTCGCTGCTGAGCTGCAAGGTGCTCCGCGTCTGGGACGCAGGTATATACGCGTGTCTCGCAGCAGCAAATTACGTTTTCTTCAGTTAGCCTTTCTTGTTAATCTTTTTTATTGCTTTGTGATACCCTACTCAACCGAGAATAAGTGCTTTACATGTGTTTGCATTCGCACCTAAACAAACTCCTCTTTCTGCCTTGTACCGTACCGGGTGTTTATTCTGACCTCTTCTGTCGTTTCTGTTGGCTGACGGTGCGCCGACTGTGAAAAGTGCTGTCTTTGCAGCTTTATTCGGTTTCCTCAGTACACTTGCGTAGTGCGCTTGTGCTGGTTTGACTATCATTGTACGTTTTACTGAGCGCTTTGTATCTCCTTTCATTCTCCTGTTGTGGGGCTGGTCCCAAACCCTTAATAATAGCTTCGTTCTCGTTTCTTTTCCATTTTCAACTTCATCTCTTTGCATTGAAGGCGGAACAGCGGTATTTTCCCTCTAATCGAGAAAGAGAGAGAGGGAGGGCTAATAACGAGAAGACTGGCGGGTCATCTTCCACCCAGCACCACTGGCCGATTTCGTGTCTTTTATCATGGCGTACGCAGAGGAGGAGGTAAGAGAAGAGTGTTTACTTCAAATGCAAACCGGCAAGCAAACGAGTAGAAAATGAAAATATTTTGTTCCCTTCACTTCTGTGAATATATGTAATAGTGCTTATACATATATACGTGGGTTTCTTTCTCTTAAGGGTCAACGTGGGCGTGCCAGTTTTGGTTAAGAGGGGTGCTGGCACTTGTTCAGACACGTATTAAACCTCGTCAAAGCGGCTTTCATTATCTGTGTTTTGGAGCAGCGCAAAACAGTCATGTGGCACTGCTAGGAAACAAACAAACAAACAAAAGAAAAAAGCTTCTGAATGAAAGCGGTGAAGACGCTTGTAGGCGAGGGTTGGAAACTGAAAACACCACATCATTTGGGCTTGGTGTAATTTGCCTTCACTCGTGATTTTGTTTTGTGAGGGCGAAGGAGCTAGAGAGAAGGAAAAGTCTGCAGGGCGTATTTCCGGTGACGGAGGTGTTGGTTCAAAGCCCGGAAGGGCTTCTCCTTTGGAGTATTTTTGTGTATCTTTGTTTCTGCTCTTAGACCAACGCTCTGCGCTGGCCAATTATGAAGCCCGCTAGCGCAGGCGGCATATAATATTGCAACTTCATGTGCACTTTGAATGCAAATTCCCTTTCTTTTTGCTCCTTTATTCCCGGTGTGTCTCGCGCAACTTCTTCTCTTCTCCAACTGGGATGCTTGCGTCGTTTTTCTAGTCCTCAGGCTTTTTTTTTTTTTGCTTTGCTTTTGCCGTGCCCTTTTCAGTCGGACAAAGGGTTTAGTGGCGTTGCTGGCGTTTTTTTCTTTTCCTCCGGTTTCATCACAGCGAGAGGTTTTCAGCAGTACAGTGATTCGAAAATCCACTTATCAACTTTCATAGACAAGCCTCACTTGGACTGCTCCACAAAAAGGTCCTCGTTTACAACATTTGTTGACGTCCTCCAGTTTTAGTTCAGGATCTGGTTTGCTTTATTTATTTGTCTTCTAACCGTGAGAGTCTGGAACCTGGAAGCCTCCACGACTAGTACACCTGGTCGGTTGGACTCTGTTATAAACGAGGGGAAACCTTTTTTAGTGTGTCTTCCATGTTCTGTCGACGCATTTTGCCTTTATCTGCCACACCACCCAGTCTTCCACTGTCCACGCCCTTTCTATACTACGGCGTCCCACCCATTAATCGTGCCAACACCGAAGCTTGCCCTCCGTCTGCGTTTTCCGCTCTGAGAGCGTCGACAAACTCCGCTGACTGCACAACCTACGCACGCCGCTTTTATCACTCTTTGGCTCCTTTTCACGTTTTGCCGCTTCTGCACGCGCCGAACGTCACGTCTTCCACTCGCAGCAAAAGACCCACTGGCAGTTTATTCACATCGCAGACAGAGCCTCAACTCGTGCGTTCGATGTCTCACGATGGTGTGGAAGTGCCATGTAGCACGCGGCTCACTATTGGTGATGTGGTGATTCCAGTCCCAGACTACGCCATCCACCCGGAGTGGGTCGCGTGGGTCACTCCAGGAGTCGACCACACGGCACCATACCTGCACAAACAGCAAGAGCTCACACGCAGGTTTTGTGGAGACACAGAGGGCGGCCGTGTTCCTCTCCCGTCGCTTCAGGGCGGTGCGAAAGGGGAGGAAAACATGTTTTTTTCTCTACAGAACCCTCTCACCCGCAGCTACCTCCGTTGGATTGCACAGAAGGAGCAGCTGGGGCAGGACATGTGCCTCATCGGCGATCCCGGGCCGGCCATGCGCTGGCTCGTGATGCTCTACAGTCACCTCACGCGACGTGAAATTCGCATCGTCTACCTGAACAGCGACATCACCGAGAGTGACCTCAAGCAGCGTCGCGAGATTCGAAACGGGAGCCTCATCTACGATGATCAGAGTGTCGTGTCGGCTGCTGTGGAGGGTCAGCTGCTCGTGTTGGAAGGCCTCGAGCGGGTGGAGCGCAACGTGCTGCCCGTGGTGAACAATTTACTGGAGAACCGCGAGATGCACCTCGACAACGGCTCCGTTCTGATCCATCCCGCTCGATATGATTCACTCCTCCAGAAGCTCTACGAATCAAAGCTGCAGAAACGTGGAGAGAGGGGTGCAGCGGCTGATATGGCGCAGAGAGCCGAACTCATCACGGAGGCGAAGCACGAACTGGCCCAGATGGGCCTTGTGCGCGTTTCGGAGAAGTTCCGGGTGATTGGCATCACCGTGCCGGTGCCACCGTACGAGGGTAACCCGCTCGATCCCCCGCTGAGGTCGCGCTTTCAGTGTCTCTATGTACGAACGCCGCTGCCCGTCGTGGCGCCCTCGTCATCGGTTGTCGACGCGCTGCAGACACCGCCCGACAGTGAAAGCGCGGTGAGCTGCAAACGCACAAAGGAGGTGGCTGATCTGCAGGAGCGACAGTCCTTCCGCTTTGCCCAAGTAACCCAGCTGCGTGCCGCTATCACAGCAATAAACGACTCTACGCGCGACTTCCAGCTCAGCAAGCCCAGCAAGAGAAAGAAGGCACATCCGGATGTGGGGAGAGAAGCTGGGCAAAGCCAGAGCGGCGATTACCGCAGTTTGCACGACAGCAACGATGTTGTGGCGGAGATGTTTCGCGATGAAGTGAGAGTCTCGGATGAGACTGAGGGGGACGATGGGAACGACAGCAGCGGCAGCGCCGTTGCCGCTGCCAGCAGCTCTCTGCAGACGATCAGCTACTGGGCCCTCGCGACCATAGTTCAGCAGCTCACCCTTTTCCCGGACCTTCCAGTCGGCGAGGCCGTCGTGCGCGGCTTCCCGTGGCCGTTTTACGCCCGCCAACTCACCCGCAGCGGCGCCGGCGGATCGACGACGGGCTGCGCGAACGTTGAGGAGTACCTACGGCGCCTCTCACAGTACGCGAGGGTGTTACACCACTGTCATGTGTACCCACCCCTCTTGATGGCAGCGGACCTCTCCCACAAAAGCAGCAGCAGGGTCGGTGGTAGTCGGGGCAACCGCAGCAACAGTGGCAGTCGTCAGTCATTTTCATCGGCAGCGGCGGCAGGAACGGAACCTGCGTTGAAGTCATCACGGGTTAGCGCTCGCTTGCGCACTGTGATGCAGAGTCAGGGAGTGGAGACGGGCAGTGACGAGACACCCGCGGTGGCAGCGGTGCGTGCATACATCCGGTCAGCACAGCTCGTCTCGCCCTTCGCTTCTACTGTGCCTGTGACTGCAGACGGCTCTTCCACCTCTGCCGTGCCACCCGCGGTGCAACAAGCCTGCAATTACATTATACAGTTTCGCAGGGTGTCATCGACAGCAGTGTTCTCCGGGGTGCCCGTTGTGGTGGCGGAGGCGGTGGTGGCAACGGCGGCCCACGACACCACGCACCCGGGCCAGGCGGGGACCTATTCCCTGCCGATTTTCCTCGGTCCGGGGGCGCTGCCGGACGACGAGGCTGCAGCCGCAACAGTGCAGAGCGGGACGTGGGAGCGACATGTGGAGGAATACCTGGCGTCCTCAGCAGCTCCTGCCACTGCTTTTACGGCGGAACACTTCCACGTGCTGCAGACGATGCTGCAAGTTCACGCGAGTCGGCAGCACATCTGCCTGTTAGGCCCCACGGGCTGCGGCAAGACCGCCATGGTGCGCGCCTTCGGTCGCCTGCTCGGTTACGAGGAGATTCTCACAATGCACCTCTACGCAGATATGACGAACAAAGATCTCTTCCAGCAGCGCATGACGGACCCGAAGACGGGCAATACCACCTGGCAGGACTCCCCACTCCTGCATGCAGCTATCTACGGGAAGCTGGTCGTGTTGGATGGGATGGAGAAGCTGCCGGGAGGGATGCTGTCGTCGCTGCAGCAGCTTCTCGTGGACCAGAGCGCCGTGCTCGCCGACGGCACCATCTTGAAACCACCCACGGAGTACACTCTGCTCAAGGATCAGCTCACACAGCGCGACGTCAAGACGAGCGAGGTGGTCTGGCAGCCGTCGGATGCAGAGATGCAGAAACGCAAAATCTTCCCGGTTCACCCCGCGTTTCGTGTTGTTACCACGGCCCGCCCTCCGCTACCGACGAGAGGTGGTGGCGGCGGCGGGGCAGGCGGGTCACGAGGCGGGAAAGAGTTTTTTGTAACGCATGACCTGACGACGCTCTTCCGCACCGTGGTGATGCCGGACGCTAGCGAGGATACCCTCAGGCCCGTCCTGCGGCAGGTGGCAGCGGCGGAGACGCGTCTCCTGCAGGCAGAAACGTGGCGGGAGTCGGAGGGCGGCGGTGCCACCGTGACGCGCTGCTGCAGCGACGACGTCGTTGAACGACTCCTGCAGTTGCGGAGCGAGCTGGAGGAGCTGCATGCGGCGGATGGCAAGATGCCGCAGCTCAGTCTTCGCCAGTTACGGCAGCTGGTGCGATCTGCGGTGCGCTACCCGTCGCGGGTGGAGGAGAGCGTGCGGAACACGTTGCTGCTGCCGCTGATGACGGGTGTGGCCGCCAAGAAGGTGCGACACGTGTTGGAGGTATGCGGACTGGCAGGGTTTAACACGACGGCGCCAGCGACGACAAACCAAATAGCCGCTGCCGGCAGACGTGGCGAGTTAAGTGAACTTCGCTTCAGCGCAGACTACGAGGAGCTGTCTATCAAGCCAATGATAGTGCCAAGTGCAACATTAGGTACGGTAACCGGGTCGGAGTCTTCACACGCTGATCGTGTGTGGGAGGTTAATGGAGAGCCGGTGCTCAAGCTTTCCCGTGTCTACACACAGAAGGAGCTGGCTCTTGTTCCTTTTGTTACGGGATTTCACGCAAACCGCGTGCACGAGTCGATTATTGCGTGGCTAGCGAGGCAGTACGCCATGCGCAGCAGCATTCTCCTCATTGGTAACCAAGGTGTAGGGAAGAACAAGGTGGTCGATGCCTTCCTGTCTCGGCTGGCGATCCCGCGACACTACATTCAGCTGCACCGCGACACGACGGTAGGCAGCTTGACCATTAACCCCACGGTGGAGGCCGGTCGGGTTGTATGGGAGGACTCGCCTCTAGTGAAAGCGGTGCAGCAGGGACACTGCCTTGTGGTAGACGAGATTGACAAGGCCCCAGTAGAGGTTGTGCAGGTACTAAAGGGACTTATTGAAGATCGCGAAATGCGCCTCGGTGACGGCCGACAGATTTACGACCCCGCATTGGAGCACCACTCCGCGGAAAAAAAGAAAAACAGTAGGTGTGCGTGCGGTGCTGCTGCTGCTGTGGCAGCGGCGACGCAGCGGATTGCCATTCATCCAGACTTCCGCATTATTGTCCTAGCGAACCCGCCAGGCTTCCCGTTTCATGGCAACGACTTCTTTCGCGAGTGCGGGGATCTTTTTGCGGCGTACGTCATGGACAACCCTGATGCGGAGTCACAGCTGCGTGTACTGAGTGCCTACGCCCCGAGGTTGCCGCGTGCGCTGCTTGAGCGCCTCGTTTCCGTTTTCATCGAGCTGCAGGCCGCCTTCACGCAGCGCAACTTGACCTACCCGTTCTCGCTGCGTGAGTTGATTGCGGTGGTGAAGCACATGTCCCGGTATCCACAGGACGGCGTCTATAGCGCGCTGAACAACGTGTTCAACTTCGATGCGCACGACGAGAACACTCTGCGTCTGGTGCGGCAAGTGCTTGGACACTACCTACAACCGATGATTGAGCAAGGCGGCCTACAGCGCCTGCAGCCCTACCGCGCTGGTCAGCCGATGTCATTGATGCCTTTTAAATCCCTAGTGACGCTTCCTTTGCTCACCGCAACACATTCTATCTCTACTAACAACCAATCTTTGTCTGCGATTACTCTACCCGCCGAAGTAACGGCAGACGCGCGCGAGATGCTGACACGCATCGCTAACGCCGAAAAAGCGCGAGGCACTGCGTTCCCAGGGTCGTGGAGCGCGACGTATCCAATGGAGGCCTTTTTCTACACCACCCCGTCCTCATCTTCTTCGGCTCCCCAGCAGCAGCAGCAGCAACAACAGCTCCTCTCGGAATCGTTCACTGAGTGGGTGAGTCACTTCACACTGCCCTTTATCGATCCACAGGCAGACACAGTGTTGTCCACGACCGCCGTCAACGCACTGGGTGATAGCGCGGATGAGACAGGGACAGAGGTGTCCCTCCCGCTGATGTCGGTACTGCTGCTGCGGCGAGACTCCAGTTGAATGGAAAGTGCCGCCTCATTGTGGCGACAGTGCGCCTACCACCTTCTTCACTGGACGTGTGCCACCTCGTTGCGGATGCCGCGGAAGAACTAGCGACTCTATGGCCGGTCGGGCACACGCGCTTTGTGGACGTCTCTGCATACTATACGGAAGAAGAGCGCAACACAAGCAACGAAGGGCATTTCACCTTCTCAGGGCTACGTATGGCTCAGCAGCAACTTCCGTGGACAACTTCTGTTTCTCAAAGTAACAACGAATTCGGAAGCACTTATACTGAAGTGCAGGGTCGTGCCTATACGTGGCCACCTTCGCTGGCCGCCTGCTCCATTGTGCCTGATGCGCCTGACCGCGACAATCGACGCTCTTTCTTCAGGCCGCCCACCAGCCTGAGCACCGTCAGCGGGCGAACTCCGCAGGCTGTTCTTCTGCTGTCGTCTGCAACTTCCGGCTCCACTGTTCTGCTGGACGTTTTCGCTGGGGCTGCATCGGATCTTTATTTAAGTCGCATGGGCCTTGGAAGCTCGCAAGCGGCAACAGCAGTTTATCGTTCAGTGACAGACTCTCCTGATCGATTGCAGAATGAGGAAGCAAGAGTGCAGACTGCGCCAAACTTTGGGCCCGTTCTGCCTCTGCACCTTGACCGACTAATGGTGAAGGAAGGAGCACCAGACGGAAGCGCTGGGGCAGCTACCAGTACCGCCGCCTCTTCTCTTTTTCCTCCTGTGCGTGTGCTGGACGTTCGCGCTTCGCTGGGCGTCGTCGCCTTTAGCAGCGCCGCACCCTCTCCCTCGTGCTGCTTTATTCTCAGCGGACACGTTGTCAAAGTTACTCTACCGCAGGTGGTGGTGTCGCTGCGATTCGTCGGAGACCACATGGCAGTAGTGGAGATGAAAAGTTCAACTGCTGCAAATGAGAGGGGTCTTCTCAAGTTTTGTCTCAATAATCAGGGCACTGCTGAAGCGTCACTCTTGGCGCTCCCTACGGGTGCGCAGCGGCTGGAGTTGGTGGAAGTGGCGGCGGAGGCGGCGCAGTTCGTGGTGCCGAGCACTTCTGCCAGTCTTCTCACGCCAGGCCACCTCGCCAACTCCTTGTGGCGTGTCGTGACGACTGGCACTGCCGAACAACAACAACCAAAACGGAACGCCGAAACACAAGTAAATAGCAGTCCGGCCGCTGCTGTGGAATCGGACGATCCAACAGCGCAGAATGTCGTCTACGCCCGCGCAAAAGGGGTGACAAAGGATGGCCTGCAGCTGCTCTACTTCAAGAGTCCAGGCGGATTCACTCAATTCCCTCAGCCTAACGCCCATGTTGTCGTTGACGACGCGCGGCATCAGCTGCTGCAGGTGCACCCTGACGGTGTAACCGTCAATGCAGTGGACATGCAGCACAACACTTTGAGGCTGTTTGCGCGTCTGCCGGGTGCTGCATCATCACCACTACCACGCAGCACCACCACTACAGCTGTCGCAAGTGCAGTTGCCAGCAAAGGAGGACGACACATCAGCTTCAGCGTCGACAGCAACAGCGGCACGGCCTACGTGTGGAACGGCGCGGCGCAGCAGCTATCGATTGCCGATGTGGACGCCGCTCGGGTGCGGCAGCGTTATGCGGAGTGGTCAAACCTCCTCTCCGGCAGCGCCGACAACGTCGGCGACGCGGCCACGGCGGAAGAGATCGAGGAGGCAGTACAGGCCTTCAAGATGAAGTACAGCACACCGCACAAGCAGCCTTCCGGAACGCTGAAACACGGCGAGGTAGACGACAGAGAGCATCACGGCGGCAACACCTGGGCCGGCGGCACGGGGGGCACCGACACGGCAGGGCTCGGTGGGATGGTAGGACCTTACCGTCTGGACAAAGGCAACGAGGTGTACCAGGTGTCCCCGGAGGAGAAGCGCAAGTGCCAAAGAACTTATTAGAAGAGGCGCGGCGTATGGGGAGAGAGGCGCTGAAGGAACGTTTGCAGTCGATCGGCATGACGGAGGCAGAGTACGTGGAGTACAAACGGCTGCAGGAACGTGTCCGGCCGGCGGTGGCGCAGCTGAGGATCCTCCTGATGGGCCTTAAGGCGGCAGAAGGTGAGCGTGTCTGGGTGACTGGGCAGACCGACGGCGTGTGGGACGACAAGAAGCTGGTGGAGGGGATTGTCGGGGAGAAGAACGTGTACAAGCGCCGCGTGGATTCCAAGGACACCAGCCCATTCCAGCAGCAGTACAAGAAACGCCTCGTTTTTGTGCTGGACGTGAGCGCTAGCATGTACCGCTTCAACGGCGTGGACCAGCGTCTGACGAAGCTGCTAGAAACGACCGTCATGGTCATGGAGGCTTTCGCCGGCTTCGAGTGGAAGTTCGACTATGCCATGATTGGACACAACGGCGACAGCGACAACATCCCCCTCGTGAACTTCGGTGAGCCGCCGGCGAACCAGAAGGAGCGGATGATCATCTGCCAGAAGATGGTGGCCTACGCGCAGTACTGTTGGGCGGGCGATAGCACCGTTGAGGCCATGCGGCGTAGTGTCGAACTTGTTACAAAGGAAAAAGGAGATTCGTACTTCGTTTTTGTGGTGAGCGATGCGAACCTGCAACGGTATGGCATCACGCCGCGTGAGTTGGCAGAGATCATTCAGAGCAAGCCGGAGGTAAAGATGTTTTGTATCTTCATCGCCACTCTCGGTGCACAGGCGTCGAACCTGCAGCGGCAGCTGCCGGCAGGTCATGGGTATGAATGTCTGCGCACAGATGCACTGCCGCAGGTAATGCGGCAGATCTTCACCTCAGCAGATTTATTTTGAATTCAGGCGGTTTGCTCCTCATTTTTCTTTCTTACAGATGCGCGTAGCGAGAGGTCTGATCTTAAAGTGCCCCTTCACATGCTTTTCCACTCGTAATATGGTAAGTCTATAGCTCAACCAAAACACAGTGACTGAATAATTGGTTGTGTGTTACGTTTTTGTTCAGTAACGGTATTTTAGGCGTTTTGCCATGAAGAAACGACGGTGTGGCAAAACTCGGGCAGATTTGTGGTTTTGCTCAGGTGGAAAGGAGAACGATTCGTACAAGAAAGGACTCTTTATCCTTTCTGCTATTCTAGGGGGCCCTTTACAGAGAGCGAAGCTTTACCTCATTTCGTCCTTTCGTTCGAATACAAAGCTGAGTCATTCTTGCGTTGATTTTTCTCTTGTCTGCCTCTCTTTTTCTCCCCACTCCTATTTACGTTTGCATTCTTTAGTTTTCAGTGTCGCGTTTCAGCGCTTTTGAGAGAGCATCAACACACGAGGTCAAAGAAATCGACAAAAGCAGAACGTCACAGTTCCCCTCGTTTCCGTCTTTCAGAGCATCTATTTTTCTTTTTTTTTTTCTACTTGCTCGACAATCAACAACACTGCTGGCACCATTTTTGAGATGAGCGAGGAGCAGCAAGCAGCTGAGATTTCGCGTCTCCTGGCCTGCGAGGCCAGGAGGGCAAGCCCTTTTGAGTTTCTTCAGCTCGACATCGCCACGTGTGAGTTGAGCGACGTGAATCGGCAGTACCGCAAGATCGCCCTTCTCCTGCACCCGGACAAGTGCAGTCTGCCAAACGCCAGCGACGCCTTTCACGCAGCAGAAAAAGTGCACAAATCGCTGAGCCAAGAGCCCATCTTTTATCACCTTAAGCGCGCGTTTCAGAAGCAACAGGATCGACTGGTCGAGGAGGGAGAGCTAAAACAGAAGAGTGGTGGAGCTTCTGGGCCGTCACACTCCTCCGCGTCTTCGAACAGCGTTGGTCAGAAGCGGGCCCGAGAGACGGAAGTGCAGCTGCCACCGATCACTTTTGGCTCTCTCAGCCAGCTCGCGACGAGTGGCTTGTCCACCGACGCACAGAAGGCAAGTGAGATCCGCCGCGTCCTGCAATGCAAGCCGACAGACTACTTTATCATCTTAGATGTAGATCCTGCGATGTGCACGGTGGCCGATGTGGACCGCCGATACCGCAAGATGGCCCAGGCGCTGCACCCCGATAAATGTCAGCTGCCCCACGTCGACAGCGCTTTCACGGTCTTCGAGAGGGCGCACAAGGAGTTGGCGGACGAAAAGAAGTTGGTGCGCTTCAAGGTAGCCTTTGAGCAGCAGCGGAGGAAGGAGGCCGCGCTGAGGGCCGCCACGTTGGTGCAGAACCGGTCAGGTGGCAATGGCAGCAGCGGTGGCTGCAATTCTGCCAGCTTGACGGCAGAGGAGCGCCTGCAGCAGCGCAAGATGGAGGCGCTGCGCAACCAGCAATTTGAGGCGATGCGGCTCGGCGAGGAGGCAGCGCGGCGCCGCCGGGAAAAAGAGGAGAAGGAAAAGGAGGACGCCGAGCTGGCAGCGGAGCTGGAGCGGCAGCGCAAGGAGTGGAGTGACCTTCAGCTCTTTTAGCGCCTTTCTTTTCCTGCGGAGAGCGAATTGTATCATTAGGTGTTGTGTTTCTTTCTGACTTCGATAAACCGACATATCTCCCATACTTTGTATATTAGTGTGTTTCAAGTGGCTGGGCAACTGTTCGCGTGTGCGGTGCGTCTCCGACAAACTCTGCCAGAGACTATTTATTATTGTTGCGTTGTAAAGTTCACGTGAGATAGGTCGTAAAGCAAAAGTAAAAGCAAAGCGAGGAAGCAGATGCCTGTCTCTCACAATCTAACGTGTTCAATTGCGTTCTTGAAGAGAACACTACGACACGGAAGACAAAACAAATAGATAAACATATAAAGATTGGCTTCATATGAATTCAAACAGAACGGAAAGCCTTCTTTGACACATCGCATCTTCTCAAAGTGGTGTTAACGCAACCGACGCTCTCGCCCTTCTCGCTCCTCTGATCTGCACAAGAATCGCTTCCGTTACTTGAAGTACGTCTTTTGCATAGTTTGTTGTTGTAATACCGTAGAGGGCGCTTGCAAGTGGTAAATAGGATTTCACTATTTGCTGTTGTGTAGCAAGCCCCCTAATTTTCTTCTCCTCCAAAAGCTATTTTCCAATAGACAAATTACTTTGCTTTTCTTCCAGTGCTTTACCTAGCCAACATCGCTTCTGAGTACTTTTCCTTCTCCGTCTTTCCTTTTCATTGTCTGTGGCTAGCGTGTACATCTGCGTTCCTCCCTCACACACAACAACAACAACAAAAAGGCATTTTTATTCCTTGTTACCTTTAGCAATTTAAATTTTCAAATTTGATCTTGTTGTTCTACTACGCTCCAACTAGGCTTTTATTTATTTCTTTCGTTTTGCTTTCTGTTAATCGTGATTACCCCCTTTTCTTGTGTTTGCGTTTTGTGTGTCCATATCAGGGAGCTCCATGCGTTCCGCTCTGCTTCCCCACAACTCATTTCCATCTTTCATTCACTGCGTACTCACAGACGCATTCATCTGCTACAGTCATTTTTGTTGCTGTTGTTGTTTTCCGTGCTACTTTCGTATACACTAAAGAACAAAGACAATCAGTTCAGTTCATTTTCTCATCGACTAATTACAGTAGACGTGTGCGAATAGCTGTGATCTAGCCTTCTCCCTACACCCTTTTCCCCAATTACCATTGTTTTTCAGAATTTAAAGCATCGACAGCTTCTTTCTTTCCTTCTCCCACCCTCACCGCTTTTCAACCCACCTTCGTTTCCTTTGTTTCTACGTGAGGTAAGTGTACTCCCCGACCCTGCGACCGTTTATTTTATTTTCCCTTTCAGTCTCTGTCTTCATCCCTTTCTTTCTCTCTTTTATTTATTTAGATTTCGTAAGCGGGTACGAACGTTTAATGCAGCCCATCACGCCTGCACGGCGGGTGGAGCGTCCACCGCCGCCCGTCTCGCCGCCGATTAACATCGACAGCCCCGACGACGATGATGAGAGCGACGCAACAACGGAGTCGAGTTACCTACTGAGTCAACAGTTCCATACACTGACGTGGCCGATTTCCACCGAGTTTTACACCGACCGCAATTCCCCCATTCCCTTCCCGGGCGGCATGTCCCCCGCATCGAGTCAGCAGCCTACGCAGACACCGGAGTCGTCGCTCACGGCGTGGTCGGGTGCCTTTGTGCGGCACGGCTTCGGTCGGGATAACGTCAACTCCAGTAATCCAGGTGGCACATTTAGCGGACCGGGGATTGGAGAGGCTGGTGGTCTTGTAAACGGAAGCCGAACCTCTGTTTCACGGGATATCGCCACATTTAATTTGCTCCGCGCCAACTCTGGCCGTACGACCAGCCGTGAAGGCGGGTCCGGTGGTGGCGGCAGCGGTCGTTTTCGCCCCAGTGTGAGTAACAACGTCAGCAACGGTGCTGATATCAACACTAATCCAAACGCGACGAATGCGGCTTTGACGGAGGCCAATATCGACTTTCTGCGTCGCACATCGTCGAACGGCTCTGGCCGGCGACCGCTGCGAGGATCGCCGCGGCGGAATAGCGGTCGCCCTCCAAAGGCTCACCATACCTCAAACAGCCCACCGCACACTGCGGGGGTGGCGGCGACAGCGGCGACAAGCGGCAACAACATTAAGAGAAGCGATGCACGACAAGATGGGAGTATTCCTGCTGGGCCGCTAGCTGCTGCTACCATGGCGGCTTTCGATGAGCGGTGGACGAGGGATCAAGCTGCACACCAGCTGCGAGACGGGCACATCGTTTCGCCAGTGCACGTATATGTGGTGGAAGGGAGGAGGACGAGTGACGCCACCACCGAAGCCGCTGAGGGAAGAAGGAATTCTAGGAATGCAAATCAGCAGTCTGAAAAGACTATTGCGTTCACCGCAGAGGCGGCGGGGCAGCTGACGGCGACGTCGGTGGACGCGGGGCACGGAACGGCCCCCTGCCCGGAAGGGGCTCAAGACGTTGGAGTCACCGGAAACACGAACGAGGAGACTCCAACGTCAGGCGAGCCGCGTCACAACACGACAGACAACGCGGCTGCTAATGTGGAGCCGCCTCCGATCCCCCTTCTCCGTGAGGATGCCAATGTCACTCCCGCAGATCAGACAAATTTGTCGTTGCCCTCCGCAGCATCGCGGAAAGAGCGAGTGTCAAGTGAACGTGCGTTATCATTGTGCGGCCGCCCGCGCCGCGCGCTGTCGCGGCATCAGGCGCAGGTGCTCCCAGCCGAGGTGAGTGCGGCGGACATGCCTGATCCTGTACCACGTGCACACTCACCGCCGTTAGCAGGGGGAGGAGTCGGAAATATGCAGAGTCCCACGTTAGCGCCAGTTCCGTCACCCACAACCGCTGCAGCTCCTTCCGCTGCTTCGAAGCGGTGGGCGACCACCTCAGGTCGAAGACTCACAGGCAGCACATCGGGCACTGCTGCTGGAGCTGCTGTTGCGAATAATAGTGCGACTGCTGCTCCCACTCCCTCCACAGCAGTCGGGTCCACCGCAGCGAAGGCGATTGCGGTCCCGGTGCCGTCCAAGCGCGCCGCCACCGCCGCATCGAAGACGGTACCTGGTGCACCATCGCAGTACATCTCCGGTGGCCGCTTAATTCAGGCCGCGCGCCGCATCGCTGTCACGTCGCCCGTCGATGCGCCGTTCTCGCGGGTCCCGCCAGCAGCACCTGCTGCTGCTGCTATTGGTGCTCCCAAAGCCTCAGAGCGCCAGTCCTCCATCACACGAGATGAGGTTAAGATGAAGCAAGACGGGGCGAAGATCTCTGTTTCGTCTCCCGCAGACGCCAAACAAACTAAAGGAGATGAAGGAGAGTCAGACAGCAAAGGTGTCACTACAAACACGAAGAGCAATCACACTCGTAGCAACGCAGATTTACCAGGGCAGATGTCGGAGTCGCTTGCCAGCTGCAGTGTTCACACGATTCCACCAGTGAAGGCGCGCGAACTGCGTATCACCCAGCCGCCTCCCCCCCCGCCAACCCCCACTACGAGCAGCAACACTAGCAACAGCAACAGCACCGAGAATAAGTCCATTCCACGCACCAGGAAATCTCCTTTCGCTGCGGCAGCCGCCACTCCAACACCACCTCAGCCACCCGCCCTAGTGCTCCAAGATGAGTCAGCGATGGCTTCGAATGGCAAGGAGACACCGAAGCGCGGCCCAGCCAAGGCGCGCTCGGCCTCTCCGCGAGATAGCGACAACTCGTTGATGGGGCCCCCAACGCCGAAGCGGTCGCACGGCAGCGGAACGTCAAATCCTCCGCCGCGCAGCGTCACCGGCAGCCGCTCGAGTAACAACACCTCCCGTGAGTGGAACGTGAACACGTCGACGGAGTACGCGTTGAGCGTCACGAGCACTCAGCCACCGCTATCGGTGCGCATGCCGACTTCGTCGGTGCAGTGGACACAGCCGACAAATGGGCGTAGCTCGAGTGGCGAGGTGTCAGACCGCGACAACCACGAAGGATCGTTTACATCGACTTTATCCGCCCCGGCAAACCACAGTGTGACAGAGAACCCAGAGAATCAAACAAATTGCGCTACCTCTGCTGGTGCTGCCACGCCGGCCGCATCGCACAAAATTGATCCACCGCAGCCGTTGCCTACCGTAGACGGCGCAGCAACAGCATCAGCAACGACAAAAATGAACATCGGCGAGGCCTCACCGATCAGTCGCGCCTTCTGCAGTGGTACCGCTCCGACAAGCCCGGCCCCGGCTGCTGCTGGTACTGCTGGTAGTGGGGGGCCAACGCTGCTCATCAGTTCACCAATGAGCATGCCACCGAAAGCCGCGCTGCTGACACGACGCAGTTCGCACACCACAAGCGCTAGCGCGGAGCGCTTTGCTCTCGCAGATTGTCGTGGGCCCACCCCCGTACAGGTCGGCCGACGTAGTTCAGTCAACAAAGTGATCGCCTCTCCTTCGGCCACTGCGGCGTTGACTTCTCCAGTCAATGGAATAACAACAAAAGCAACAGGACGATATCAGAATAGGTTTGACGCTTTAGCTAATGGAAACGCGAACACAACGATTAGCAGCGTGGAGAAGACAGCGAAGGCAGCGAGTGGACATGCACCAGCGTCAAGTCCAGCCGGGGCGGCGGCAACGGTCGTCGGTGGACGGCAGCCGCCACGCATGTTTCCCTGCTCAGACGTCGTTTTCACCTTTAGCAATCGAGCCACAACCCCTGAAAAAGCAGCTTCCATCGGTCCCGTTAGCAGCAGTAGCAGCAATCGCAACATCAAGAATAATAGGTGCAACGACACAGCTGCAGATGCAGAGAAGACGGCTTCGCTTTTGGCAAATTCCCATTGCACACACAACCTACCGGCTGGCTTGCACGAGCACGGCCATGAAGAACCAGCAGATAAAATTAGTACAAGACACGGCACAAGCGGTGGTGATGGTGGCGTTATTAATGGTCCGCGACTTTCTCCTGTAATTGGACGCGGCTTTAACGTAACGCGGAGTACGGAGACGGTCTGCAAGCTGCCTTTCGAACACCCGCGGCGACCGGGGTCGCACGCGCAGGGAGAGATCAAAGGTGATACCCCGTCACGGCGTTTACGCCAGCCCTCGTGCAAGCTCAATAATAGTGGCGAGAACGGCGATGGCGATGCGGGGAGGGAAAAGTTTAATGAAGCTGCGTTGTCGTTGCCACCTGCGCTTGCCTCCGGCGCCGGCGGCGAAAGCAAAGACGTGGCGTTTCACCTCTCCCCGCTGTGTCTGCCGACCCTCACACGCTTCGCTCGCACGCCCGTCGCAGCCGACGTTACAAAGACCCCCCCCACTCCTCCTCAGCTCCACTTTCACCTCGCCACCAGAACCAGCGATGACGTCGGCCAGGAGAGTAGCGGGAGCGGCGATGCCACCGCGGCGAAAGACGCGAACGGGCTGTCGCTGAGTGATCGTCGTCGTCGGCCGGTGAGCTCCCTGCTGGAGGACGGGGCGCGGACAGTCAGCAACAGCAACACGAGCAGCACGAACAATCGTTCCGACACCGCTCATTCAGTGGGCAGCGCGAATAGGGAGACGCCCGACCCGGCGAGCGGCACGAGGGTGTCTCATAAGAAAATCCCGCAGCTGCGCCAACGCGCGCCTTCGATGGACCTTATCTGAGTTGCGGGAGGCTCTGCGTACGGAGTGAGCAGAATGCAGAGTTGGGCGTTTTTTTTCTTTTTTTTTTATTGGCACACACTGGATTTTGAAAATAAGGTATTGAGTTTCTCTGTTGACTGCGCATCGTTTCTCTTTTGATGTGTGCCCCTTTGCAAGGATTCCAAAAGGCGGATCGACCATCTCCTCTTTTATTTTTCCCTTTGTTGCGAAGAAAAGAAATCGAGTCTCGACAGATGGTTTGTGTTCCCACTTTGGCCTTTCGTCGTTTTCTCGCGTTAATGCATGTACACTGGTGCACTTTGCTTTTTTCCTTTTTTTTGGTTGTTTGTTTCAAGTTCTTTCTCTATAAAAACAGGCGCTTACAGCCACTGTCAGATCAGACGCCAAAGGGAGAAAGAAAGAGAGGGAGAGTGAGAGAAGAAGGCTCCCTCTCACCATGTACAAACAGAAAAAAAAAAAAAAACGACGCCGCTGCACCCCTCAAATCTTTTTTTTTCCCTTCTCTTCCCTGTTTCCATACTACTGTCAATGTAGATACACGGGTATGACACCCTTCGTTTATCTTTCTCCCTCTCTTCCCCTCAATCAGCGAATGCGAGAGCCAAGGCACTGCGTATCAACGTCTTGAGTGCTACCTGAGTAGGGCAATCAGCAAACTAGCGTGCTTGATTTTCACATGTGAGCAGAGGGCGCGAAAGGCCTCCCCGGGCCGAGTATTTCTGATTTGCTAACCGAACTGTTTAGTCTATTCTCTAGTACTAGTGTGTGCTCCATTTTCTCTAGTTTTTCTTAATATCCGTTTCTGCTTTGCCTATACGCACGGGACGTTTGCTGTTGTCGCGCATTGACCTATATATATATCCCGGCTAAGGAAAAGTAATAATAAACGTGTCTTGTTGTTGCATTTTTCACCCGACCTCCTTTCATCTCGTTTTTGTGTAGTGAATGCCTTTTCTGCTTTTCACTTCTTCCTGGTGACTCGTCTTTTTGGTTTTTAGTTCATTCTCCCATTTTTCTTTTTTTGAAGGGGTGGCGTTGCTTCACTTTCACACAGACTGGGAGGAAGACGGAAACGGAAGAGTTCGCTTGAGTTGATAGAGCACCCAACAACGCACCAGCAACGGCACAAGATCAGCTCGGAGAATAACACTCGCAGGCCGGTGATGTGCATAGCAACTAAAAGAAAGAAAGAAAGAGGGTGTGTGTAAAGTAAACGTAATGCGGACTCTCCATGCGTTTCCTTCTGCTTTCCCGTTGGCGCGCTATTTAAGACGAATTTGCGTAGGCGTGGCACCCTCCTTTTTTCATTACTCACAGCCACACCCAAACAACCGTTTTTTTTCTTCTAAGCAAAGAATGTCCAAACTTGGCGCTGCGTCTCAAGATGTCTGTCAACCGTCTGAGTGCGCAGTGCCGTTTTCCATTTTATTTTCTTTCTTTTTTTTTTTTACAACTACGTTCTCTTCTGTCACAGTTTGAGAGGCGCTGTAGTTGTTGTTATTCATCCTGGCTCGTTAACAGTGTCAACAGGGCACTTTTAAAAACAGGCGACCTTTTTCTTTCTTTTTTTGTCGTTCTGCGACTCTCCTCCTCATCAGACCATCTATCCATTTTCGTTTCTTAGATTATTCGAGCTGATTATTTTCTTCTACGATCACGTATTTTCCCGATTATTTTCTTCTTCACGATTCTGTCCGGAGCCTCCTTTTCTGTCTTTCAATTTTTTGTTTGTTTGTTTGTCTACTACTGTCGGACTTTTCCCGCGGGGAAAAGACCGAGTTTGAAGTTTCTCTACTCCCATTTTTTTTGTTTTCGTTTTACTAGTTGTCGGTGCTTTCGTATGCGCTGCTTTTGGTGTAGCCACCAAAAGTCACTTCGGTAATTGAACCCTTCTCTGTGCTTTCTTTTTTAGATTTTTGTTCCAATTGCACCTTTCAGTGTTGTCATGACCACCTTCCTTCGAAAAAAAAAAAATCTGCAAGGTGGGCGCGCTGTCAATAGTTTAACAGACCGCTGGATCACGAAGGAGCACTAATGAACTTGAATCCTGCCTTTTTCAATTTTATTGTTTGATTTCCGCTCATTTTCCTCATTTGTCGTGTTGGCTAGCGTGCTCGGCTGGTAATAGAATTCGCTTAGAGAAAAAACAGAAAACGCAGGCGTGCTTATTCGAATGAAGGTGGAAAACGACCTTTTCAATGAACTATTCAGCTCACCTTGATGCAACTGACGGTTATCATCTTACTCTTCCCTAGCTGTAACATTAAAAGAGCGGCGTAGAAGCGACAACCCCGAACTCGATGCCGATGATGTTCGTCCTGTCAACTGAAAATGCGGCTTTATACGCAAATCTCCACGGCCGAGTCGTTCGGGGTTGCAAGCGTTTTTGGGCTCCCCTTTCTTTTTCGATCAGTACGAGTCTAACCCTCTTTCTCCCTGACTCTCTCTCCTTTCTCTTCCCGACTCTGCGCTGCATCTTTCCCCCACCCCTTTTCGTTCTGCTGGATAATCCACGCACTTTTTTTTTCTTGCCAGAGCTATGCCAGGACCCTACCTGTGCACATGCACATACAAGCTCTCGCGCACGTGAGTTTCTTTGTTCGTCAGTGTCGGCTTTGTGGAGAAAAGACCCAAGCTGTTGCTCTTACGTGACACCGAGACGGTCCATTATTGCTGTCTATTTCTCTTTCGTAACTCTAGTATACGGTTTCCCCCATAGAGTCAAAAGGGGTAGCCAACAAAGAAACTAAATAAAAGCTGGCTGTATGTGAGTACTCGACCGCCGCCCTCTCCCTCCTCCTCCCCTTTTCCCCTCCACTGATACAGTCCATACAAAGCTTATCAGTTAAATCCGCTTGTATGCAATTCCACGTCGTGTATTACCAGACTTCAGTGCCGGGACAAATAGAACGAACGAGTGCCACAACCAACTTTGAAGGAGAGGGAGAGTGTAATCTGTTTTACTAAAACAGAAAACGTACGGGATTGCACCCGCACCCACACCCACACTCACGTCTTCAATAAACACGTTTTAATTAGCCACTAATAGACACACACACACACACACACACACACACACGAACAAAGGATGCGGCAACGTTACTGCCTTTCCACGCAGCGGGCTTCTTATCTGGTGGCCGCCTGGGCAAGCGCACACACCGGAAGTTGTCACCGACACATTAGTTCCATCCTTGCCCCCGCAGTCACACCAGGTTTTACCACAGCGGCTACAGAAACATGTTTAACTCAGTCGTTATCAAGCCAAAGTGATATCACCGCTACCAACAATCCAGCCAACAACCGTATCGGACCAGCAGGGAGTGTCAACATGAGCCCGGCTACTGGGGGTGACGCATCCAAGAAAGTGTCATTGACAAGCAGCACAACAGCAGCACCGACAGCTGAGTCCGTGTCAGAGGCTACGGAGCGCCTGCGTGCTGCGCTGCGCATTCTGTCTGTCATCGAACAGGCAAAGTCCGACGAACAAAAGCTGAGTCTCTCTGACTTGAAGGAGGAGGTGAGCCCTATAGATGTAGAGCCGAATAGCGAGGACCTGCCGTTATTAGAGGAAAAGGATGTTTTGAAAGGCTCACAAACTCTTTCCACAGCAGCAATTGCGCAAGCAAAGACAAGTAGAGCTAACATGACAGAAGCAGGGGCGTCACCAGCAGCAGCCGGCCCGTCCAACACCTTCATGAATCCAGCGACAACCGGCGTCTCGGCGGTGTCGTGGGCTTCGGCAACGTCGTCTTGGGTTCGCAACAAACAGCCGAAATTTTGGGCGATTGTCAATGAGGCAGGTGGGGAGGATGATAAGACTGCGGAACATCCAACGCTAAAGGCGCGACGCAAAAAGGACAGTGATACAGCAGACGTGAGTAGGGGGGCCACACTCTCTGCAACCCAGCTATGCGCAGCACCCGCAGCAACAGCGTCATTATCGACGTCCACTTCCAACACCACCTTCGCAACGATGAGCAAGAAGGGAGGAGAGAACACAGAATCAAAACTCTTTGCTAGTGCGGGTTCTTCATCCCAACGTCTTGACCTTGCATCTGCACAAGGAATGTCACCAATTACTTCCACTGCTGCACCAGCCTCACCCTCACCTCCAACCTCTAGCCAGATCATGGCACCGTTGAACACGTCCTTCGCAAATTCTATGAATTGCGGCGACCCCGTCAGTGTGCACAGTATCTGTACCACCGGCTCCGTCCCACCGTTCCGCAGTCGCTACAAAAAAGACGTTGCCCATGCACTGTCAGAGTTGCTGAACTGCGACCCGGCGCTAGGGCCGCAGCTGCTGGGCCAGCTCTCCGCAGAGAGCCGTCGTCTCATGTTAATTATGGGCACTGCCAGCGAGTACTTTGGCGTCGACTACGGCGAGGTTGCGGAGCAAATCAAAGAGGCGGACACCGACCGCGATAACTCGATCTCGTCGAACGAGTTTGACGCATGGGTGGGACAGATGGCGGAGATGGCGTCGACGCGCCGACATGATACTCCTGCTGCGAGTCAAACAAGTCCGCAGGGAAGTTCCACTTTCTCCACTGCTTCTTCTTCTGCTGTCACCGCAACGGGAACTGACAATCTCGGAGGTCTTTCCACAGTGAGCGTCGCCAGCACCGCTACACCGACTGCTTTGAAGTCCTCAGCTTTGGAAGAACGAATACCCGCTCAAAGTGTCTCTGGTACATCGAAGACACCCACCGCAGTGCCCGCCCCACTCTTCACTTCTTCCTTCTCACCTACTTTCACCGCTACCCAGCCGGAGGCGATCGCGCTTATGACGACTATCGCAAACGGCCCGTCACCGCACGTCGTGGCACCGTCTGCCACGCTATCTCGACAGCGAGCGGAGATGGCCATTAGCGTTGCACGGGCCGCAAGTGCACGTATTATTGAAGTGATGCAGAAAAACGTTGAGCCACTGTTTGTGGAGGCGACCGCAACCAAAGCCTCAAGTCCGCACGACGTATTAAAACTGCAGACATCACCACCACCGGGGCAACAGCAACAACTATCATCGCCGTTAGGATCGCTTTCTTCTTCCTCTACTTCCGCTGTAAACACTGTACCTGCAGCAGCTGTTGGGGCACCAGGTATCATCGCTTCGAAGTCGGCCCCCACTGGTGCCGCCGTAGCGCAATACAGCCTTTCTACAAGGTCCGCGGAGGTGCAGGACCTTGCCCAAACAGCCGTCGCCAACGTTCTCACGACGTCCACCACCGCCAAGGAGGTGCCACCACAAAAGGCAAAGAGAGGTGACCCGGCGTACATTCCGTGGCCGACCTTCGCACGTATCGTGCTGGCCGCGGCGCCTCCGTTTCTTGCGTTTGGCATGCTCGATAACTGCACCTTAGTGCTGGCGGGTGGGGCGATTGATAATGCGCTATCCGCCAAACTCGGCCTCACGCAGATGGCTGCGGCCAGCCTGGGCGGCGTTGTGAGCGGCGTAGCTGGGATTCAAGTCCACGGCTTGGCGGAGCGCTTTACGCGGGCGAAGCCTCCGGAGCTTACCACTGAGCAGCAACGCAGCAGCACCTACTTACGGGCAGAGAACGTTGGCAACACCCTTGGCATGGTGGTGGGCCTTGTGATTGGCATGACACCGCTGCTGTTTATGCGAAGATCCCTGCAGGCGACGGAGGAGGAGGCGGAGCGCAAGTACTTTCGCGAGGAGGCTGCGCGGAGTCACCAGAGGTGGTGTAGGAACGTGGAGAAGGCGGAGGGGCAGGCGCGACAGGGACTAGCACAAGAGGAGCAGATGGCACGAGTGGCGCTGATGAAGCTTTTTGCTGAGTAGCCGTCACCGTTGGCGTGGACTTACGTCAAAAGAACTACTGTTTCATGAACGGTGATGGTGAAAGTGCGATTTTAAGAACATGAGAGAGAAAACGGTTTTCTGTATGGTGTGTGACGCCACCTCATCAGCCAGTCTAGCTGCTTTTGCTGTCGTTTCTCCACAACCACGGCGGCTATCTGTCTACTTGCGTAATGCTGTTTTTTTTTTTTTTCGGCCACACCTGCTGCGTGTTTCTTCACAGCTTCTCCCCATGTTTCCTTTTCCGTGCCCCCTCGCTCTCTTTGTTGCTCCCGTTTTGTTGAAGTTGTTGCGTCAAAGCACCGGTGCTGCCTTTGACTTGCCCTCTGAGTTGCTTTTCATTCCGACTGGTTCCATTCTTCTCTCCACTGGTGCTTCCTCTTCTTTCTTTCTTTTTGTTTTGAAGTTAGCAGATGTACCGTGTACGCCCCTGTGTGTCGTGCACATCCCCCGGTAAACTTTTTGGGAGTGTTGCTTTTGCGGATTTGCTTTTCAAGCCATCACTTATCAAGGTGGAAAAGAAAGAGAAGGCTGGAACAACTATTTCCGTCCGCTTCCTCGGAAGGAGAGCCAGTCTTGACAGACAGACTCTCCATCCGAGGAAGAAGCGCTTGACGGCGGCAGGTCGGTTCATTATTACCTCTTCTTTCCCTCTTTACCGAATGTAGCTTTTTGAAAGCGATATGTTTTCACTTTTGATTTTGTCGTTTTACTGCGACAGCGTGTCTGTGCACCACGCTGTTGCTGTTTACGGTTCCCCTTTTCTTGGTCGCTGTTGCTTCCACCTCTTCTTCCATGTCGGTTTTCTTAAGGATATCCATCTAGCATTTCGTCTATAGCGTATCGACTTCCACAAAAGCGGAAGCTGAGTGGACCAGGCTTCGCATTAAGAAAAAAAAAAAGAAAGAGCTATGAAGAAGACACCTACGCTTAACGAAGACCGACGGGTTTGTGGAGCGTACGTGACACGAGATGCACGCAAACGCTTTCGAATTCAGTGTGTAAAATGGCCCAACTCGATGCTTGAGAGTGCGCCGACGTACTTTCACTATCGCCACTAGATGCGTCAAGCATCCATCATCCACTGCGAGCGTTTACACGGAAGCGGAGGTTTTTGTCTGTTGCCAAAGCTGCTTTTTAAAATAAATAAGCAACGAAAATCAAAAAAAGCAAAGTTGTGCTGTGAGCATGTTTCTGCTAGCCACCCGTAATCTCCGTCTCAATTCATCTGTGTACTGCACCTTTATTGCCTCAAACCTGCGTACATCCCGCACACTCACACGTCATCGTGTGGAATATCTCCCGTGCAGCTTAACGAGGGCTTGTAGGTAAGCAAGCGGTTCTCATCCTTGTCTCTTTTACAGATTTTGCAATCTACGCGAGACAGCTTCGCAAGTTTCTCTCCTTCCTACTCCAGATAGGATCTTTCAGCCACCTTAGTTGGCAGCGAAAGGCTGTTGTCAGCCCTGCGAAATCAATTTCGTTCTGATCACTTTGCTCATTTTCCTCCATATGGACAGCGCGTACCTGAAGAACCACGTCGGCGCCGTGCTGGCAAAAGGCATCGCTGAAACCGTCACCGCGCAGCCAAGCAACCCGCAGGAATACCTCGCCCTTTTTCTCCTGCATCAGCTGCAGGAAGAGGCCCGTCATGTTGAGGCTGCGACACACCGCAAGAAGGCGAACGAGCTGCGCCAGGATTGGTCGCAGCAGCACGCGCTGAAGGAGAAGGCCGCCATTGACGTGATTCAACGCGGTTTCTACCGCTTCCAGAGCCGCTTGAAGGCAAAGAAGGCGGTCGAGGAGGAGCTACGCAGCCGCTACGCCGAGGCGGAAGCGGAAATTGAAGATCTGCTTGACCAAGAGGCCATACTGAAGGAGAACAACAACAACGGGCACGACGACGAGGGGACTGAGAAGGACCCAGCAGCGGCGAAGCTGGCAGCGCAGGAAACTGCACTCGCCGAAGCCCGCGCGGAGTTCTTTAAGGCGCAACGGTTCCTCTTGCAACTCAGTAAGACGTCGCTGGGTCAGTTGAAGACGGAGCTGACAGACATGGCGGAGCGGGCGCGCATGGCGCAAGACGTCACATTAAGTGCGTACCACCGCGCTGCCGCGCAAGAGTCGGCGCTGGTTGAGGTTGCCACCAATTCAAACCCCACCCCACCGCATCATCACAATCACCTTCCCGTGCCAAGCCCTGCCGTAGCGGAGCTGGCGGCTCGCCTTGAGGACCACCGCGACCATCGCTTCATCTCCGTCCCGTATGTGAACTACCTCGTTCTCCGCTGCCTCTGCTACTTGCTGCTAAATGCGACACCTAAGGCAACAAATACACCTGCGAAAGTGGCTGCACTGGTGAAGCCGACCGTCATGGTGCAGCAGCTGCGTGCGTTCAACCCGGTCGCCGGGTACGACCGCAGCGTGCCGCTGAAGCTGGAGCATCTTGTGCCCGAGCTGGCGGCAAGCACCAACGGCGATGGCGACGAAGGCGGTGATAACGACGATGGTGGCAACGGCAAACGCTTGAACGGCAACGAAGCGGATGACAAAAACAATAATGGCATCAGCGTTCCGTTTCGACAACCGCCCACGCGACAGGTGCGGCGCAGTGCCCGGGTGCTGCGCCTGTGCTGGCTCGACGGCGAGTACCAGTGTGAGGTGAACCCGGAGGAGTACTACACGGAGGAGATGGTTGAAGAGGATGCGGCAAAGGCGGCGAACGGGGGGAACGCCAACGCCGGTGACGACGGCGAGGCGGAAGAGGATAACAACAGTGGCGGCAACAGCGATGACGGTGTGGATGGGGGGGCAAACGCGTCGAAGGCGACGGACCTCATCCCCACCCTCGCACAGGAGATCGAAGCAGCGGCCAAGGCACGGGAGCGGGCCGAGGGGGTGCGGGCAACGGTGGCCGAACAGGTGAAGCAGCGCGGCGGCATCGTCCTCTACGGCCTCCTCCGTTTTGTCTCCGCCGCTGTTGCCTACCGGCAGGCGCGTGACAGCGCGGTGAAGAAACGGCAGGAGATGGGGCTGCCGGTGGACACGAACGAGATGCCGGAGGAGGAGGAGGAGGACCCGCTGAACGATGAAGCGCTGGTGGATGCGGAGACCGGCGAAGCCGATCACGCAGCCATGCTAGCTCTGCAGGAGCGCATCGGCGTCGACACGGCGGAGGCCCTCGCGAAGATTTGGGAGGCCCGTGATACGCGGCAGCGCGAGGCGTACGCGATGAAAGCAGCGGCGCTGCAGCGACAAATGGACGCCGGCGGTGAGGACGAAGACGAGGAAGGCGGGGAGGCGGAGTAGAAGAACGAGAGCTGTTTTCCATCTTTTGACAACAGTTGACGGGAAGATTTGATGAGGTGGTGGTAGAGTGGGGGTGCGAAGCTGATTCTCTTCTTTTGTTTTAGCTGTGAATGTTGCTTTCAGTTTTTGTCTCTACCTTCTTTTCCTTTTGTCAAATGATCTAGACCTTGGTTTTTCCCCTTCATTCTCCCCACGTTTACAGAAAGTGGCGGTGCGACACCTTTGTGGATGTACAGCAGATGTAAACACATCGCAATTCTATCTATCTATTATTATTATTGAGATACTGGTTGCACACAGCTTATACGCTTGTGCGTGAGCTTTAATGTATTATCCAGAGATGCTCGCTTGCTCAGTTGTTTCCAGATGGTAGCTGTGTAAAGTAACCCCTCAAAAAAAAAAAAAAAGAACGTGCGAAGGGTAAAGCTGGGTGACAAGAACTGCTCGCTTAAGAATCTTCTAACGCAAAGTGCACTCCCTCTCGTATCTCAGGCTAATTCCAAGTGCATTGGGGTGTGCTGCTGGAGCCGTGTTAGTGGTAATGAACATGAGGGCATCTGTGAGGGCTGCACTGCATTTCGTCCAAGAAGAGGGATAAAACTACGACAGACTTTTCACATCCCATTATGCCCTACGTTTGCGCAGAGTAAGTCTTGTTGTTCCATAGGTAGCGACACTGAAAACAGGAACACAGCAGCATCACACGCAATTGAACCTATTAAATTCTGTCTCTCTCACCTGCGCCATTCTTCTTGGTTTTTGCAAAACCGTTGCAAAGTACACCGAACTGCATTCTGATTCTTAGTAATGCGTGTGCTTTAAATTTACAGACCGACCTGGGAAACTGCATGTGCGGCAATACACCGAACATTCCCTATCTATGGGAATCATATAGTCCAACTACTTGAAAAACAAACCAATACTCCTCTCTTTATCCCTCCGATGTTGCGCCTTTTCTCACTGTGGCGCATCTCCTCGAAGCAGTTTACGCGTGGCCCGCTTACCACCTACACCCGCAAACAAAACTTCCGCGAATCGAAGGCCTCGCTCCAGCTCAGCCGTAAACGCGCGCAGGCGCAGCAGGCGAACTTCGAACTCCAGCAATCCGTGAATCAAGAGTTCGGGTCGCGGCAGCGACTGTATGGGAAGGAACGGCGCATCATGTTGCGGGCGGCGGAGGATCTAATGTGCGGCCGCGCCCACCGCGCCGAGCGCCGGGACGGCCGAGCTGGGCAGTTTTACACGACGACACGTGACCGCGCTGAGGAGATGGCGACGGCGCGGCAGCTGCTGCAGATGCAAGAAAGTACGCGGCGACTGCTGAAGAAGGGCAAGACCGTGCGGATGGAGTCGTTTCGCGCGCAGAAGCGGTGGAGTCGCTGAGTCGCAAGTAGAAGGGGGGGGGGAACGCGATGTCGGGAGGTGCTGCTGATCCTCATTGTTGTTGTTATTATTGCTTTTACGTAATGCGCTTTGTTTTGGTGGGGACGTTGCTGCAAATATGTCTGTTGATACCTAAAAAAACCCAAAGACGCATAATTCTAAGTCCACCCTCACTCGTGCCACGGAAAAACAAGTTTGGGTGATGTCGAACCAAACCTCAAACCGGAAAAGGGACACTTTAAACCCGCCGCGCTTGACGGTTCGCTTGATATCTCGGCGCTTTCATTTGGTCTTCTACTACTGCAGTCTGGTTTCTCATTCTCTTTTCCTGCGATGATCTGCAACCACGGCAACTGTCAATCATAAATACACTAAAGCATGCTTCACGCAGAACTTGCTTGCAGTGTTTTCTTCGCCCTTTTCATTACATCTGTGCTGCACAGCGGCGTACTCACTAAGGCTTGGTGTGTTCTTTGTGGTTTGATAGTTGCTGCATTCTGCGATGAAGCGCACCGCTGCGGTTCTTGGAAGGCCAAGTAGAAGTAGGACCACACCGGCAGTTCTGGTGTATTCCACAAGGCAGCTGGGGAATCGGTCGTTGCTGCGCTGCACAACAGCGTCTCCTTCGTCCACTCTACCAGGTCCGGAGTTACTTGGTGCATCGGCAAGTGCTATTTTTAACTTCGCTTTGCACAGTGGCACTCGCCACGCTTCCACGAATTGCGCAAGTGCCAGCTCTGCATCTTCTCCAGCCGCCAACACGCATAATAACGAGAAGGGCACCGGGAAAAATGGCGATGAAAACAAGAAAAACCGGCAGGGGAGTAAACCGCGTCAATTGTTTTCGCGTGCCTCTCTTTTTGAGTCGTACCGCGTCTACCGACAGGCACGCCACGCCCGTCAAGACAAGCATTATCAGACTCTCTCCATGTACCTCGACCGTCTGCCCCCAGGCTTGCGGGAGTTGCTGCTTTACTCTCCGCTGCTGGCGCTCTTCTACTTTGTCATTTTTCAAGCACGCGTCTACTACCTCGATGATGAGGAGCCGTGGTTCTACGTTTTGGTTCCTTCTCCGTGGCGCTACCGGGCAGGTGTGCCGGAGTCCGCAATAAAGAATGAGAACTCGAGTAAAAAGAAGATGAGCGAGGCGGATGGTGCAGATGTCTCTACAGCACGGTGCGCAGCATCAGCAGCTCATGTATCTTCCCTCCTGAAGCGCGCACCGACCTCGCAGCCCATTGTGTTCACCTCTACCGAAAACGTCTCCTTAACTGCCGCTCGTAAAGCAGATAAAACAACAACAGAGGTGAAAGAGTGCAGCTGGAAAGGTACCAGTGCGCACATCGAGACAAGCACAAGAGAGGACACATCCAATCCCGATTCGACAACGAAGGAGATGGATCTCACTGCAGTTGTGACGACGGCGACAACGTACCGGTATTCTGCCGCTTATACGCACGACCCGGCGGTTGCGGCGGCCTCCGCACACGTGCCTCCACCAGTAGTGGCACCGTTTCACGAGGTGACGGTGCGCCGACGAGTGACTGGGCACGCGACCGCCACGTCTTCGATATCTGCGGGTGAGAAAGCACAACTGAAGGGGGTGGAGAGTAAAACAGCGGAATCTCCCGACACGAGTGCCGCCGCAGCGCTCGCACAGGAGCACCCGTACGGTGTGTGGGGTGCACCCTTGTACGTGTTGCGGGATCCGACAACAAACAAAGTAATCGGCTACTCCACAAATGCTGCAGCATGTGCGGCACAGTGAAAAGGGGAAAACAAACGAATAAACCGTCGTACTGTTTGCTTTGTTGGTTCTCCGCTTCCACGAACTATTGCTTCACTAATTTCCTCATGATCTGTTTAGTCTTTACAAATTCAATCCCGAAACGGATAAGGTATATTGCTTACTCGGTGCTTTCAGTTTTTGTGAGGCAATGAGAAGCAGAGGGATGTTGTTTTCCAGTGTTGAGGGCGACGGAAGTGCGAAGCTACTTCTTAGCATTATTTCTAGCCTCTCTACTGGTGATACATCTGCGGTGGTGGGCTTTTGAATTGCTCAAGATTTACTTTCTCAAACAAAACCCATCGGTGCAGCATGTTCTTGGATTTGTCGGCCTCGTCTCCTTCTTCGTTTCCTTTTGTTCCTCTGTTTAAACTGGCTCGCGTTCTGCCCACCTATATAACCAGGGAGTCAGGCGCTGGAGCGCGACGAAGTTACCAGCGCTCAAATATACGCAAGTTGGCGTCGTTGCACGTGCATTGTAGCGTGAACGAGTAATTCACCAATTGGTGGTTCCTGTAGCTTTTTCTTTTCACTATGAACTCCGTTGACGAGCTTAACCTCCTCCTCGGTATCGGGCCAAAACGGCCACAGCTGCCTGTCACGCTGCGCCGGTCTGGATACCTCCCCGTCCGCGCCCTTGGAAAAGGAAGTTATGGCCAGGCCCTTCTCGTCTTCCATGAGCCTCGTCAGCAGTACTTCGTGGTAAAGCACCTCAACCTTGCAGGAATGACTTCACGGCAGCGGCACGACGCGCACAATGAAATCAACATATTACAAAAGCTGCATCACCCGAACATCGTGCAGTACGTTGAGTACTACGAGGAGCACCCACACTTGTACATCGTGATGGAGTACGCAGATGGCGGGGACGTCTTCTCGCTTCTCAGCAGCGCACAGGCGGCGCGGAAAGCCAATGCACGCGTCTTCCGCGGATTGGGTAGCACCCCTGCTACTGCTGCAAATGCCGCAAGCGGCCTGCTCTCCGAGACACAGGTGGTTAGTCTGTTTGTGCAGACGACGATGGCGGTGCGATATATGCACGACCGACGGCTGCTGCACCGAGACATCAAGTCTTCCAACATTTTCCTCACCAAAAACCACATCGTGAAGCTGGGCGACTTTGGGATCAGCACGGTGCTGCAAAGCACCATGGCGATGGCGAGCACGATGTGCGGGACACCGTGCTACTTTTCCCCCGAGCTGTGCGAAGGGCGGCCGTACAACAACAAGAGTGACATGTGGGCGTTGGGCGTGTTACTCTATGAGCTGTGTGCCGGACACGTCCCTTTCGAGTCGACCACTATGAAGACTTTGATGCGTGATATTGTCCACAAGCAGCCGCCCCGCATCCCACCCATCTACTCCGACGCGCTGTGGGAACTCATTGTGCAGCTCTTACAAAAAGATCCACGGCGCCGCCCCGACGCGGGGCAGGTACTGATGTCGCCTGCGCTGATGAAGTATGTGCCGGAATTGATCGAGCAGCTGGCGTCAGACCCTGCCTACGCAGCTGCTGCAAAGGGCAACGTAAGGAGTGACATTCACAGCAAAACACCCAGAGCAGGTGAACTCTACTTGAATGAAGTGGTGCCTGGTGGTAGGAACTCAACGTCGTCAGCGGCCGCACCGCCATCGCCCCCGCCGCGCTATACAGAGGAGAAGCAAAAGAACACGGGTATGTCTGATGCAGCAAACGTGGCAGCTGTTGGCTCCCATCTTCCGCCAGCTGCTTCGATAGGCTCGAGGGAGAAGTTGGTTTCCCCCTCGCCGTCGACGCCACTACCGCAAGAATCAATTGCACACGCCGTTAGCCCCGTGCCAAAAGACAATGGGGGCAAGGTTAATAAAAACAGTAAAGCTGATGGTTTGCGAGCACCGTCGTCTTCTGCGTCTCCTCGCCCATCTGATGAGCGTGACGGTACCTCAGCAGCATCTCTGTCCTCTAAGCAGCAGCAGCAGCAGCCACCGTCTTCAACAGCCTCCATCGCAGCGCTGCTTGCGCGCTTTGACGCACGTAAACAGCAGCTGGCAGAGAACAAGCAGAAGAAGCACGCAGAGGAACAACAACAGCAGCGACAATCGAACAAAGAAAAAACACCACATGCGCAACTGGCGGAAAACGGCCAACATGCGGTTCATCAGCACGATAACGCCTTACCGGGGCTGCAGGATAAGAATGAAAATCACTATTACCACCAGCAGCCTCGGCAGCAGCAGCAACAGCACAGTAAAGCAGTGGAGGGAGTTGCCTTGGCCCATCTCTCACCGGGAGCTGCGGCTGCCCTCCGTCAGCAAGGCTTGGACCCAGAGAGAGACTCACAGACCTTTTCTACTACCGGCTGCGGCGGCCAAGTCCCTCAAAATCGAGATGTAAGTCACAACTGCAACAGCAGTAACAAAAGCAATTTTAACCATTTGATTCCGTTGGTGCCTCGTCGGTCGTTCGCTCCGCCTCCGCTACCTGCTGCACTGCGCGACGCTTCGAACGTTCTTGTAAAGCGGTCGGGGGACGATGAAGCTGGCGAAACACCAGAGTGGAAAAAGGAGGGCAACGACAAGCACTCTGAGAGTGCTACGAGTAGTCACGGTAGGGATATAGCTTCATCTGCTGCTGCTGCTAGGTCTACTGGGTCGGATGAGTTAGATGCGGTGTTGACGGAGTTGTCGACGTGGCGGGAGCGCAGTCTGCGTCGTCAGCGCAAGCTCGACGAAGGCAGCAACGGTAGTGGTGGTAGCGGCAGTCATTCAACCTCCGTTAATCAAGTCAGCGACAGTAACAACGGCAATGGCGCTCGAACATCGGGTGAGAAGAAAGGTGTTGTGGACGGCCTAGGTGGTACGTCGTCCTCACCGTTTTCGTCGTCCCCGCAACAGCGCAAGTCGTCAGAGCTGCAGGAGAGGACGAACCGGTCGTCTGTGAGTCCACCCAATGCCACAAGCAGTGGTAGTGGTGGTGGTGGCGTTGGCGATATTGTTTCCTCTGACTTCTTTGGGTTAAACGGCAGGGCTCAGGAAAACAGCGAAGGGACGAAAGCGGAGTTAACAAGCACAAGTCTCAGAGCAAAACTCACGCCGCCGATTCTGACCACTGGCTCACCCAGCTCAGCACAAAGTTCAAGCGCAGCTCAACCACAGCAGGGAGCCGGTATCGAACGTACGATTTCACCATCTTCTGCGGCACCGCAGCACAAGCCGCGACAGCAACGCAGGGAACAGAAAAAAGAGTCGAGCGATGCAAAGTCAAGTTCCCAGAGCCCCAAAGCTGGCCGTGGCTCGGCCAGCCTTTCATTGTCGACGCCAGCTTCGTCACCCAATCGCAGCACGCACGCAGTTCAGTACGCTGAAGATGTCGACGTAACGAACAGCAGCGCACAGAGCTTCACCGATGCTATGGGCACCACGCTGGACATTCACGCGTTACAGGAAGCCTCCGCACCGACTTCTGCAGCAACAGGTACACTTTCCGGAACCGCGGTGCGGCACGCTCATCAGCAATTCATGCACAAGAGCTTTCGCGGCACAAGTGAGAAGATCAACTCGCTCCGCGAGACGCTGAAGCCTGGTACAGTGCTCCTTAACACGACCGCTGCGGGAGCAAAGCTGAAAAACGAGTTGTTAAACACGGAATGGTTGGTCGCAAAGAGGGAAACACACACAATACCCAGTGCAACGGACACCAATGAAACCAATGAGAAAGGAGTCATCACCGAGGGTGAATGTGAAGAAGAGATGTACGACGCGGCGGCCGATTTACACTTCACCACCGCGTGCCTGTGCGGGCGGGCCGCCACACATAGCGGGTGTTTGTCCATGATCTACGGCTCCTTTATTTGTACCTGTGGGGTATGTGTGCGTTTCACTGGGGCAGGGCAGGGAATAGAGTGGCTGCACCTCCCTGAAGTCGACAGCATTGAGAGTTTGCTAATACCGTTTACACCGCCGTCCGATCGAAATCAAAGCAACAGTGGGAGGACTGAAGGAGATGCTCATGCGTCTTCGCCGGAGCTGTTGCCACGCTGTCCCAGCGCGGGTGGTGGTGCTGCTGCTGCCGCTGCTTTACGCGCACACGTTACACCGGTAAGCTCGCATTCCCCCACGAATGTAAAAAAGCAATTAAGTACTGCTGCTGCAATGGCGAGTTCGGCTCCTTTTGCTTTTCCCAACGAGCTGTTGGCGAGGGCCGGCATTCGTTCCTACACGCATCAACAAGCAGCTTCGCTGCCTGACGAAGAGGAAGGAGAGGAGACGAACTTTGATTCGAAGGAAGAGCTGAATGATGCCGAAGCTGTGGAGACTTATGTGCTTTACACGTGTGCGACATGTAGTGGGATGGTGGGGATATTACACGATGGCGTTCTAGGCCTGCTGCTGCCGAAGACGTCGTTGGATGAGCAGGCCTCCGTATTCTCTCCTCCTGTGCGCAGACTGTCGAGTTGGATGGAGGCAGCGAGGAATAACATTTGCCTTTGTGAGGTTGCGAGTGAGCGCGGCCATGATAAACTAAGCGATCCTCTGTGGTTCTTCTTATAGTATGCGGCCGCTTTATATATATATATATATATATGTGTGTGTGTGTAGTAGTAGTAAACGTCTTTCTGCCCCTCCAAGCTCTTACAACACAGTTTTCATGTGTATATGCTCTTGTTTTATTATTGGAATTCTTTTGACGGTGGCTTTCATATACGCAGCAACAACACTTGATGTAGCTGCAATCTCAAGCGGATCGCAAGTGTCGAAAACCCCCTAGACAGCACTGGTCACCTCTAAAAAACAACAACGTAGTAGCACTTAACTGCTGCTTCGCTAGGCTGGCACAGGGCCATTGTATCTTTTACTTTTTAATGAACGTCGAGTGAGCAGTCCACTTCGAACGTCATCCAGCAGCCTGCAGACGTTAGCGGGAGATGCCCCTTATGCTCTACTTCGGTCGTTGCATTCTCTTAAACGCACTTTCCGGGTGATTCTCTCCATTTTTTCCCCCGCTCCTTCTGTTTTTTTTTTTTTTATTACTCCCATTCACGATGTCCCACACGGACTACGACGCGTTTGTGGCATGGGCCGGGATGGTTGGCAGCTCTGCGGTGGTGCGCTTTCGGCGGCTGAAGCCGTTGTTGATCGTTTCGGTAATCCGTCCCGCGGATGACGGCACGCAGCTGGCAAGTGGACAGCACCTCGATGAGGCGTGGATCTGCCGTGTGTGGAGACGCCTGTTCGGTCAACGCACCTGAAAGCCATCGGGGCGTTGTCAAGGCGCGCGACGGAGGCGACTCGGAGATCGCCTTCCACGCACCGTGGCGGTGTGCATGGGTAGAGACGGAGGGTGACTGCTACGTGAGCATGGAGTGCATGGCAGCGGGTGCTGCGGTGCGTGCGGGGAAGATGAGCATGCCGCCCGTGACTGCGACGAGTGGTGCTGTAGAGGGCGTGTGGTCGGTGGTGTGATGCGTATTCTGCCGCTGGCGCGCGCTGCGGCTCTATGGCCTGCTTGCTAGTACTACCACGTGTAGGAGTTGGTGGTGCAGATCGTGTGCGTGGCGGAAGGCGGTGATGGAGACGTGGGCCACCGGACGCACGGACTGCACCGGCCGCGTTCTCGTGGTCGTGGCGTGTCATGTCAGCTATCATAAACTGCTACGGAAGTCTGTCACTTTGAAAGTGGGGCTGTATTCTCAATTCATGGTGCTAATGTTTGTGAACCCACCACAAGGCGAAGGCCACGAGACGAACGTGAAGGCGAGTGAGCAGTGCCTAAACACGGTCAAACCAAGAGGAAGAGCACGATGGGAAAATCTACCCCTTTCTCGCCCCACTACTAAGCCGAGTGTAAAGGCTGGGACGTGAAGGTGGGCCGCGCCGGCGCTCCGGCAGCCTCCGTGCGTTGTGTCGACACGCACACCGCAGGCAGCACCATAGCATAGTTTGATGAGGGGCAGGAGTTGGCGCTAGCGAAGCCCTGCGCAAAGTACATGGTGCCTGCGCTCTTTGACGTCTACCCGCAGTGGCCGCTGGTGCACGACTACAAAGGAGAATACCCGCCGCACATTTGCTTTGTGCGGTGTATGGAGGAGTCGACGCTGAGTGGTCTGTCTTATGTCGCCCGCCTGGACGGGGGGACCTGTTTTGCGCTTTGGAAGGAAATGGAAAAAAAAGGTAGTACGACGTGCGACACGATCGGCTGCGTTGCGGTGCACCGCCTGCTCGGTGAGGAGCTGCCGGCCAAGTGCGCTTTGGTGGAGAAGCTGCTTCCCTTGAACGCGTGAATCGGAAAGCGTGATGATTGGTAGACCTCAATTCTATCCGTTCAGCCGGTATGATGCCTTGTTGCTAGTGTAAAGAACAAGGTCGCCGGTGTCTCAAGAAGGATCTGCCGTTTCAGTCTGATCTGTGATGCAGGGTGCAAGACGAACTGTTTCCATGCCTCTCTTTCCTTTCCCTATCCCTCTATCGGTAAGAGCTCAGCTCACTTTGCTGTGTGCGAAAGTTCGTGTTTTAGTCCGATTTCGGTGCTTTTCCACTACTTTGTGCGTACTTCAGAGTGTTTCCTCTGCCGTATTACAATTTACGTATCGCATTGAAAGCGGATTGCGAAAGCAAAGTAAAGGCTTTCAAATCTGAAGTTTACTGAAGCCGGCAGCCACAAACACGCCCGTGGATGCGCTGGTTTGAAAACAACATAAGGTGTGCGAGATGAGACAAGGAAGAAAGGAAAACAGAGGTGTTTTTTAATGGTGCTTGTAGCGTTGGTGTGGCCCTTTCTAGTCTTCAAAAAGAAAAAAAAACGTGCTATGCCGCTTGGTAGTTAATGTGATCCGTTGTCACTTTCTTTTCCAAGGCGATCAAACACACTGCTCTGCCCAAAGATTTGTTAGAGACTTCAATTAGCTGCTGTCTGTTTTTTTTTTTTTTGCCTTTTCTCTTTTATCTTGACACAAGGCCCTTTCCCTCGTCATTCACCTTCCAAGCGCAGAAAGAAGCAAACAGAGTATCAGTAGAAGTCGGGGTTTTCTGTTCCTCATCTCTCTTTTCATCGGCCATGTCTGCAAACGGACCCACCGCTGCCGCGGCGGCGGCCAAGGTGACGCGCCTCCTCTCGCCCCGCCTGCGCATCGTGCAGCGCGACTACTTAACCCGTCGCGGTGGCCGTACGCACCACCTGCGCAGTTCCGTCGCAGTAGACTATAACCCCTCGTACTTCGCGGCATACAAGGCAGACCCAAACCTGTGTCCACGGCTGATCGACGCAGAGGCGATTCACGGTGATGAACAGTCCTTCTGGTCGGCCCGCCGTGACTTTTATCGTGGTGGGGCGTCGCGGTGCTATTATCCAACCTGGGATCGCCAGGCGCAGGCGTTGGTGATGCTGACACGGCAGGTTGCCCGTGTCCCGCAGGAAGCTGCCTTCCGCCTCTTCACGCTGGGCTTAAAAATGCTCTTGTTACCGCGACTGGTGACGAATGCGGAGCTGATGTTGCCGTCGTGGGTGCTGATGAATGCGGAAGGGCTTCTCGGGGAAGCACTGGAAGGCAAGAGGGAGGGGGAGAAAAAGAAGGGTGACGAGAAGACGGTAAACGAGGGGGACAGGGCAGCAGTATCCGCAGCAACAGTTGAGGAAACGGCAAAGGGGGAGAAGGTTGAGACTGCACCTACCGGCGGCGCAGCCCCAGATGCAGCCAAGTAAGAGAGGATGACAAGCCGAGAATGACAAAGAAGAAAAGGAATGTTGATCAGCTGTTGCTGGCTGAACAGTGGATTAAGCGTCCGTGGCGTTGTTACACGGAGCGACGTTGTGCACCGTCGTTTCCTCATTGCTTCCTTCTGTTTTTCTTCTCACTTCAACTCAACTGTTGATTTATGGCGATTGTGATGCTTGGTGCGTTGTGCTTTATTACTTTTGGGGGTTGTTTTGCGTGTCAGTCGCGTGTACACACAAATATAGTTTTAAGGAAATGAGGTGTGCGCGGTGTCGTTTTGTGATTTGATCTTCACCACAGTTCATAAACTCAAAATCAGTGATGAGAAACTACACAGAATACCAGGTGACCTTTCATTGTTTGGAAAATTAAAAGAGCCGGCTCCTCTGCGACGGTAGGAAAAACAAGGTTATAATGGTTGATCGCGTCGCTGTTTGCGTTCCCACGCTAAAGGGAACGTCACTGTTGTCGGAATAATTGTAGTCATCTGTGGTGCAAGTGGACTCAAATAAAAATTTCAGCGAGAGAGTGGCTTGCGAATAGTGTGGCGAATGCACAGCTTAATTGCTGAAGTTTGAAAAGCACAATGACGCTCGGAGAAGTCAAATTCACATTGCTGTTCTTTGTACTCTACACACAAACACCTTTCTGCTTCTCACATTCTCCCCCTTTATCGGAATACCTCTTCATTTTCTTCTTGCCCTACGGTTGAGTAA
Source organism: Crithidia expoeki (assembly GCA_900240875.1). Taxonomy (NCBI): domain Eukaryota; phylum Euglenozoa; class Kinetoplastea; order Trypanosomatida; family Trypanosomatidae; genus Crithidia; species Crithidia expoeki. Next base: position 436,326 of record OESE01000197.1, read on the forward strand.
TGCAGCAAACACATCTCCATTTTTTGCTCCTGCTTTCTTCTCTCCTCTCGTTATGTCTCACTACTTTCAACTTTTGGGCTCCGACACGCCAAACGGCTACGGAGGGTGCTGCTATTACGGCCCTCTCGACCACCCAGCCTTTCTGGAGTCCCCCACAGTCCCTTTGCTAAATCCCGGATTGGCTGGTCTCAAATGTAGTCATGGCGCCTCACTTCGCATTGTTACATCGGCGATGGCTGCAGCACACGCTGTGGACGGCGCTTCACCTGTGCCGCTTGCATCTTGTGTCGGTGAAGATTCACCCCTAAACAAAAGTGCTTTTCATCCTAGTTCTTTCGAGAAGAATAGGCTGCTTCAGCGGAGCACAGAAAATGAAGTCATCACAGAGGAATTCAGAGGGGACGGCGCCCCCTCGGTAGCGGCAACGGAAGCGGCAGCATCGCATGCGTGGAACTCGTCTTCTGATTTGCATCCTTCACGGCCCACCTGGCCCACAAGCGGCCCTTTGCACCTCTCCTCTCTTTTTCACCCTACGCCTTCGTCAGGTGCGCATCCGCTACCGCCGTCTTCTCCAGCAGGAGCGACGGCACTGCACATCACGGCTGACACCGGGTCCAGTGGAAACGAGGGCTACATCTTCTTCAACTGCCCGGAGGGGACGCAGCGCTTTAGTTCCGAGGCGAACATTAAGCTGAAGAAGGTGCGGTGCTTTTGCTTTACTCGGTGGAACAGCGGCGCTCGAGACACCTGCGTGACGACGTCGCAGAAGCCGGGCGGAACATGTAAGGAGGAAGTGGCTGAAGAGACGTCGTTGTCAGCTGTTGGCAGACAGAAGAGAAGTGCGGTCGGTGCTGCCTCCGCGGCAATGGGTCTGCCCGGCATGCTCTTCACCATCAACGACGCAGGGTCGCGCCAGGCAACGTTTTTCGGCCCTGGCGTAGGCCTTGATCCACCTCATAACTTCACATCACGCACAGCGGCGACTGGTGCACTCAGCAAGTCTGCAGGGACCTTCGAGCTTTCTCGCTCCGAGGGTTTGCGTGGGTTTTTAACGGCGCTTCGATTTCACTACTTTCGGTTCCGTCCCATGGTGTTTCGGCAGCTACACGGTGTAGCAGCTTACCACAAATCTGCTGTGCTTGCTGACAAGGCACTCTTCACCAACGCTGCGAAGGCAAAGGCAGCCACGTTAGGCAACGAAATTCAGTTTACGGAGATCGCTGACAGCGGACTTGACGACGTTGATGCTCATGGTTTAAAAGCGAGTTTTCCCGAAACGTTTTTCTATGCTACCATCCCTCTTAGCTCGCAGAGTCTCCTTGTTGCCTTCCGCGTTTCTGGCACGACATCTCCAAGGGCGAGGAAGAGCATCCGCGATGCTACAGAAGCTCAAGGGCATTCCGTGAAGTGCTCTGCAGCCACCTGTAATCCTCAGATCAGCCTTTCTCAAGCTAAGCGTTCGCCACGGATGGAAAAACAAGCCTCACAGGAAAGCAATGTCCAATGCCCTCATTCCACTGCTTATGCGTCGCAAGCTTTTTTTCCCTTGTGGGAGGAAACTTCGATAACTCAGTACTGTGGCTGTGACGGTGAGCAACGCAGCAGCAAAGCAGCAAACGGGAACAAGACAGGGTCGTATTACGCCCTCCGGATAGCAGTGATGTAGTATTGGGCTACGCGATTATTGTCTCCCCGGGTGCCACCTTCGACGTGACCAAGGCGCGCGCGTTGGGGGTCCGGTCCGGACCGAAGTACGGACTTCTCAAGCAAGGCATACCGGTCGAGGCAGACACCGACGCCGATACTGGAGTAGGGGCTAAGGGTTTGAGTAAGGCCGCAAAAACGACGCTAAACAAAGAGAGGAAGCCAATTAGCGTCAACGAACCAGCATCTGAAGACAGCCCTGCAACTGGTCACACCACCACGACCACACCAACAGCAGAGGTAGACGCGTCGCCGCATACGCCAGCATCACCCTCTACAGCTCGGTGGATTCACCCCTATCAAGTAATGCGCGCCACTGCGGCGACAAAGCACGCGTATGTCTCTCTCGTGCTGGACGGCGATTCCCCACAGGACGTGCGGCTGGCTCTCGAACACCTCTTTGGCTGCTGTAGAGGCACTGGCAGAAAGAAGAACACTAACAAGGGCAACGTTGGCGCCGGCGAAGCTGATAAGGAGGGAGCTTTGTGGAGGCTGCTTCGGTCCAAGTTTCCGCACTTAGCCTTCTACTACGACGATACGATCCCTGAGTCGAATGGCGGGAGTGAGGAAGATGGAAGCGCACTCGACCCGTTTTCTCAACAAGAAAGGTTGCGTTTTCAGCGGCGTCCTCGTCACCTCACGGTGCGGCATGTGGCGCACGTGCAACCCTTATCATACTTTGACTCCTTTCATGCGGGCCAAGGCGGCGGGATGGCGAAGCACAACGTATCGTGGGGCGTGCAGCATCCGGAACAGAACCAACAGCAGCAGGGAGATAGGTCAGGAGACACAAGTGAGCCTCAAACCAATCAGCTAAAATCACCCTCTCTACAGACTGTTGCGGAGAGCGTATATGCGAACTACAACGCGTACATCTTTGCGAATGTCGTTCCACTGGATAGCAACAGCGGCGGTCGTCACCACTCCGACGAAGGCGTCACTGCGAAGTTGCAAATGGGCCTCGTCCCGTCGCTTTCGTTTACCTCGCACGACTTGGTGGACGAAGACGAAAACGACGAGGGCGGCCTCGAAAACGTTCTCGCAACCGAGTTGCGAACCGCAGCAGCAGCAGCAGCAGCAGAAAAGACGGCAACGAATGAATCACCCATTTTGAATGGGTCTGTCCGCACGTGGCACCTCTTCACTAGTTACGTGCAGCGCCACTTTACAGCATTCCCAACCGCGCTGGTGCACCGCTATCACCTGCATCATCTAGCACCTACGCTGTTCCCCTTGCGCGGCGCCGACGCACACGCGTTGATGACGGCCGAATCAACTGCTGACACAGACGAGCTACTTAATGCTGATTCCTTCAGCTGGAACAGGCCACAGAGTACTGGCCGTACTCTTTGAAGCTGCGCTGCATCCCAGAGGCCGCTCTGCATTTGCGCGCGAAAAAGCAAAGCAAGCAACGTAGCGCGCAACCACACGTCGCAGAAGCCGCAGCGAAGTTCGCGACAGCAACTTCTCAACTTCAGCCGGCATCGGGAAAGGAGAGCGAGAAGCAAGAAAGATTGTCAGCAGGAGTATTGTCGGCAAGTTCACCGTCGACGCCTTCACCCCCGCTGAAGCGAGAAAAAAGGGAGGAATCGGAAAACGGCACTTCTGGGCTGCCCACGGTCGGTGCATACAGCCCGACTTGCACCTCACCACCTTCGGCATCGAGGTCTGTGACAAAAGCAAACCGCGCGAATAGTTGCAGTAAAGCAGTCACATCTCCAACGTTAGCGAGCGCACCAGCTCACCTGGCGGTAGTTGACGGTCAAGCGTCGCTTCTGCCTTACCCAACGCCCGCCTCGGCGCTGGCGTTGCTTTCCGATACTTTCTTAACATCGCTGAAGCGACTATCAGCGACGGAACAGAAGGTAGCAACACACAGTACAGCAGTGTCATCAGAGGAATCTACAGTACCTTTTTTGGATCTTCAAAACAGCAAAGCCTCCCGTGCTGCTGGTGCTTTAGCAGATGGGAGTAGCGAGAAACTAAATGTTGGTAAATGTGGCGGTAGTGGAGGTGCACTGGGGTTTTTAGGCACCGGATCTGCCGTACCTAGCAAATACCGCAACGTCAGCGGAGCCTACCTGGAACTCTTCCTCCCCCGCTATTGCTTTTGCGATGCAGACACTATCGAACCAACGTTCATGTCAGCACTCGAGCAGGAAGGCCAGAAGGTCTCAGGCAAAACGGCAAATGGATCAGCCGCTTCTTCCTGGGCCTCAGCGGAGCTTCGGCGCGGTATTATCATTCTCGACTTCGGCGAAGGCAGCTTGGGTCAGCTAGTGTCACTGTGTGAGGGGGTACGAGAAGGTGTGTGCCAGGCGCAGTCGATGCATCACCGTTGCGCAGATTTAAATCTCCAGACTGCTGATGGACGTATGGGGAGTGAGAGGGAAGGAGGCTACTCAGTTCATGCGCCTCATGGAACGACAATCACAGCACCGGCACCACAAAATTTTAATGAAGCGCAGTGCTCTGCTAAGGAAATGAACCTGAATATTGAGGGGGGTGATCGACTACGTCAGTTTGTGCTCGACATCGTGCTGGTCTTCATCTCGCACGCCCACGCCGATCACCACCTGGGGCTTCTCTCTCTCCTCACGTTGCGCCATCATTACTTCTCATCGCAGCAAAGCGCACAGTGTGGGAGCAGGGCACCGCCGTTGCTGATTGTGTGCCCGGCGGAGGTGTATCAGTTTCTCATGGACGCGTGGGGTAGCACGGAGCCGTACCGGAGCTGGTTGCATGAGGAGTGCGTCTTTGAGTTGATGCCGTCTCCTTTGCGTGGGATGGCGTTGACAACGGCGGTCTCCGCAGAACTTGCTGATGACAAGGAGAGAAGCAACACTGAGACGAAGGAAACCCCGAGGACTATTCGTATCGATAACACTTCAAATAATGGCGCTGAAAACGCCATCGTTGGAGAAGGTCCTCACGGCAGGTGCCATTACGACGACCACCATCATTCCCACAGCTTTCACTTCAACGATGCGCAGATGCGGCAACATGTGGTACCGGTACCCGTCCTTCAAGCTCAGCTTCGTCGATGGAACAGCTGCATCTGGCAACACATCAAGGTACAACAACAACGGCGTCAGCAGCAATTGAAACAGGAGGAAGACGTGAGGGCGAGTCAAGTGACAGACTCCAAGACAAACGGCGGGAACTCAGTTGAAAAGGTCTGGTGGGAAGCGGAGGTCATCACAGTGGAGCACCCCGCCAACGCACACGCACTGCTGCTTCGTTTTCCTTTTTGCTCTGTTCAGCAGGGGGCTCCTGTACACTCACTCAGCGCAGCTGCAGAGGCAAGCAAACAACATTCTGTCATGCAACCTGAAACGACGCGTGTCTTTGTGTTCTCGGGTGACACCCGACCTTCACAGTTTCTTGTGGAGCGCACTCGCATTTTTACCGCAAGAAAAAACAACAAGGGCGCAGCTTCCGCCAACGCATCTACCTCCCCCGTTTTCATTCTACTGCACGAAGCCACCTTTGGCCCCGGCTTTGAAGGCGAGGCGGTTCGCAAGAAGCACTCGACGCTGCCGGAGGCGCTGGCGATTGGCGCGGCTGTACATGCGGAGTTCATCGTCCTGAATCACTTCTCACAGCGCTACCCGAAGCTGCCCGGCTTGTCGGAAGAACAGCTGGGCGGGAAGTCGACGGATCTTGTGTGCCAACGCAGGCCCCGGTCTACCACTACTACTCCCACCACGTCTGCGGCGCCCTCAACAACAGTCAATGTGCGGGAACGCGACACTGCTCTTATTGTTGATGCCGAGGCGACTGTGAACGACAGTGGAGTTTTTGCGCACACCGTCAACAAACACAGTGAGGAAACGGGTGCTGTCGAGGGTGCTGAAGAAAGGAGATCAGAAGCCCAGGAAGCTAAGGCGAAGGAAGAAATAGGCGCATCCGATGCGTTGACGAGTGGGGAGCCGACTACTCCACAGTCTCCCACAACCCTCTACGCAAACATGTCTTTTGCTTTTGATCTTATGTCCGTGTCTTTCTATGACATGCATCGTGGGTTGATGTCCCGGTTGACGCCAGCACTGGTGCGGCTGTTGGAGGAGTACGACTCGTGGGGCATCAGCACCACGCACCGCATGCGCACCTCATGTGATGGCAAAAAGACTACGATCAGCAACAGCGACACACAAGGCAAGAGAAAGAAGGTTGAGTAATGCTGCTGGTGGTCAAACCCGAGTTTCGATTAAAAGTATTAAGTGTAGCGAGTAAACGGCGAAACCGTAACACGATACAGTTTATCAGTGATGGAAAGAACTAATAAACAAGGAACGGTGTTGCTTTACAAAACACAAGTCTTCCTATCAAACCCTTCCTTTTAACAATAACAACAGCAAAAAGATCTGCATATCGTTTCCTGTCGTCGTCTGTGCTCTTCATGCCTTACATCTCGGTCATTCAACTCACGAGTTCAACCCAAACAGAACGACGGTTTATTAACTTCAGTGCTGCTTCCTCTATCAATCTCGCCTTTCCCCCTTTTCCATTATTGTCTACAGTCTGGCGCAGAACCCAAAGGTGGATTGCGAATAGACGCATACATCACTCAGTAAACAGCTAAGCATCCACACGTGCACATAGATTGCAGCCACAACGTTTAGTCAACTTGCTGCTCGCCTTCTCGCCCGGACGCACTATGAGGAGGCTGCTAGCAACGTGCGGAACCACAGTACGCGTCACATCAAACTACTTGCACTTACGTGTACGCAGCATCACAAAAGCTTCCCCACTCCGCATTTCACCCCCATTCTTATTCCTCGTTTCTTTCGTTGCTCCGTTCAAGCAACACCGTCCATCATTCGCGTTCAAGCTCTGTGTAGATTAAAACGACATCAAAAGGAGAAGCAGGCCTCGATCGAGAAAGAGGTAAAGCGGACAGGTAGCTGCAAAGCTGTCAGTTATTCCCACCCTACTTCAATTCAAGCACGCCCATTCTTCAATTGGATGCGTTTTAGCTCAGCTCTTCTGCGCCGCCGTCGAGGCAGCGCCTACGGCAGCACCGCCCTAACCCTCCTCTGCCGAGGCTATGGCAAACCTTCTCTACTCCGCACCTTTACTTCTGCTGGTGTCGCTGCAAGTGTAAATTCAGCTTCCTCTTCCTCACTTGCCTTCTCGCCCTCTCCGTCGACAGCTTCGTGCGTGGGGACGGTGAATGCACTCGTGATGTCACGTCGCTTCGAGGCTAGCAGCTCATCGCTGGCAACTGCAGTGTCGACAGCGGCGAAGCAGCGTCATCGCCGCGGGGCGCACCGCAAGCGCGGTTGTGGGAGCAGCAATAATAATAGCATTGTTGGTGGTGAAGGTATAACCCCCTCTGCACATGCTGCTGTTGCTCATGCATCCGCTGTAAATACTTCTGTGGATGCTGCTCTGACAACTCCGTCAAGTGGTACTGTCGAGGCAGCGGAGCCAAAGACGTCGAAGAAGCAAAAGGCTGAGGCTGTTGAGGCAGGAGTAGCACCTGTTGAAGAGGGCGTCCGTGCAAGCGAGGTCAGTGCGCACGACGGTGACGCGGATGCGATCATGATGGAGCTGATCACGTCGAGCATGTTAAATGGACTGAATGATCACACATCTAAGGCATCAGAAGCAACAGCGGCAGCGGATACTTCAACGGACAGCGTATCACCAAATTTGGATAAGCAAGTCCATCAAGAACGGGTTGAAACCGCTGAGGAATTTGCGGAGGGTGGCAGTGCGTTGGTCGGAATGGAGCTGACAAAGCACCATCGCAACAGCCGGACGCGGAGCTCCAGGTGCCGTCGAGGCTTGAAAGATGGCCGTGCTAGTCTGGTCGAAAGCGCTGAAACGCCCCCGCTGGTTGAAGCGGAGGAGGCAGTGAAAGTGTCGAAGACCGAAGCAGACGCTGTGGATGCAACCGGGGAAGTGAAAGCCGCCGAAGTGCCGTCAAAAAAACCTGCAGCAGTCGAAGAAACGAAAAAAGAGACTGTTGCTGCTGACGATGCTGACGACGATATGTCTGTTGACGCTGCTGCACACGGGCGGCGGAGGAAGTCAAAGCGAAGTCGCAGGAGCAGTAGTGCCCCGCTACCGCAGGAAGCGACAGAAACACCAGCGATGGAGGAAGGCCACAGCCCGTCTGCTGTTGCTGTTGCTCTTCCGAAAAACAACCCTAGGGTAGGTACCGTTGCAAGAGCAGCAGTTAAAGAACTCGATTATGTATGTGTCCAACCGCTGGTGCTGCTGCTGTTCCTGCTGCGGCCAGTTCTTCCTCCCCTCCGTCAGCATCCGCTGTCTTGTTGAAGGACGCCCCTACAACCTCGTCAACACAGCGACCTTTGCCAAAAAGGCGATCGCAACGTGGGAAGCGTGGGCGAGCGTCAGAGTCAGGAGATGCTGCACAAGTTGGAGCTGCCCCAGCAACGACCGCGACGGAAGCAAAAGAAGATGTCGTGAAGGCGCCGATGAGTTGGAATGCGCTGTCGGACCGTGCTGAAGCCCCCTTTGTCGCTGCGGAGGACGCAGTCACTTTAAAAACAATCTCGACAGCAGCAGCAACCAACACGATTGCCACAGCAGCAAGCAATGTCACTGCACCTGCTGCTGTTGCTGCTGCTGCGGCGGATGCAGTCAAGGAAGATGTAGGAGCGGATACGAAAGTTAAGAAGCGACGCGGCCGAAAGAAGAAGAGCGTTGCCACCGCCGCTGATGCCGTCCCTCCTGCCACTCCCGCTAACACTACTAGAGAAATCGAAGCGGCAGAAAATGCTGTGGTAAAAACAGCAACCAGCGGCAGCGGAGCTCAAACAGGAACGGATGCAGACCTCCCAAAGTCCGCAGCGGCTGCAATCAAGAAGCTCTTCGCAGCGGACGCTCACGACAGCAGCAACAGCAGCGGTGGCGCAATGTCATCTCTGGCGGCACAGAGGCGGCTTGCAGCGCAGATTATTCGCAAGCGTTGGCAGCTGCAGCAGGAGTTGAAAGCTCGTAAGAAAGAGGCAGCAGCAGCAGCAGCCTCAACGCAGTTGAAGCAGCAGCACAGCAATAAGGAATCACATGAAAAGGGGGAGTTGCAACAGACGGTGAAGAGGGCAGTTGAACCACCTACCACTGTCCCCACGGCAGCAATTGCCACCGTTGATGGCAGTGCACCTCTAAATAAAGCAGATGACACGCCGACGCGAAAAAAGAGACCGCGCAAAAGCTCAAAGCGGTGCAGCGCAGCAGCACCGGTGACAACAGCAGAAACAGGGGAAGCACTCACTGCGTCACCACCTGTAGGAGCGACACAAGACGATATGGATGCACCATCTGTGGGTGCTGAAGGCATCAACACAACTGCAGCCGCGTCAAAATCGACGATATCAACTACCACTGCAGATGCTCACAGCGAGCCGGCGACGCTGGCGGACGTGGAGGAAGCGGCACAGGATGCGGAGGTGGCAGCAGCAGTCAAAACGACCTTCACTCTGGCGGCCATGGCAGAGGCGGACCCGTCGGCGAGTGAAACCACAGCTTCTGCTTCTGCTGTTGGTGCTGCTGCTACCACAAATATAACGTCATCTGACGCAGAGGGAGCAACAGTAGAGACATCATCAAACAGCGATGAAGCAGATAACGCGGTTGCAGAGACACCACGCTCGCTGGCGAAGCTGGTGGCGCGCTCGCAGAACGTCGTCACGTCCGCTGCCGCTCGTGCTGCCATTAGGAAATCTGCAAAGAGCAATGGAAAGGGCGGTGCCACGACTGGGGATAACAACGACAATAGTGGGAGCAATAGCAGCAGCGGTGGTAGGACCAAAGGCGCCAACTCCATGGATGCGCTGTACTTCCCCGACTACCGCGAACGCGTCGTGCATATATTCGAGCAGATGGCCGAGATCAACGGTGCGTTGGGTGAGCGCTACAAAGCATTGTCCTACTCAAATTCTGTCGAGCGACTGAAGCGCAATGACGTAGTCTTTCAGCTCCTCCCACCGAATATGCTACCGCTGCCAGAGGATAGTCCGAAGTGGAAGGCACCAGTGTTCGATGCGAGCACACCGGAGGCTGTGATGGCGGTCGCCCAGCGGCGCGCGAGGGAGGTGGAGGAGAACCGCGCGAGGCGTAAGACCGTTCTGTCCTCTGAAAACTTAATCCCTGGTGTGGGGCACAAGCTGCGGGTGAAGATTGTGGAGATTCTGGAAACGGGAGATCTGCAGGAGCTGCACAAGTTGGAGGCGAAGCCGCTCATTCGAGCCATTCGTGAGCTGACCCAGGTGCACGGCTTCGGCCCACGGACGGCGATTGAGTTCTTTAAGAAGTACAATATCACCACGGTGAAGGAGTTGCAGGACTACGCAGTCGAAAAAGGTGAGCTTGATATGAGTAACAAGGCAACGGGCAAGCCCGCGGGGCTGAACGTAAGCACAAGCAACGCGCAGCGGGCGGGCTTTCACCTAACGGACGCTCAACGACTAGGCTTGGTGTACTACAAGGACATGTGCCACCGCATTCCACACGAGGAGGGTCGCCTGCACGAGGCTTTTATGAAGCTGCGTCTGCGCAAGTACCTTGGCAACGACTACGAACTCGTCGTCTGCGGCAGCTACCGCCGACAGGTCGAGGCGTCCGGTGACATTGATGTCCTCATTACACGGAAGCGCGTGCTGGAGGGCGATGTGCAGAGTACCACGTCTTCGCACCTCCCGCCGGCCGACGTGTTGAGGGCGTTCTTAAGCGGTCTGAAGGCTGATCGCTACATTGAAGCAACGCTGGCACAGGGACCTACAAAATTTATGGGTCTGTGCCGTCTGCGTGCGTTGCCGCCACCCGGAGGGAAAAAGGCGATTGCGAAGACGCTTCCCCTCCCCAGCTTCCGCGCTCGCCGGTTGGACATTCGCTATGTCGATGTAAACTGCTTTCCTGCAGCGATGCTCTACTTTACGGGCAGTAAGAACTTCAACGTGATAATGCGCAGCGAGGCAATCAAAAAGCGTTGCATCTTGAACGAGTACGGCCTCTTTCGAAAGTTCTCGCAAAAGCAGCAGTTGCAGCGGCAGGCCTCCGGCGAGAAGCCATACAATTTGCACGAGATGATCACTCGATTGGCACGGTTTGGGTTTGCGTCCATCAAGGAGATCATGGAAAACAACGGCAATCCAGAGAGCGCAGTGAGTGAGGAGAGCGATGACGCCGCAGCGGGTAACTCGGTGCTGAGTGCTGGCAAGAAGATCAGGAAGAAGAGTAAAGAGAAGACACAGGCGGAAATTGCGGAACTATGCGAGATAGCGAAGGTTGTGGAGCGGCAGCGAGTGAAGGCGTACACGGAGAAGGAGATCTTCGATGCACTGGATATGAGTTATGTGCAGCCGAAGGACCGTAACGTGTAATACACCGCAACTCTCGTTTGCTGCCGTTTTTCTTTTCCTTTGCACTTTCCACTTCCAAATGCGTCCCCGTTTTCAATCTTCCTCTGTCCTTTGTACTGCTGGACCCGAATACAAAAACAAACAAACAAACAAAAAGACCTGTACACGTACGCGGCCTTCCCTTACATTTCGCCTCCACGTTTCAAAACAAACCAGCAAACCATAGTCTTCTTGGTTTCCACTTCACGCCTAGCAGCACCGCTGGCAGCTTCTAACCAGTGATTTCTTCTTTGTGTCGCAGTTAATTAGGTAGCTTAGAGATCTGCGTACTTTCTCTCCTCAAGAGCTTTTTTTTTTGTAAGTTGTGTCCATAAACTCCGCTGCAATAGAGAACAAAATCAGTTTGTTTATAGAAGAGAAGACCAAAAGCTGACACTTGTAGATATACGAGTGTCAGCCTGCCTTGCGTTGTGAATCGTGCCCCTACTCTGCTTTGTCTGCGTACTATAGAAGTATATATATATATATAAATATTTTTTTTTTTGCCTGTCTGCTCTTCGTTATCTGATGAGGTGTATAGATTAAGGGGTGGGAGTGGGGGTGTACACGTGTTCTCGGGCTGCGTCTCGATTTCTGGTCCGGATGCTGTCATCTGTTATATTTGGCAAAACAAATGACAAAGAAAATCGTTAAGGAGCTTTTCGTTCTGTTTTGGTGTGGGGTAGTGTTTCCCTGGTGCTGATGCTTATTATAAGAGAAGAACAAACCTTGAGGAGAGAGAGAGCTGGGAAGTTGTGTCGAACAGTCGCTTTCCGTGAAAGCAACCACGTCGCACATGCCACTGTACTTGCAAAGGTGCCTAGCATTTGTGAAAAAGACAATGGAGTGGTGAACTTCGGCCTTCGCTTTTTTGAGTGCTGCGCAGACACCATGATGCGGCTGTGCTGATTATTGGCTCGACAATAAATTATGGTGCCCAGCTGTATCGCTAGATGACTTTAGAATTCTGCTATCTTTGTGCTGACATTCTGAATGACACCCAAAAAAAAAAAACGGCGACTTGACTTTCACTTATTAATTTTAACGGCCCTTCTTTCTCCTCCATATTCCCCACTCTTCTTCCCTTCACCGCCTGATCTTGTGTGGATCCCACAAGTGCAACGGCCAACAAACGCTTTCCCCATCCCTTCTTCATAGTTGGAGCAATCTTGCTGCATACAATCAGCATAGACTAGTTTTGGTTTGTTTGTTTCTCATTGCTATTTTCATCGTGACTTCAAGTTGCACCGGGGCCATCGATCCCCACTTCTATCACAGTTGTCGTGAAGAGGACCATAGTCGCTTCCAGAGAAGGCTCTCTTGAGCGTCACTAAACTCAAATCCACTTCAAGTACTTTGAACCAGTGAAAACTAAAGGGGGCTCAATATCATATGCCTTCATCAAGCTTGTTCACTCGCTGAAATCACATTAACAACGACAACAGCAAATGCTTCGTCGCACCTTTCTCATGCGCGGCCACCGCGAGAACATCATTCGCATCTTCCAGGAGATGGCCGACCTGAACAACGCCCTGGGCGAGAAGTACAAGGTGAGCAGTTACCTCCGCAGCATTGAGAGCCTCAAAACGAATCTTGACAAGCCGCTGAACACTCCGCAGGACCTGAGGGCGTTTCCAGGCTTTGGCACGAAGCTGCTGAAGAAGGCAGAGGAAATCATAGCCACAGGGAAACTCGAGGAGCTAGAGAGCAAGACGAAACCGAAGCTGAAGGCGATCCAGGAGCTGACGCAGGTGCACGGCTTTGGCCCTCGCGCCGCCGCTGCCCTCTTCGACCGCGAGGGCATCTTTACAGTGGATGAACTTTTACAGAAGGCAGACAGCATTTCCTCCCTGACGGACCAGCAGCGCGTCGGCATCAAGTACTTTTACGACATCAACGAAAAGATCCCGATGCAAGAAAGCGTGCTACACGAGAACTACCTACGCGAGAAGTGCCTCGAGGTACTCGGGAAGGACTACTCGATTGTGATCTGCGGCAGCTACCGCCGCCGCCACCCCTTCAGCGGCGATGTGGACGCGCTGCTGTCGCGCACGCTGGACGCGCCGCCGTTGACCGAGCCCGTTGCTGCGACTGGTGTCCTCGGGCAGTACGTCGAGCACCTCGAAAAGACAAAGTACCTGGAGGCAACGATGGCGCAGGGCCCGCTGAAGTACATGGGCATGGGCCGCCTGCCGCCGCGCATCGTGCGCGACAAAGCTGGCCGCGAGAATACCAAGGTGTACAAGGCACGCCGCGTGGATATCCGTCTGATCGAGACGAAGAGCGTACCGACGGCGATGCTAACCTTCACGGGCAGCAAGAACTTCAATGTAATTATGCGGCAGGCCGCGATTGCCAAGGGGTACCTGCTGAACGAGTATGGCCTGTTCCGCCTCGGCACACCGGAGGAGGCGCGTGCGCTATATGAGCGCGTTGGGATCCGCGGCAAGAACGCTGGCGAGGAGCTCGGCGTGCCGAAAGAGGAGTTGGAGGACAAGCGGGTGGATGTGCGGTCGGAGAAAGACGTTTTCGACGTACTCGGGATGCCGTACGCTAAGCCAGAGAATCGTGACCCGTAATTCCGTAAATGGGGCGCAATAAGTACAATTCTTTCTTTATAGATGGTCCATCGAAAAGAGGGGATGACGGGGTGACACGTAGATGCTCTGCTCTTAGCATGATCTGAAAGCGCACATAGAGCTAAATTGGTGGTGCAAGCGTTAGAACAGATGAGAGTGGAGCGTTTGCGTGAAACTCATAGATGTCGGAGCATTTCACAAGGACTCAAGTGTGAGAGCTTTTTGAGATTTGTGTTGGCACTCGTCGTGTCTTGCCGGTGACGATGCACATCTAAATCATAGATTCAAGGTCCTGACGGCGCTGATCAATCCATTATTATGTTTTTTCTTTACTGCCTTGCTTATCAATGCGTTCGCTTCCTTTACCTCATCCTGTCTACGTGATAGCGCACCTTGCCGAGAGATGAAGGAACAGGCAAAAAAGAAATGAAGGCTGCACGTACGGCGCTTTTCCTTTCCCGTCTCCACTACTAAACAGAACAAGAAGTGCTTGTTCGTATAGAATTGCTTTGGTGCTCGCGACACCTGCGATTGACACGCGTAGAAAAGCGTGATGACGCTTTCTTTTGCTTTCTTCCTTTGTGTGTGTGTGTGTGTGCTGAGAAGCGCGTGGTAAGCTTGCCTTTATTATTAGTATTATTATTTTTAAGTGTTGAGTACTGTCAACGCGGCTTCTTGCTTTGACGTTTCTCTTGGTTCTGTGGTGGGCAGAATGCGTATCTTGTTTTTACCTTGGCGTTGTAATGGCTGTTCCGTCTAGTCTTCCCGTTGGCTTTTCTTTCCCACTTTTCCTGTTTCTATGTGTGGTCGAGGTATGTCTACAATGAACCAAAAACACAAGAAAAAGAAAAGTTAAGGCCAGGTAGGTATCGAGCTGCGGTGTCAGTGCTCACTGCTTGCCGCAAAACACGAATGCAGGTCCTATAAGGTGGCTTTCTCTAAGAAGGAAAATCGGGAAAGTGAACTCGCAAAGCGGTGCGTGTATCCCGAAAAAAAAAAAATGTGTTTTGTAACGTTGCGTTTACTCTCCTCCCCTCCCACAAGCAGCTGTTTATTGGAGTCCCCTCCGATCGAAGAGCAGTGGGTGATACTTATAAGTCCTTTATCTAACTGCACCCTTTCTTGTTAGACATTTCCGTCGCCACTACATCGAGACAATAGCATTTTTTTCTTTGATGCTACTCATTTCCACTCCCTCTTTTTTTTTTATTTTCCAACTCGAATCAGAGCTTTACGTCTTATTCAAGAACGTGCCTCTGTGTCACTGATCCCGTCTTCTTGGGATAGTAAGTCCGAAAATCAAGGCTCCTGCCGATTGCTCTCTACTTTTATTACTGTTATATAATTATATAATAAAGATAAACAAAATCGCCATGAAGTACGAGCGCACGTCGTCCTCGCCACGTATGGCGGTGGAGGAGTTCCACGAGGACGTAAAGCGGCGCGGCCGCCGCGTTGTGGCTACCACGGCGCTGCAGCCCGGCGATGCCATCTACGCCGCCCCGCCTGACCTCGCAGTGCTCTATTCCCCTTTTGCGAGTCACATCTGCGCCCGCTGCCTCGTCGCGGAGGTAAACCCAAACGAAAAGGCGGTCAAGACGCAGCAACAGCAGTACCTCAAGAGGAAAGGACAGGCGAGCCGTGCGCAAAAGGAGAGAAGTCCACCGTGCAACTCGCCTTTTCGTGGTGGTGCTACTGCCGCTGCCGCTTCTACTGGTGTCACTTCATCGTCGTACGGCTCCACTGCGGCGTTCATGCACAACATAGCTTCGACAACGACCACTACCACAGCAGCAGACACAGCAAAGCGGAGATACGGCGCGTATTGTTGCCCGAATTGTGATCAATTCGTGCTCTGCGCCTCCTGCGTAGAGCAACTCGTGTCAGAAGTAGAGATGATGGCCGCAGCAGCTGCTGCCGAGGCCGCAGAAAAGATCAGCACCTCCAAAACATGCTTCATGAACGTCAAAGCAACGACTGCAGCAGCACTGGCAGCACGAGGCGTTATCGATGGAAAGACGATCCTACTTCGGCATCCGGTGCTCCGTGCACACGCTATCTCTTGTGCTTGGTACATCTCTCTACCCGAGTCCATTCGCGCCCCTGGCAACGACACCGATTTCCTGCGGTTTTGTCTGGACTATGGTGCACGGGTGCTGCTCGGCGACACGACGATGGTGGCGGCACTGAACAAACTAGACACGAACGCGGCGGTGCAATCGAAGGAGGCGCACCACCTCTGCGAGGTTTTTGCACGAGACCGCGTAGTGGCCACCTTCGGTCCTCGCAAGAATGCCTCCACTGCCACTCCCATTACTACTCCTAAAGGTGCTGTTGCTAACCGGATTATTGGTTCAAGCCTCGAAGATGCCTTTGGTTCGTTAACTGCGAGGACGGCGCTGACGGTTTGTGGTAGACAGCCTCCTACCCACGACACCAAGGTGTTTCCTCCGCCGTACCCGGTGGTGTGGACGGATCTGCGTGACGTGCTGTTGCGCACCCGGTGCAACAGCCTCGGCTTTCCGTTTACCGCCGCTGAAACCATTGGGTGGTCTTTGCAGGAGACCGTGTGCATGCTGAACCACAGCTGCGTGCCGAACGCCGCTGTGGTGATGCTGTACGATGAAAACGATGCACGCCGCCAGCAGCAGGCTGATGCAAACCCCAACGACTCGGACGAGACCCGCGCTGACGGGGAGAACAAAAGTACTAGTTACTTGCAGGACCGTCACCAGCAACAGCAACAACAACCGTCGCACGGCTTACGACGGGCTCGGCGGCTGTCCGTCTCCCCTACACGCGGGAGCCACACCCGGGGCGGGTACACGGGTCGAAATTTAAACTCTTACCGCGCCATCGCCGTCTCGTCGCCTTCGCCTTTCAGTACATCTTTCACGGAGTCGCTGCAAGGCTGGATTGGCATCCAGGCGACACGCCCGATTGCCGCAGGGGAGGAGATTACCGTGTCTTACATTGACTTGGAGGTGTATGGCGACGACGTGCAAGCACGCTCGCGTCATCTGCTGGAGCAATACCGCTTCCTGTGCACGTGCGAGCTGTGCACGCGGCAACGTGGACGGAAGCTGTGAGGAAAAGAAGAAATCTACTGCGGTGTGTATGTATGTGCGTGTCCTTGATGCTGCCTTTGTGCAGAGGTAAGGCGGGGCGCAGTGCAGGAAACGAAAACCAGTTGAAAAGGGTGATACTGACTCGGCGTGCAGTAGCTAACAGTGACCTGAATAGTTTATGTACGTGCCTTAATTTAGGACCGTTCAAGCCTGCACTGACAAGATAACGGCAACCGCCGGTATTGCTTTACGTCTTTTTCTTTCCCGCAGCTTTCAACCGCACTCTCCCTTTTAAATTTATTGCAGGTGGACAACTAAGTATTCATTAATGCTAATAGATATTTCCCGGAGATAGGGCTGGTTTGACAAATCACAGATGCATTAGAGGCAAGAGAAGCTAACACACATTTGTTTTGCGGTCGTGAACACGCTGTAACGGCTGCCGTCGGTCACGTTCGAGACAGACGGACTTACACCGCGAAGGAATTTGGTAGCTCGAATATCGCAGATTCCGCCGTTACAGCGTAAACCCCCCCCAAATACTGTCAAGTGCGGCTACTTTTGTTCACGCAAACCACATCGACTGCACTCATTTCCAGTCACACATCTGCAGCTATAACCTTCAACGCCCATTACAACTAGTTTATCTCTCTCTCTCTCTCTCTCTATATATATATATATATATCTTTTTCCCCCTCTCGTCGTGCTCCTCTTCTTCTGTTTAATCACCTTTATTCTTCATTCGCTCAAGTTTGCTTCGGTTCACGTGCTGGTGGCGTACACATTCTCTTCCCTCTTACTGTACCATTCTCCGTTGCTCTCGCTGTTTGCTGTTGTTTGTTGCTCGTTGTTGTGAACTGTAGAGTCGCAATTTCGTTTGTTAAAACCTACTTCGTTGCACATTAAAGGCTTTCCGAGCGCCGCTTTTCTTTTTCTTTTCTTTTGCTGTTTTATACACTCGTTACGACACGTAGACCACACGAGAGAGAAGCAGTGGGGGAGGAAAAAGGAGCGTGATTTGCGGAATAAACTCCCGGGTAATTCTCCTGACAGCAGTCTGTAGAGTTGCTTCTCATCTGTTTGCGCCTCAGCCTCGTTTCCCTAAACCCACTTGCGCTTTCCCACTCTTTTCCTTCTCAACCGTGTGCGTCAAGTGTTTGGTCTCTGTTGCTTTTTCTTTTCAAGTTAGACCAGTTCTTTCATTTTTTTCTTGTTCCTCTCAGCCCCACGGAAGAGAACTTTGAAAAACGAATCCGCTGAGAGGCCTACTGCCTCCAAGCTGACCCTGTTTTTATAGCGTTATCTATCTATATCTATACGTGTAGATAGATAGATATCTAGCTACTTCACGTGTATCGATACTAGAGCGTACCACGTTAAACAGCGAATCACATCAAGTTATTTGTACACTTTCCATCGTTTGTTTACGTTCATTCCACCAGAAAGTAAAAGTAAACACACACGCGCAATTTTTGCCCACCGTAGATGAGCAAGATGCAGAAGTTCCGCGCCGACGTGTCGAAGAGGTTCGACCCCGAAAACGCCAACCTCACTGCCTACCGTGACTACGAATTTGAGCGGCGGGCCAACGATATGCGCCGTCTGCAGCACGCCATCGACCACTTTGACCACGCCGTGACACAAGGAATGGTTGCCATGAAGGAGATTGCAAGCGCGTACGAGGCTATTGGCCAGGCTTTCACCGAGCTGACGTTGAACAACAACAACCCCGTTCCGGGGCCGGAAGGGGCTGAGGACCTGAACCCGTACCCGACGGAGGCGGACGTGCAGTACATGGCGCAGCACTCGGCCAGTGCGCCCGAATACGCTGGGTCCGTCACCAGCACCCGTATGCCAGACGAAGCGAACTCGCAGGTGCGCCGCCTGGCGAAGATCTTCGCAGAGGAGGTTCGCCGCATCAACGAGGGTCAGCCTTTCCAGACTTATAACGCCGGCATTCATCGTGATGTTATCACCCGTCTTCGCCCGGTGACGGAGCACCTGAAAAGCGTTGAGGGCTACCGCCGCGACCGCACGGAAGCGTTGAATAAATACAACCGTTACAAAGCTGAGGTGGAGAAGGTGGAGAAGCAGTACACGAAGAAGGGCAAGCCTTTTTGCGATAGCAAGACGCACAAGAAGATAACCGAGAAGCGCGATGAGGCGTGGAGGGAGTACGTGAAGCGGCGCGATAAATTCAACGACACCTTCAGCTTGCTGATGGAGGTGAACGATCACGCCGCGGCACAGATCATCCACCGCTACCTCGCACTGAACCACGAGTACCTACAGCAGCTGGTCGGGTCGATGGACCGCGTGTTGCCCGCCATGGCGGAAGTATACCCGCTGAACAGCGAGTACAACAGCATTCAAAACTCGTTGCTCGTCGAGGCAGTTGCGAACGCAAAGGCGCCATTTGCAGATCACGCAAAGGTGATGCAAGAGAAGAGGGCCGCCACGCAGGTCGGTAGCCGCAACGGCGAAGAGGCTGGAGAGGAGGAAGTGGATGACGAGATGCCGGAGAGTAGCCTCACCACCCTCAGCTCCGAAGGCCCTAAGAGTAACCACCACCACCACCACCACAACCGCAACGATGTCTCAACCTCGCGGTTGGAGGAGCCTCGTGGGTATGAGACACGGATGGAGCCTTCAACAGTGCTGGAGTCCGCAGAGCCGCCGCACGAGCCGGAGGACGATGTGCGCAACGCTGGCGAAACAGAAGAGGATCAAGGTCATATCGAGACTCAGCCGCAGCGACTGCAGACGCAGCGAGTGGACAGCTTGCATATGGACCAGGAGCCGCGTCCGCCAGGCACGGTGGAAGTGTGGCCGAGGGAGGTCTCGTAACGTACGATTGGTTATTCATTTTTTTTTTTGCGGGGGGTGCAGTCTTTCGCTGCATGACACGTATGTGTCGACGAGAGAAACGGTGCGACGAGCAAGCTGCTGATGCGGCGGGGAAGCCACTGAAAAGAAACGCTCTATTAGTCTGCTTCCTCGAACGAGAGATTTCATAATCCTCCTACTTGCGAGCTGACGATTGCTTTTTCTCCCTTTTTCATTTTTCCTTTTAAAAGCACGTTACGTAGCAGTAAGGATCATGGTTGCGCACAGGGAGCACTCATTGTCGAATAAACAGCCGTTACCCCCCCCCCCTCCACCGTGCAACGAAGAACGGCTTTGTTTTTCGTTGTACAAAACATACCTCCAAAACAGGAGGGGCGTGTGTCAGAGTAGCTGATTTTCCCGGTTTTAGCTGTACTTCCATTGGTCGGATGAGAGCGACTGCGTAGCCTTCCAGTTGTTTTTTCGTCCGTCTCCTGTCTCTTCACTGTAATGCTCTTCTAAGCTCTGTTCGCACGACAAAAGCGAAAAAAGGTAAGAACCAGCCGTTTACGTCACGCCCTTTGGTTGGTGCTCAGACGCACAGGCACACGCACGTTATCGAACGGTACTACGTGCAGAAGCCTCGTAAAACAGAGTCAACTGCTTGTCCCCCCTGTTTGTCTCTGAGGAAGAGCCATGGGTAAGCCAACAAAGATGATCAGCGGCACCACCCATTTTTGTATCGGTTTTGCCGAAAGACACACCTTCGCACAAAACCCCTAAGAATCGACCACAAAGACGCATCCTTATGTTACCTGCACGTCAAAATACACCTCATTAGCCGAGGGAAACACCAGAAAAGCAAGGAGAAGAGAAACCGGAGCAACAAAAGACCCACGACGTACAAAGCACGGTACCAAAATGCAGACCCACGAGCACTGAAAGAGTTAATCATCACACTTCGGTTATGTCCCCTCCTTCACCTAAGCCGCAGGCAAACACAGCGACGCAGATACACAAAAAAACACACACAGATCTCCGTAAACGAAATTCACCAACAAACACACTTCGCGAGAAAACTAGCATACCACCCGCCAACGCATACAACAAAAACAAAAAGCTTCAAGAGCGAACAAGGGAGACCACCAGAAACCCTCCCCGCACCGCGACCGCCACGCGGGCCACCGCCGTGCGGGCCGCCGCGCGCGCAACGGGGACGGCCAAGTTACCGGGTACGACCATACTTGAGTGAAAACACCATATCCCGTCCGATTTGTGAAGTTAAGCACCCACAGGCTCGGTTAGTACTGAGGTCAGTGATGACTCGGGAACCCTGAGTGCCGTACTCCCAGTAACCTTTTTCCGGGCCGGCCGTCCGCGCGGCGGGTCCGCGCGTGCTTGCCACGCGGCCCGCGTGCGGGCGCCGTGCGCGCAACGGGCCGGCCAAGTTACCGGGTACGACCACACTTGAGTGAAAACACCATATCCCGTCCGATTTGTGAAGTTAAGCACCCACAGGCTCGGTTAGTACTGAGGTCAGTGATGACTCGGGAACCCTGAGTGCCGTACTCCCAGTAACCTTTTTCCGGGCCGGCCGTCCGCGCGGCTGGCGGGTCCGCGCGTGCTTGCCACGCGGGCCACCGCCGTGCGGGCCGCCGTGCGCGCAACGGGGCCGGCCAAGTTACCGGGTACGACCATACTTGAGTGAAAACACCATATCCCGTCCGATTTGTGAAGTTAAGCACCCACAGGCTCGGTTAGTACTGAGGTCAGTGATGACTCGGGAACCCTGAGTGCCGTACTCCCAGTAACCTTTTTCCGGGCCGGCCGTCCGCGCGGCTGGCGGGTCCGCGCGTGCTTGCCACGCGGGCCGCCGCCGTGCGCGCAACGGGGCCGGCCAAGTTACCGGGTACGACCATACTTGAGTGAAAACACCATATCCCGTCCGATTTGTGAAGTTAAGCACCCACAGGCTCGGTTAGTACTGAGGTCAGTGATGACTCGGGAACCCTGAGTGCCGTACTCCCAGTAACCTTTTTCCGGGCCGGCCGTCCGCGCGGCTGGCGGGTCCGCGCGTGCTTGCCACGCGGGCCACCGCCGGCGGGCCGTGCGCGCAACGGGGCCGGCCAAGTTACCGGGTACGACCATACTTGAGTGAAAACACCATATCCCGTCCGATTTGTGAAGTTAAGCACCCACAGGCTCGGTTAGTACTGAGGTCAGTGATGACTCGGGAACCCTGAGTGCCGTACTCCCAGTAACCTTTTTCCGGGCCGGCCGTCCGCGCGGCTGGCGGGTCCGCGCGTGCTTGCCACGCGGGCCACCGCCGTGCGGGCCGCCGTGCGCGCAACGGGGCCGGCCAAGTTACCGGGTACGACCATACTTGAGTGAAAACACCATATCCCGTCCGATTTGTGAAGTTAAGCACCCACAGGCTCGGTTAGTACTGAGGTCAGTGATGACTCGGGAACCCTGAGTGCCGTACTCCCAGTAACCTTTTTCCGGGCCGGCCGTCCGCGCGGCTGGCGGGTCCGCGCGTGCTTGCCACGCGGGCCACCGGCCGTGCGCGCAACGGGGCCGGCCAAGTTACCGGGTACGACCATACTTGAGTGAAAACACCATATCCCGTCCGATTTGTGAAGTTAAGCACCCACAGGCTCGGTTAGTACTGAGGTCAGTGATGACTCGGGAACCCTGAGTGCCGTACTCCCAGTAACCTTTTTCCGGGCCGGCCGTCCGCGCGGCTGGCGGGTCCGCGCGTGCTTGCCACGGGGCCACCGGCCGGTGCGCGCAACGGGGCCGGCCAAGTTACCGGGTACGACCATACTTGAGTGAAAACACCATATCCCGTCCGATTTGTGAAGTTAAGCACCCACAGGCTCGGTTAGTACTGAGGTCAGTGATGACTCGGGAACCCTGAGTGCCGTACTCCCAGTAACCTTTTTCCGGGCCGGCCGTCCGCGCGGCTGGCGGGTCCGCGCGTGCTTGCCACGCGGGCCACCGCCGTGCGGGCCGCCGTGCGCGCAACGGGGCCGGCCAAGTTACCGGGTACGACCATACTTGAGTGAAAACACCATATCCCGTCCGATTTGTGAAGTTAAGCACCCACAGGCTCGGTTAGTACTGAGGTCAGTGATGACTCGGGAACCCTGAGTGCCGTACTCCCAGTAACCTTTTTCCGGGCCGGCCGTCCGCGCGGCTGGCGGGTCCGCGCGTGCTTGCCACGTGGGCCACCGCCGTGCGCGCAACGGGGCCGGCCAAGTTACCGGGTACGACCATACTTGAGTGAAAACACCATATCCCGTCCGATTTGTGAAGTTAAGCACCCACAGGCTCGGTTAGTACTGAGGTCAGTGATGACTCGGGAACCCTGAGTGCCGTACTCCCAGTAACCTTTTTCCGGGCCGGCCGTCCGCGCGGCTGGCGGGTCCGCGCGTGCTTGCCACGCGGGCCACCGCCGTGCGGGCCGCCGTGCGCGCAACGGGGCCGGCCAAGTTACCGGGTACGACCATACTTGAGTGAAAACACCATATCCCGTCCGATTTGTGAAGTTAAGCACCCACAGGCTCGGTTAGTACTGAGGTCAGTGATGACTCGGGAACCCTGAGTGCCGTACTCCCAGTAACCTTTTTCCGGGCCGGCCGTCCGCGCGGCTGGCGGGTCCGCGCGTGCTTGCCACGTGGGCCACCGCCGTGCGCGCAACGGGGCCGGCCAAGTTACCGGGTACGACCATACTTGAGTGAAAACACCATATCCCGTCCGATTTGTGAAGTTAAGCACCCACAGGCTCGGTTAGTACTGAGGTCAGTGATGACTCGGGAACCCTGAGTGCCGTACTCCCAGTAACCTTTTTCCGGGCCGGCCGTCCGCGCGGCTGGCGGGTCCGCGCGTGCTTGCCACGCGGGCCACCGCCGTGCGGGCCGCCGTGCGCGCAACGGGGCCGGCCAAGTTACCGGGTACGACCATACTTGAGTGAAAACACCATATCCCGTCCGATTTGTGAAGTTAAGCACCCACAGGCTCGGTTAGTACTGAGGTCAGTGATGACTCGGGAACCCTGAGTGCCGTACTCCCAGTAACCTTTTTCCGGGCCGGCCGTCCGCGCGGCTGGCGGGTCCGCGCGTGCTTGCCACGTGGGCCACCGCCGTGCGCGCAACGGGGCCGGCCAAGTTACCGGGTACGACCATACTTGAGTGAAAACACCATATCCCGTCCGATTTGTGAAGTTAAGCACCCACAGGCTCGGTTAGTACTGAGGTCAGTGATGACTCGGGAACCCTGAGTGCCGTACTCCCAGTAACCTTTTTCCGGGCCGGCCGTCCGCGCGGCTGGCGGGTCCGCGCGTGCTTGCCACGCGGGCCACCGCCGTGCGGGCCGCCGTGCGCGCAACGGGGCCGGCCAAGTTACCGGGTACGACCATACTTGAGTGAAAACACCATATCCCGTCCGATTTGTGAAGTTAAGCACCCACAGGCTCGGTTAGTACTGAGGTCAGTGATGACTCGGGAACCCTGAGTGCCGTACTCCCAGTAACCTTTTTCCGGGCCGGCCGTCCGCGCGGCTGGCGGGTCCGCGCGTGCTTGCCACGCGGGCCACCCGGCCGGTGCGCGCAACGGGGCCGGCCAAGTTACCGGGTACGACCATACTTGAGTGAAAACACCATATCCCGTCCGATTTGTGAAGTTAAGCACCCACAGGCTCGGTTAGTACTGAGGTCAGTGATGACTCGGGAACCCTGAGTGCCGTACTCCCAGTAACCTTTTTCCGGGCCGGCCGTCCGCGCGGCTGGCGGGTCCGCGCGTGCTTGCCACGCGGGCCACCGCCGTGCGGGCCGCCGTGCGCGCAACGGGGCCGGCCAAGTTACCGGGTACGACCATACTTGAGTGAAAACACCATATCCCGTCCGATTTGTGAAGTTAAGCACCCACAGGCTCGGTTAGTACTGAGGTCAGTGATGACTCGGGAACCCTGAGTGCCGTACTCCCAGTAACCTTTTTCCGGGCCGGCCGTCCGCGCGGCTGGCGGGTCCGCGCGTGCTTGCCACGCGGGCCACCGGCCGCCGTGCGCGCAACGGGGCCGGCCAAGTTACCGGGTACGACCATACTTGAGTGAAAACACCATATCCCGTCCGATTTGTGAAGTTAAGCACCCACAGGCTCGGTTAGTACTGAGGTCAGTGATGACTCGGGAACCCTGAGTGCCGTACTCCCAGTAACCTTTTTCCGGGCCGGCCGTCCGCGCGGCTGGCGGGTCCGCGCGTGCTTGCCACGCGGGCCACCGCCGTGCGGGCCGCCGTGCGCGCAACGGGGCCGGCCAAGTTACCGGGTACGACCATACTTGAGTGAAAACACCATATCCCGTCCGATTTGTGAAGTTAAGCACCCACAGGCTCGGTTAGTACTGAGGTCAGTGATGACTCGGGAACCCTGAGTGCCGTACTCCCAGTAACCTTTTTCCGGGCCGGCCGTCCGCGCGGCTGGCGGGTCCGCGCGTGCTTGCCACGCGGGCCACCGCCGTGCGGGCCGCCGTGCGCGCAACGGGGCCGGCCAAGTTACCGGGTACGACCATACTTGAGTGAAAACACCATATCCCGTCCGATTTGTGAAGTTAAGCACCCACAGGCTCGGTTAGTACTGAGGTCAGTGATGACTCGGGAACCCTGAGTGCCGTACTCCCAGTAACCTTTTTCCGGGCCGGCCGTCCGCGCGGCTGGCGGGTCCGCGCGTGCTTGCCACGCGGGCCACCGCCGTGCGGGCCGCCGTGCGCGCAACGGGGCCGGCCAAGTTACCGGGTACGACCATACTTGAGTGAAAACACCATATCCCGTCCGATTTGTGAAGTTAAGCACCCACAGGCTCGGTTAGTACTGAGGTCAGTGATGACTCGGGAACCCTGAGTGCCGTACTCCCAGTAACCTTTTTCCGGGCCGGCCGTCCGCGCGGCTGGCGGGTCCGCGCGTGCTTGCCACGCGGGCCACCGCCGTGCGGGCCGGTGCGCGCAACGGGGCCGGCCAAGTTACCGGGTACGACCATACTTGAGTGAAAACACCATATCCCGTCCGATTTGTGAAGTTAAGCACCCACAGGCTCGGTTAGTACTGAGGTCAGTGATGACTCGGGAACCCTGAGTGCCGTACTCCCAGTAACCTTTTTCCGGGCCGGCCGTCCGCGCGGCTGGCGGGTCCGCGCGTGCTTGCCACGCGGGCCACCGCCGTGCGGGCCGCCGTGCGCGCAACGGGGCCGGCCAAGTTACCGGGTACGACCATACTTGAGTGAAAACACCATATCCCGTCCGATTTGTGAAGTTAAGCACCCACAGGCTCGGTTAGTACTGAGGTCAGTGATGACTCGGGAACCCTGAGTGCCGTACTCCCAGTAACCTTTTTCCGGGCCGGCCGTCCGCGCGGCTGGCGGGTCCGCGCGTGCTTGCCACGCGGGCCACCGCCGTGCGGGCCGCCGTGCGCGCAACGGGGCCGGCCAAGTTACCGGGTACGACCATACTTGAGTGAAAACACCATATCCCGTCCGATTTGTGAAGTTAAGCACCCACAGGCTCGGTTAGTACTGAGGTCAGTGATGACTCGGGAACCCTGAGTGCCGTACTCCCAGTAACCTTTTTCCGGGCCGGCCGTCCGCGCGGCTGGCGGGTCCGCGCGTGCTTGCCACGCGGGCCACCGCCGTGCGGCCGCCGTGCGCGCAACGGGGCCGGCCAAGTTACCGGGTACGACCATACTTGAGTGAAAACACCATATCCCGTCCGATTTGTGAAGTTAAGCACCCACAGGCTCGGTTAGTACTGAGGTCAGTGATGACTCGGGAACCCTGAGTGCCGTACTCCCAGTAACCTTTTTCCGGGCCGGCCGTCCGCGCGGCTGGCGGGTCCGCGCGTGCTTGCCACGCGGGCCACCGCCGTGCGGGCCGCCGTGCGCGCAACGGGGCCGGCCAAGTTACCGGGTACGACCATACTTGAGTGAAAACACCATATCCCGTCCGATTTGTGAAGTTAAGCACCCACAGGCTCGGTTAGTACTGAGGTCAGTGATGACTCGGGAACCCTGAGTGCCGTACTCCCAGTAACCTTTTTCCGGGCCGGCCGTCCGCGCGGCTGGCGGGTCCGCGCGTGCTTGCCACGCGGGCCACCGCCGTGCGGCCGCCGTGCGCAACGGGGCCGGCCAAGTTACCGGGTACGACCATACTTGAGTGAAAACACCATATCCCGTCCGATTTGTGAAGTTAAGCACCCACAGGCTCGGTTAGTACTGAGGTCAGTGATGACTCGGGAACCCTGAGTGCCGTACTCCCAGTAACCTTTTTCCGGGCCGGCCGTCCGCGCGGCTGGCGGGTCCGCGCGTGCTTGCCACGCGGGCCACCGCCGTGCGGCCGCCGTGCGCGCAACGGGGCCGGCCAAGTTACCGGGTACGACCATACTTGAGTGAAAACACCATATCCCGTCCGATTTGTGAAGTTAAGCACCCACAGGCTCGGTTAGTACTGAGGTCAGTGATGACTCGGGAACCCTGAGTGCCGTACTCCCAGTAACCTTTTTCCGGGCCGGCCGTCCGCGCGGCTGGCGGGTCCGCGCGTGCTTGCCACGCGGGCCACCGCCGTGGCCGCCGGCCAACGGGGCCGGCCAAGTTACCGGGTACGACCATACTTGAGTGAAAACACCATATCCCGTCCGATTTGTGAAGTTAAGCACCCACAGGCTCGGTTAGTACTGAGGTCAGTGATGACTCGGGAACCCTGAGTGCCGTACTCCCAGTAACCTTTTTCCGGGCCGGCCGTCCGCGCGGCTGGCGGGTCCGCGCGTGCTTGCCACGTGGGCCACCGCCGTGCGCGCAACGGGGCCGGCCAAGTTACCGGGTACGACCATACTTGAGTGAAAACACCATATCCCGTCCGATTTGTGAAGTTAAGCACCCACAGGCTCGGTTAGTACTGAGGTCAGTGATGACTCGGGAACCCTGAGTGCCGTACTCCCAGTAACCTTTTTCCGGGCCGGCCGTCCGCGCGGCTGGCGGGTCCGCGCGTGCTTGCCACGCGGGCCACCGCCGTGCGGGCCGCCGTGCGCGCAACGGGGCCGGCCAAGTTACCGGGTACGACCATACTTGAGTGAAAACACCATATCCCGTCCGATTTGTGAAGTTAAGCACCCACAGGCTCGGTTAGTACTGAGGTCAGTGATGACTCGGGAACCCTGAGTGCCGTACTCCCAGTAACCTTTTTCCGGGCCGGCCGTCCGCGCGGCTGGCGGGTCCGCGCGTGCTTGCCACGCGGGCCACCGCCGTGCGGGCCGCCGTGCGCGCAACGGGGCCGGCCAAGTTACCGGGTACGACCATACTTGAGTGAAAACACCATATCCCGTCCGATTTGTGAAGTTAAGCACCCACAGGCTCGGTTAGTACTGAGGTCAGTGATGACTCGGGAACCCTGAGTGCCGTACTCCCAGTAACCTTTTTCCGGGCCGGCCGTCCGCGCGGCTGGCGGGTCCGCGCGTGCTTGCCACGTGGGCCACCGCCGTGCGCGCAACGGGGCCGGCCAAGTTACCGGGTACGACCATACTTGAGTGAAAACACCATATCCCGTCCGATTTGTGAAGTTAAGCACCCACAGGCTCGGTTAGTACTGAGGTCAGTGATGACTCGGGAACCCTGAGTGCCGTACTCCCAGTAACCTTTTTCCGGGCCGGCCGTCCGCGCGGCTGGCGGGTCCGCGCGTGCTTGCCACGCGGGCCACCGCCGTGCGGGCCGCCGTGCGCGCAACGGGGCCGGCCAAGTTACCGGGTACGACCATACTTGAGTGAAAACACCATATCCCGTCCGATTTGTGAAGTTAAGCACCCACAGGCTCGGTTAGTACTGAGGTCAGTGATGACTCGGGAACCCTGAGTGCCGTACTCCCAGTAACCTTTTTCCGGGCCGGCCGTCCGCGCGGCTGGCGGGTCCGCGCGTGCTTGCCACGCGGGCCACCGCCGTGCGGGCCGCCGTGCGCGCAACGGGGCCGGCCAAGTTACCGGGTACGACCATACTTGAGTGAAAACACCATATCCCGTCCGATTTGTGAAGTTAAGCACCCACAGGCTCGGTTAGTACTGAGGTCAGTGATGACTCGGGAACCCTGAGTGCCGTACTCCCAGTAACCTTTTTCCGGGCCGGCCGTCCGCGCGGCTGGCGGGTCCGCGCGTGCTTGCCACGCGGGCCACCGCCGTGCGGGCCGCCGTGCGCGCAACGGGGCCGGCCAAGTTACCGGGTACGACCATACTTGAGTGAAAACACCATATCCCGTCCGATTTGTGAAGTTAAGCACCCACAGGCTCGGTTAGTACTGAGGTCAGTGATGACTCGGGAACCCTGAGTGCCGTACTCCCAGTAACCTTTTTCCGGGCCGGCCGTCCGCGCGGCTGGCGGGTCCGCGCGTGCTTGCCACGCGGGCCACCGCCGTGCGCGCAACGGGGCCGGCCAAGTTACCGGGTACGACCATACTTGAGTGAAAACACCATATCCCGTCCGATTTGTGAAGTTAAGCACCCACAGGCTCGGTTAGTACTGAGGTCAGTGATGACTCGGGAACCCTGAGTGCCGTACTCCCAGTAACCTTTTTCCGGGCCGGCCGTCCGCGCGGCTGGCGGGTCCGCGCGTGCTTGCCACGCGGGCCACCGCCGTGCGGGCCGCCGTGCGCGCAACGGGGCCGGCCAAGTTACCGGGTACGACCATACTTGAGTGAAAACACCATATCCCGTCCGATTTGTGAAGTTAAGCACCCACAGGCTCGGTTAGTACTGAGGTCAGTGATGACTCGGGAACCCTGAGTGCCGTACTCCCAGTAACCTTTTTCCGGGCCGGCCGTCCGCGCGGCTGGCGGGTCCGCGCGTGCTTGCCACGCGGGCCACCGCCGTGCGGGCCGCCGTGCGCGCAACGGGGCCGGCCAAGTTACCGGGTACGACCATACTTGAGTGAAAACACCATATCCCGTCCGATTTGTGAAGTTAAGCACCCACAGGCTCGGTTAGTACTGAGGTCAGTGATGACTCGGGAACCCTGAGTGCCGTACTCCCAGTAACCTTTTTCCGGGCCGGCCGTCCGCGCGGCTGGCGGGTCCGCGCGTGCTTGCCACGTGGGCCACCGCCGTGCGCGCAACGGGGCCGGCCAAGTTACCGGGTACGACCATACTTGAGTGAAAACACCATATCCCGTCCGATTTGTGAAGTTAAGCACCCACAGGCTCGGTTAGTACTGAGGTCAGTGATGACTCGGGAACCCTGAGTGCCGTACTCCCAGTAACCTTTTTCCGGGCCGGCCGTCCGCGCGGCTGGCGGGTCCGCGCGTGCTTGCCACGCGGGCCACCGCCGTGCGGCCGCCGTGCGCGCAACGGGGCCGGCCAAGTTACCGGGTACGACCATACTTGAGTGAAAACACCATATCCCGTCCGATTTGTGAAGTTAAGCACCCACAGGCTCGGTTAGTACTGAGGTCAGTGATGACTCGGGAACCCTGAGTGCCGTACTCCCAGTAACCTTTTTCCGGGCCGGCCGTCCGCGCGGCTGGCGGGTCCGCGCGTGCTTGCCACGCGGGCCACCGCCGTGCGGGCCGCCGTGCGCGCAACGGGGCCGGCCAAGTTACCGGGTACGACCATACTTGAGTGAAAACACCATATCCCGTCCGATTTGTGAAGTTAAGCACCCACAGGCTCGGTTAGTACTGAGGTCAGTGATGACTCGGGAACCCTGAGTGCCGTACTCCCAGTAACCTTTTTCCGGGCCGGCCGTCCGCGCGGCTGGCGGGTCCGCGCGTGCTTGCCACGCGGGCCACCGCCGTGCGGCCGGTGCGCGCAACGGGGCCGGCCAAGTTACC
Organism: Crithidia expoeki; assembly: GCA_900240875.1. Taxonomy (NCBI): domain Eukaryota; phylum Euglenozoa; class Kinetoplastea; order Trypanosomatida; family Trypanosomatidae; genus Crithidia; species Crithidia expoeki. The sequence continues at coordinate 466,726 of OESE01000197.1, forward strand.
GGGTACGACCATACTTGAGTGAAAACACCATATCCCGTCCGATTTGTGAAGTTAAGCACCCACAGGCTCGGTTAGTACTGAGGTCAGTGATGACTCGGGAACCCTGAGTGCCGTACTCCCAGTAACCTTTTTCCGGGCCGGCCGTCCGCGCGGCTGGCGGGTCCGCGCGTGCTTGCCACGCGGGCCACCGCCGTGCGGCCGCCGGCGCGCAACGGGGCCGGCCAAGTTACCGGGTACGACCATACTTGAGTGAAAACACCATATCCCGTCCGATTTGTGAAGTTAAGCACCCACAGGCTCGGTTAGTACTGAGGTCAGTGATGACTCGGGAACCCTGAGTGCCGTACTCCCAGTAACCTTTTTCCGGGCCGGCCGTCCGCGCGGCTGGCGGGTCCGCGCGTGCTTGCCACGCGGGCCACCGCCGTGCGGGCCGCCGTGCGCGCAACGGGGCCGGCCAAGTTACCGGGTACGACCATACTTGAGTGAAAACACCATATCCCGTCCGATTTGTGAAGTTAAGCACCCACAGGCTCGGTTAGTACTGAGGTCAGTGATGACTCGGGAACCCTGAGTGCCGTACTCCCAGTAACCTTTTTCCGGGCCGGCCGTCCGCGCGGCTGGCGGGTCCGCGCGTGCTTGCCACGCGGGCCACCGCCGTGCGGGCCGCCGTGCGCGCAACGGGGCCGGCCAAGTTACCGGGTACGACCATACTTGAGTGAAAACACCATATCCCGTCCGATTTGTGAAGTTAAGCACCCACAGGCTCGGTTAGTACTGAGGTCAGTGATGACTCGGGAACCCTGAGTGCCGTACTCCCAGTAACCTTTTTCCGGGCCGGCCGTCCGCGCGGCTGGCGGGTCCGCGCGTGCTTGCCACGCGGGCCACCGCCGTGCGGGCCGCCGTGCGCGCAACGGGGCCGGCCAAGTTACCGGGTACGACCATACTTGAGTGAAAACACCATATCCCGTCCGATTTGTGAAGTTAAGCACCCACAGGCTCGGTTAGTACTGAGGTCAGTGATGACTCGGGAACCCTGAGTGCCGTACTCCCAGTAACCTTTTTCCGGGCCGGCCGTCCGCGCGGCTGGCGGGTCCGCGCGTGCTTGCCACGTGGGCCACCGCCGCCGTGCGCGCAACGGGGCCGGCCAAGTTACCGGGTACGACCATACTTGAGTGAAAACACCATATCCCGTCCGATTTGTGAAGTTAAGCACCCACAGGCTCGGTTAGTACTGAGGTCAGTGATGACTCGGGAACCCTGAGTGCCGTACTCCCAGTAACCTTTTTCCGGGCCGGCCGTCCGCGCGGCTGGCGGGTCCGCGCGTGCTTGCCACGCGGGCCACCGCCGTGCGGGCCGCCGTGCGCGCAACGGGGCCGGCCAAGTTACCGGGTACGACCATACTTGAGTGAAAACACCATATCCCGTCCGATTTGTGAAGTTAAGCACCCACAGGCTCGGTTAGTACTGAGGTCAGTGATGACTCGGGAACCCTGAGTGCCGTACTCCCAGTAACCTTTTTCCGGGCCGGCCGTCCGCGCGGCTGGCGGGTCCGCGCGTGCTTGCCACGCGGGCCACCGCCGTGCGGGCCGCCGTGCGCGCAACGGGGCCGGCCAAGTTACCGGGTACGACCATACTTGAGTGAAAACACCATATCCCGTCCGATTTGTGAAGTTAAGCACCCACAGGCTCGGTTAGTACTGAGGTCAGTGATGACTCGGGAACCCTGAGTGCCGTACTCCCAGTAACCTTTTTCCGGGCCGGCCGTCCGCGCGGCTGGCGGGTCCGCGCGTGCTTGCCACGCGGGCCACCGCCGTGCGGGCCGGCGCGCAACGGGGCCGGCCAAGTTACCGGGTACGACCATACTTGAGTGAAAACACCATATCCCGTCCGATTTGTGAAGTTAAGCACCCACAGGCTCGGTTAGTACTGAGGTCAGTGATGACTCGGGAACCCTGAGTGCCGTACTCCCAGTAACCTTTTTCCGGGCCGGCCGTCCGCGCGGCTGGCGGGTCCGCGCGTGCTTGCCACGCGGGCCACCGCCGTGCGGGCCGCCGTGCGCGCAACGGGGCCGGCCAAGTTACCGGGTACGACCATACTTGAGTGAAAACACCATATCCCGTCCGATTTGTGAAGTTAAGCACCCACAGGCTCGGTTAGTACTGAGGTCAGTGATGACTCGGGAACCCTGAGTGCCGTACTCCCAGTAACCTTTTTCCGGGCCGGCCGTCCGCGCGGCTGGCGGGTCCGCGCGTGCTTGCCACGCGGGCCACCGCCGTGCGGGCCGCCGTGCGCGCAACGGGGCCGGCCAAGTTACCGGGTACGACCATACTTGAGTGAAAACACCATATCCCGTCCGATTTGTGAAGTTAAGCACCCACAGGCTCGGTTAGTACTGAGGTCAGTGATGACTCGGGAACCCTGAGTGCCGTACTCCCAGTAACCTTTTTCCGGGCCGGCCGTCCGCGCGGCTGGCGGGTCCGCGCGTGCTTGCCACGCGGGCCACCGCCGTGCGGGCCGCCGTGCGCGCAACGGGGCCGGCCAAGTTACCGGGTACGACCATACTTGAGTGAAAACACCATATCCCGTCCGATTTGTGAAGTTAAGCACCCACAGGCTCGGTTAGTACTGAGGTCAGTGATGACTCGGGAACCCTGAGTGCCGTACTCCCAGTAACCTTTTTCCGGGCCGGCCGTCCGCGCGGCTGGCGGGTCCGCGCGTGCTTGCCACGCGGGCCACCGCCGTGCGGGCCGCCGTGCGCGCAACGGGGCCGGCCAAGTTACCGGGTACGACCATACTTGAGTGAAAACACCATATCCCGTCCGATTTGTGAAGTTAAGCACCCACAGGCTCGGTTAGTACTGAGGTCAGTGATGACTCGGGAACCCTGAGTGCCGTACTCCCAGTAACCTTTTTCCGGGCCGGCCGTCCGCGCGGCTGGCGGGTCCGCGCGTGCTTGCCACGCGGGCCACCGCCGCCGTGCGCGCAACGGGGCCGGCCAAGTTACCGGGTACGACCATACTTGAGTGAAAACACCATATCCCGTCCGATTTGTGAAGTTAAGCACCCACAGGCTCGGTTAGTACTGAGGTCAGTGATGACTCGGGAACCCTGAGTGCCGTACTCCCAGTAACCTTTTTCCGGGCCGGCCGTCCGCGCGGCTGGCGGGTCCGCGCGTGCTTGCCACGCGGGCCACCGCCGTGCGGGCCGCCGTGCGCGCAACGGGGCCGGCCAAGTTACCGGGTACGACCATACTTGAGTGAAAACACCATATCCCGTCCGATTTGTGAAGTTAAGCACCCACAGGCTCGGTTAGTACTGAGGTCAGTGATGACTCGGGAACCCTGAGTGCCGTACTCCCAGTAACCTTTTTCCGGGCCGGCCGTCCGCGCGGCTGGCGGGTCCGCGCGTGCTTGCCACGCGGGCCACCGCCGTGCGGCGCAACGGGGCCGGCCAAGTTACCGGGTACGACCATACTTGAGTGAAAACACCATATCCCGTCCGATTTGTGAAGTTAAGCACCCACAGGCTCGGTTAGTACTGAGGTCAGTGATGACTCGGGAACCCTGAGTGCCGTACTCCCAGTAACCTTTTTCCGGGCCGGCCGTCCGCGCGGCTGGCGGGTCCGCGCGTGCTTGCCACGCGGGCCACCGCCGTGCGGGCCGCCGTGCGCGCAACGGGGCCGGCCAAGTTACCGGGTACGACCATACTTGAGTGAAAACACCATATCCCGTCCGATTTGTGAAGTTAAGCACCCACAGGCTCGGTTAGTACTGAGGTCAGTGATGACTCGGGAACCCTGAGTGCCGTACTCCCAGTAACCTTTTTCCGGGCCGGCCGTCCGCGCGGCTGGCGGGTCCGCGCGTGCTTGCCACGCGGGCCACCGCCGTGCGCGCAACGGGGCCGGCCAAGTTACCGGGTACGACCATACTTGAGTGAAAACACCATATCCCGTCCGATTTGTGAAGTTAAGCACCCACAGGCTCGGTTAGTACTGAGGTCAGTGATGACTCGGGAACCCTGAGTGCCGTACTCCCAGTAACCTTTTTCCGGGCCGGCCGTCCGCGCGGCTGGCGGGTCCGCGCGTGCTTGCCACGCGGGCCACCGCCGTGCGGCCGCCGTGCGCGCAACGGGGCCGGCCAAGTTACCGGGTACGACCATACTTGAGTGAAAACACCATATCCCGTCCGATTTGTGAAGTTAAGCACCCACAGGCTCGGTTAGTACTGAGGTCAGTGATGACTCGGGAACCCTGAGTGCCGTACTCCCAGTAACCTTTTTCCGGGCCGGCCGTCCGCGCGGCTGGCGGGTCCGCGCGTGCTTGCCACGCGGGCCACCGCCGTGCGGCGCGCAACGGGGCCGGCCAAGTTACCGGGTACGACCATACTTGAGTGAAAACACCATATCCCGTCCGATTTGTGAAGTTAAGCACCCACAGGCTCGGTTAGTACTGAGGTCAGTGATGACTCGGGAACCCTGAGTGCCGTACTCCCAGTAACCTTTTTCCGGGCCGGCCGTCCGCGCGGCTGGCGGGTCCGCGCGTGCTTGCCACGCGGGCCACCGCCGTGCGGGCCGCCGTGCGCGCAACGGGGCCGGCCAAGTTACCGGGTACGACCATACTTGAGTGAAAACACCATATCCCGTCCGATTTGTGAAGTTAAGCACCCACAGGCTCGGTTAGTACTGAGGTCAGTGATGACTCGGGAACCCTGAGTGCCGTACTCCCAGTAACCTTTTTCCGGGCCGGCCGTCCGCGCGGCTGGCGGGTCCGCGCGTGCTTGCCACGCGGGCCACCGCCGTGCGGGCCGCCGTGCGCGCAACGGGGCCGGCCAAGTTACCGGGTACGACCATACTTGAGTGAAAACACCATATCCCGTCCGATTTGTGAAGTTAAGCACCCACAGGCTCGGTTAGTACTGAGGTCAGTGATGACTCGGGAACCCTGAGTGCCGTACTCCCAGTAACCTTTTTCCGGGCCGGCCGTCCGCGCGGCTGGCGGGTCCGCGCGTGCTTGCCACGCGGGCCACCCCGGCCCGTGCGCGCAACGGGGCCGGCCAAGTTACCGGGTACGACCATACTTGAGTGAAAACACCATATCCCGTCCGATTTGTGAAGTTAAGCACCCACAGGCTCGGTTAGTACTGAGGTCAGTGATGACTCGGGAACCCTGAGTGCCGTACTCCCAGTAACCTTTTTCCGGGCCGGCCGTCCGCGCGGCTGGCGGGTCCGCGCGTGCTTGCCACGCGGGCCACCGCCGTGCGGCCGGCCGCAACGGGGCCGGCCAAGTTACCGGGTACGACCATACTTGAGTGAAAACACCATATCCCGTCCGATTTGTGAAGTTAAGCACCCACAGGCTCGGTTAGTACTGAGGTCAGTGATGACTCGGGAACCCTGAGTGCCGTACTCCCAGTAACCTTTTTCCGGGCCGGCCGTCCGCGCGGCTGGCGGGTCCGCGCGTGCTTGCCACGTGGGCCACCGCCGTGCGCCGCAACGGGGCCGGCCAAGTTACCGGGTACGACCATACTTGAGTGAAAACACCATATCCCGTCCGATTTGTGAAGTTAAGCACCCACAGGCTCGGTTAGTACTGAGGTCAGTGATGACTCGGGAACCCTGAGTGCCGTACTCCCAGTAACCTTTTTCCGGGCCGGCCGTCCGCGCGGCTGGCGGGTCCGCGCGTGCTTGCCACGCGGGCCACCGCCGTGCGGGCCGCCGTGCGCGCAACGGGGCCGGCCAAGTTACCGGGTACGACCATACTTGAGTGAAAACACCATATCCCGTCCGATTTGTGAAGTTAAGCACCCACAGGCTCGGTTAGTACTGAGGTCAGTGATGACTCGGGAACCCTGAGTGCCGTACTCCCAGTAACCTTTTTCCGGGCCGGCCGTCCGCGCGGCTGGCGGGTCCGCGCGTGCTTGCCACGCGGGCCACCGCCGTGCGGGCCGCCGTGCGCGCAACGGGGCCGGCCAAGTTACCGGGTACGACCATACTTGAGTGAAAACACCATATCCCGTCCGATTTGTGAAGTTAAGCACCCACAGGCTCGGTTAGTACTGAGGTCAGTGATGACTCGGGAACCCTGAGTGCCGTACTCCCAGTAACCTTTTTCCGGGCCGGCCGTCCGCGCGGCTGGCGGGTCCGCGCGTGCTTGCCACGCGGGCCACCGCCGTGCGCGCAACGGGGCCGGCCAAGTTACCGGGTACGACCATACTTGAGTGAAAACACCATATCCCGTCCGATTTGTGAAGTTAAGCACCCACAGGCTCGGTTAGTACTGAGGTCAGTGATGACTCGGGAACCCTGAGTGCCGTACTCCCAGTAACCTTTTTCCGGGCCGGCCGTCCGCGCGGCTGGCGGGTCCGCGCGTGCTTGCCACGCGGGCCACCGCCGTGCGGGCCGCCGTGCGCGCAACGGGGCCGGCCAAGTTACCGGGTACGACCATACTTGAGTGAAAACACCATATCCCGTCCGATTTGTGAAGTTAAGCACCCACAGGCTCGGTTAGTACTGAGGTCAGTGATGACTCGGGAACCCTGAGTGCCGTACTCCCAGTAACCTTTTTCCGGGCCGGCCGTCCGCGCGGCTGGCGGGTCCGCGCGTGCTTGCCACGCGGGCCACCGCCGTGCGGGCCGCCGTGCGCGCAACGGGGCCGGCCAAGTTACCGGGTACGACCATACTTGAGTGAAAACACCATATCCCGTCCGATTTGTGAAGTTAAGCACCCACAGGCTCGGTTAGTACTGAGGTCAGTGATGACTCGGGAACCCTGAGTGCCGTACTCCCAGTAACCTTTTTCCGGGCCGGCCGTCCGCGCGGCTGGCGGGTCCGCGCGTGCTTGCCACGGGGCCACCGCCGTGCGGCCGCAACGGGGCCGGCCAAGTTACCGGGTACGACCATACTTGAGTGAAAACACCATATCCCGTCCGATTTGTGAAGTTAAGCACCCACAGGCTCGGTTAGTACTGAGGTCAGTGATGACTCGGGAACCCTGAGTGCCGTACTCCCAGTAACCTTTTTCCGGGCCGGCCGTCCGCGCGGCTGGCGGGTCCGCGCGTGCTTGCCACGCGGGCCACCGCCGTGCGGGCCGCCGTGCGCGCAACGGGGCCGGCCAAGTTACCGGGTACGACCATACTTGAGTGAAAACACCATATCCCGTCCGATTTGTGAAGTTAAGCACCCACAGGCTCGGTTAGTACTGAGGTCAGTGATGACTCGGGAACCCTGAGTGCCGTACTCCCAGTAACCTTTTTCCGGGCCGGCCGTCCGCGCGGCTGGCGGGTCCGCGCGTGCTTGCCACGTGGGCCACCGCCCGTGCGCGCAACGGGGCCGGCCAAGTTACCGGGTACGACCATACTTGAGTGAAAACACCATATCCCGTCCGATTTGTGAAGTTAAGCACCCACAGGCTCGGTTAGTACTGAGGTCAGTGATGACTCGGGAACCCTGAGTGCCGTACTCCCAGTAACCTTTTTCCGGGCCGGCCGTCCGCGCGGCTGGCGGGTCCGCGCGTGCTTGCCACGCGGGCCACCGCCGTGCGGGCCGCCGTGCGCGCAACGGGGCCGGCCAAGTTACCGGGTACGACCATACTTGAGTGAAAACACCATATCCCGTCCGATTTGTGAAGTTAAGCACCCACAGGCTCGGTTAGTACTGAGGTCAGTGATGACTCGGGAACCCTGAGTGCCGTACTCCCAGTAACCTTTTTCCGGGCCGGCCGTCCGCGCGGCTGGCGGGTCCGCGCGTGCTTGCCACGCGGGCCACCCGCCCGTGCGCGCAACGGGGCCGGCCAAGTTACCGGGTACGACCATACTTGAGTGAAAACACCATATCCCGTCCGATTTGTGAAGTTAAGCACCCACAGGCTCGGTTAGTACTGAGGTCAGTGATGACTCGGGAACCCTGAGTGCCGTACTCCCAGTAACCTTTTTCCGGGCCGGCCGTCCGCGCGGCTGGCGGGTCCGCGCGTGCTTGCCACGCGGGCCACCGCCGTGGGCCGCCGTGCGCGCAACGGGGCCGGCCAAGTTACCGGGTACGACCATACTTGAGTGAAAACACCATATCCCGTCCGATTTGTGAAGTTAAGCACCCACAGGCTCGGTTAGTACTGAGGTCAGTGATGACTCGGGAACCCTGAGTGCCGTACTCCCAGTAACCTTTTTCCGGGCCGGCCGTCCGCGCGGCTGGCGGGTCCGCGCGTGCTTGCCACGCGGGCCACCGCCGTGCGGGCCGCCGTGCGCGCAACGGGGCCGGCCAAGTTACCGGGTACGACCATACTTGAGTGAAAACACCATATCCCGTCCGATTTGTGAAGTTAAGCACCCACAGGCTCGGTTAGTACTGAGGTCAGTGATGACTCGGGAACCCTGAGTGCCGTACTCCCAGTACCTTTTTCCGGGCCGGCCGTCCGCGCGGCTGGCGGGTCCGCGCGTGCTTGCCACGTGGGCCACCGCCGTGCGCGCAACGGGGCCGGCCAAGTTACCGGGTACGACCATACTTGAGTGAAAACACCATATCCCGTCCGATTTGTGAAGTTAAGCACCCACAGGCTCGGTTAGTACTGAGGTCAGTGATGACTCGGGAACCCTGAGTGCCGTACTCCCAGTAACCTTTTTCCGGGCCGGCCGTCCGCGCGGCTGGCGGGTCCGCGCGTGCTTGCCACGCGGGCCACCGCCGTGCGGGCCGCCGGCGCGCAACGGGGCGGCCAAGTTACCGGGTACGACCATACTTGAGTGAAAACACCATATCCCGTCCGATTTGTGAAGTTAAGCACCCACAGGCTCGGTTAGTACTGAGGTCAGTGATGACTCGGGAACCCTGAGTGCCGTACTCCCAGTAACCTTTTTCCGGGCCGGCCGTCCGCGCGGCTGGCGGGTCCGCGCGTGCTTGCCACGCGGGCCACCGCCGTGCGGGCCGCCGTGCGCGCAACGGGGCCGGCCAAGTTACCGGGTACGACCATACTTGAGTGAAAACACCATATCCCGTCCGATTTGTGAAGTTAAGCACCCACAGGCTCGGTTAGTACTGAGGTCAGTGATGACTCGGGAACCCTGAGTGCCGTACTCCCAGTAACCTTTTTCCGGGCCGGCCGTCCGCGCGGCTGGCGGGTCCGCGCGTGCTTGCCACG